>JAHRHZ010000008.1:8885633-8989072 GCA_024137785.1 Ginglymostoma cirratum | reverse complement strand
TGTGGCATTGTAGGAGGCCAAGGATGGACATGTCATCTGAGGAATGGGAGGGGGAGTTGAAATGGTTCGCGACTGGGAGGTGAAGTATCACATTACTATAACTGTAGGTCAGCTACCACAGCAACTCCAACTTCTGCATCCCATTCCAATCCTGCCATACCGTACCATACTCCCTGTTCCTTGCTAAGTTCCAAACACAAACATCTTTTGGGGTACTTTTAAAATACAGTTCTGTAAAAAGACTTGGACTGTTTGTGAAGGATACTTTGTAAATGTTGCAATACGTAGAATGTGGCACAATTCAGAAAGAATCTACTTGATGCTCATCATCTGGTCCCAATGAGCTGTTAAATTCTGGAAACAACAGATTTGACAAGCTAATACTTCATTTTGAAGCGTTATTATAATAACACAATCAGCACTTAAAACAAGAATTTTAATTAAAGCCCTAACAAGTGGGCCCCCCCCGGGGGGGGCCAAGAGATTGTTGGGAGAAAAGGGGGGAAAAAAAAAGAGAGAAAGCAATCGTACAAAAGTCTTAATTAAACACAAGACAGACCAACAATAGATAGTAAACTTCGCATCTGAAAGATCAAAGACTTCAGGAAGACATCTTTCAATTCTGAAATCTCAATGTTTTCTAAGGTTGACTGATTTGCTGTGCAACTTAAATCATAGCATCCCTACAGTGTGGAAACAGGCCCTTCTGCCCAACAAGTCCACACCGACCCTCAAAGCATCCCACCCTGACCCATCTCCCTATAACCCACCTAATCTACACATCCCTAAACACTAAGGGCAACAGCATGTTATTTACATTGGTGAGAATGCACATGCGCTGGTAGAAGATTGTCCCACAACGTCATTTGAGATTGGTTAGATTTAATGTAGAGATAGGAAGTTTCAACTAATTTTGATGCAAGCAAATCTATTTCAACAAATCACCAACTTGCAAAACAAAACACTGCAGCTGTACTGGGAACTAGAAAATTTACAAATGGATGTCGTAATTTACATTTGGGCACAGAAACAAGAGTCAGATTGAATGATCTACAATGTCAATGCTCTACATGCATCTCCTCCCACCCCATGGACTGTAACCACAGACGGAAGGACGGAAGGAATATAGGATATCCAGTTTCTGCTCAAGTGTGTCAAACTCAACAAATCCATAAGACAGCAATTCTACATTCTAACCACTCCCTGAGTAAAAGGAGGAGTTTTTCCTGAATTTCCTACAGCGAAGCCCACTTATTTAAAATGGAAGAGATATTGCTTTGTACCAAGGAACTGTGGAAAGAGACGCTGCAATTTTAAAAACAAGCTGCCACAACTCGGTTGTATCCACGATGTTGCCTTATTCAAACAGTGGGAGAGGATGATGGACACCTCAATTATGTGAGTGTGTTCAGAGGAGTTTTGCCATTGACAGATGTTTAACTCTGCATCATTGGGTCCTGGTTGAAAAGCCATTGAGGAGTACTCAGCATACTAACAACTTCTTGAAAGCTGTTGGGGCCAGTTCGTTAGATATATTCAAGAGGAAGCTGGACTTGGCCCTTGCGGCTAAAGCAATCAAGCAGTATGGAGAGGAGAGAGTGGTATACTGAAATGCATGATCATATTGAATGATAGCACAGGCTCAAAAAAGGGCCGAATGGGCTACTTCTGTACTTATTTTCTATGTTTTTAGATTTGATAGTCTATTGTGCAATTGCTTTATGCTTCAACAAAATACAACAAAAACACTGAGGCTGGAAAAGTATCTGTTTGAATCATCTTTCAACTTCCCAGGCTATTCATTTATTTGCATCTCTACAGCAAGAGGTCTCTTCCTTAGCTTGGATTTGAAGGTAAAAGTTTCATCTTGTCAGTACTGTACGGTCACTTTCAAAGAGTGGGTTTCTTGAAAAAAGATTTAACCCAGTTAGGTCTTTCGAAGTTAACAACAGTGTGAAAAGGGCTCTCCAAACACTTGCAAATTCAATGTCAGTGATTCATGTCTTAAACAGCACGGATGAATAACTTCAATGTGAAGAATGATTAGAAAAACTACTTCACCTCTGACAAGTCAGAACTGGATTAAATTTGAAACAGTAGCTTCTTTCATACAGTGCACATATTGCTGGTAAGGCCAGCATCTCTTGGTTATCCCAATCACCTTCGAAAAGGTGGTAGTGAGCCACCATCTGAAGTAGAGTGAGGCAGGTTAAACCATTTCAGAGTAAACTACATTGTTATAGCCAGAGTCATACAGCAAAGAATAGGCCCTGTGGCCTATCAAGTCTGCATTGACCTATCCCCACTAATCGCACTTTCCAGCGCTTGGCCCATAGCCTTGAAACATTAGAAACATTTCAACTGCTCATCCACGTTCCTCTTAAAGGTTTGATCTTTTCCATCTCTACTACCCTTCCAGGCAGTGCATTACACACTTCCACCATTTGGTGGGAAAACATTTTCATCAAAAACCCCCTAAACCTGCAGCCCTTCAGTTTAAAATTGTGCTCCCTTGTTACTAACCCTTCAGCTATTTTTGTCCACGTCCCTTCGTCCTTCTCTGCTCTAATGGAGACATCCCAAGCCTATCCAGCTTCTCTTCAGAGCCAAAATGCTACAACTCGGACAGTATCCTGTTGTATTTCCTCTGTAGCTCCTCCAGTGTAATCACATCCATCCTGTAGATTGATGATCAGAACTTCACACAGTACTTCAGCTGTGAGCTAGTCAAAGTTTTGTACACCTTCAACATTATCTCCCTGTTCTTAGGATCAATGGCATGACTGATAAAGGCAAGTATCCTGTATACCATCTTAACCACCCTATTAACTTGGCTTGTCCTCCACCTTCAAGGATCCGTGGGCAAGCACACCAAGGGACCTCCCTATTTTTTTTTTTGAAAAAGGGTCCCCCTAGTTTTGGGTTCACCCAAAAGTGGATACATCCTTTCCAATTCTACCTGGTCGAAGCCATCAAGGATCTTATACCACTTCTATAATCCTGTGACTGCCTTTTCCCCATAACTCTGTCATTTCTATCCAAATCATCATCATCCAAGGACATTTTGTATGCTTCAACTGAACCTGCATCATATTTCCAGGCTGTGCATTCCATTCCTAACTACTCATTATATAAAAATAATGGTTTTTCCTCACAACACCCTTGCTTCTCTTGAAAATTGCTTTAAATCCTTACCTTTCTTTTTTCTTTTTTCTTTTAAAAGCTGAGTAGAACTGCTTCTCCCTATCTAACCTGCCCAACCCACTCAATTTTTGATAAAAGATTTTCAAAATCTCTCAGCCCAAGAATAGTCACAACTTCAATCTCTCCTCATGACTGCATTCACATCTTTCCTATAATATGGCACACATAAATCCACACTATTTGTTATTCTATAGTACGTAATCCAGGGACATGACCACCATGCTACATTAATCCATTTCAAAATGAAAAACACTTGGCATCTAAGCTATAAAACAATTTTTGATTTGACAAATCTCTTTACAGATTGGGGGAAGTGAGTAACAGAGGGAGTACAAAATGCATCACAAATCAAAATGCAAATGATGCCAAATGTGGCAGAAGCTACTGCACACTACACACAGATTTAGACAAAAACAAAATTGCAAGGAGACAAAAGAAAAGGATAAACCTTTTAAGCAATTATGCAAAGTGCAAGTAAACAAAAGCAGCTTAAAATCATGAGTAAAAAATAGTAAAGATTGAAACACTTATGAAAATCCTCAAATTTTAATTGGATTTTAGGCAGTATGGTGTCCTGATAGTATTAACTGTTAATAGGGTGAAATGCTTCAGGCTGAAGATCGCCTCCACATCACATAGTAGGAACCAGTATACTGTACATGCAAGTACTGCACTGAGCCATTTAGTTCAGCATGAGGACTCAATGCATTCAAATCTGTCCAGTGTCAGTGGGGCAGTTTCTTTCAGAGCTGGAGCTTTCATAGGATCTACAGTGAAGGGATGAAAACCAGTACAAGTCTCACCACAGCCTTCCTTATTTTTGCTTGGTCTTGTCTTTTAGAGCTTCCTTCCCAACAGCACTGCTAACGTACCTGCACCATATGGACTACAGAAAACAGCTCACTACCAACTTAACAAGCATGGTGCTATGTTATCTCGGATTCTCCAGCATCTGCAGTACCTTTTTATCACTACCAACTTACCCAGGTCTAGTCAACACACCCACAAACTAATAATTACATCATCTGCTGTAACATACTTGGCACAATGGAAATTCCACTGTCTTCACACCTTATGACATTTTAAATGAATGCTGAATGGAGATACAGAGCTCAATCCAACCCTACATCACATGTTTATCTCATGTATGCACATTCATAGTACAGTCTCAAACAAAAAAAAAAAACCTGTTTAAGTGCCTTCCTTCTAAATATTAAGAACTGCAGAAGACAGAGACATGGCTTTTTTGGGTTTGCACTCATCAGGACAGATTCTCAAGAATGTCAAATCTCAAAAAAAAAAGGAACAAAGATTTATACACTTCACGGAAAAGGTGTTGGTTGATTGGTTGGTAGAGATGCTATCACCACAAACGCACCCAGCAATGGCTATCCCTCAAGTTTCTGTTTAGTTGAAAAAGGCACAATATACGGACATGTTTTCAATTTGCAAAAGACAGGCTCAGCAAACAAGTCGCATGTCTAGGAATGCGTCTTTGCCAACAAAACAAAGGCATTTTTTTTGGTGGGGTAGAAACAAAAAAAAAGAAAACAGCCATTCCCTAGTGTCTTTTCCATGACAGTGACTTTACTGATCAAGGTCTACTTGCCAGCCAGCCAACCAACCAGCACCCTCTCCTTACGCAATTTAAATTGTTGGTCCTTGTGAGATTTTACATTTTTGTAGTTTTGTTTCCCACGAGTGTAAAACATTAGTTCATGTCTCTCTTTTCACCCAGCAAGACTCTAGTTTGATACTACCAAGCAATTATTTAAACAGTTCAAGTATCCTGGCTGCATGTGTTCTGCACCAGCATCAAGAGTATCGGGACACTTCCTTCCTACGATATACACATGAAAATTGACTCAGAACTGCACAGAATGCCGCATATGAGAACAGTTTAATCTACGCTCCAAACGCAGGCTTGTTTGAAATACTATCCATTTAATATAAAATCTTACAACTAGTTGCACCATATGGTGCAAGGCACAGAGATATTTCTGGATGTTGCAGACCAGTTGCTCATTAGACAGATCATGTAACTAAAAGAATTCCTCACCCCAGTGAGGCTGCAAGGGATATACTTTTCCTTTTACCTTGAGGTGTAACATCCCCTCCAAAGTCGGTTACGGTGGCCACAGTTCCTTGCTGATTTCCACCGATCCAGGTAAGCTAAGTTTCCAACAATTCAGAGACACACTTCTACCAACTTCTCTAACCATGGCTTTTTTTTTTGGCATATGGGTTGCAGTTTAGCTGATACACCTGGCAACTCTATACACCTCTAGATCACGTACAGCAGTGGGCTGCAACTACTGGGGGCCAAACAATTCCACAGTTTAAGAGCTGAAAAGCATAGGGAAAGACTGACTTGTCTTCCTGTTTTCCCCAAAAACTTTGTACTGCATAATGTGGTAACAATGCAGGGTGCAATTTATAGGTTGCAATGTGTTGTCATACTAAACGAATTTGTTTGGCTTGGACAGTGTAAACCCTGACTTCTTTATTTTAAAAATAAAGGAGGACTAGAAATCACACGGACTGTAGCAATTCAAGGCAGCAGCTCACAACCACCTTTTGAATGACAAAAAAAAAAGGACTGGCCCAAGTAGTAGCACGCACATCCCATGAAAGTAACTATAAATAGAAATCATATCAAAGATTTCATGACAAAAGTTGATACTGGTCAGCAATATCAGGTAGACAGAAAGAAGATACAGACAATAGGGGTCCTGAGATCACAGCTGAATTCCAAGAGATGCAACAGCAGAGGGATAGTCCTCACTGAATCAAAAGGCCTTGCCTCCTTTTGATAACAGACACATCCCAAATCCTTATCCAAAATAATCTGAGCACTCACCACCTCCTTGCATCATTTTGTAAAACTTGCTCTCAATGTGGAGTTGGGGGTGTTTTGTTTTGACACATTCCAGCTTTATTGCAACCTCTTCCCCAGTAGCGATGTTTGCACCTGAAAGAGAATAAGAGATACTTCATTCACCAAAGGGAACTGTCAAAAGGAAGTAGTATTGCTTCTGTCTTTGGCTCCTTTACCAACTTAAGCATCTCCCACAAATAAAAAGGTACGGGTCAGAAATATTAGGTAGCACCTAATGTGACAGGAATTACTTTTGAATACAAAACGATAATAAGGCCATCTGGCTTGCTGGCATTACTTGGATTTAAAGCGTCTCGTGCAGCACTGATCATCATAAACCTGAATCCCGAGTTTCATCCGATGTCTACGCCGTGTTAGTCAGGTTGATGTGAATGTGACTTTTTGGCCCAGATTTTTGGGAAAGGAATGGGAGAATCACCTTGTTCCCATACAGGGACGTAAGTGCACATTCGTGGTTGCCAGGAGTAATGCTCAGCTGAAAAGCCAATTGCCTAATTGACACTATGGAAGTTTTGGCATAGGAAGAGGCCACTTAACCCATCAAATGAGTGCTAGTGACCCAGTAGTTTCACTTAACTCTGGAACCTTATTTAACAAAACCAAATCTTAAATGATTTCTATACACAGGCTGAGACAGATACATTTTCTTAGGTGACACTAAAAGCAACCACTATTCACTTCTGCTGCAGTGAAAAAGCTTTTATTATTAACATTACAAGGAAATCTTAAACCTGAAAAATAATCACCCAGGTGACACCAGCACTAGGCATCTCCAGAGACTATCTACTTTTGTAACTACCTTACTAATCAAACACATACCATTCTAACGTGTAGAAAAGGGTTCTCTATCCAAAGACACAGGTGTTGGTTTTTTTTTGTCCTACAACATCTACAAAAAGTTACGAATCCAATCCAGCATCTGTCATAATAGGGGTAGCACTTTACCCCACTGTCATTGTCTGCAAGAGTCTACACAGTTTTAAGAACCACTGTCAAAACAGTTTCTAATCCTTGCCTTAGCATGCAAACCACAGGAAGCTGTGTGGTAACAACCCAAACAGCAGGGATTGGCATCTGTTGCTGTGGTATCCTATTGGGAACAATAGGATTTCTCATTTACTCAGATTACTATTAAGTAGAGGATTGTGTCATCACCACAACAAGATGCAGATTTAGCAAGTCTCTGCAAGCAAGACAGTTGCCTTTAAACTTCCAATTAAAAAGAAAACATTTTGTTTTAAAAACTCTCCAAGGACTACATGCGCGCACAGGCATGCATGCCAAATTTAGCATTAGTGCAAAACAGATATGAGGTAGCTGCAGATCTGTCACAAAATGAACCAAAATTAAAAAGGTGGTATCAGGTGAAGATAGTACACTGGGAAATGCACAAGCCATGAACTAAGTGTTACCATTATCGCCAGCCTCAATTACAGATAATAGGATGTGTTCTGACTGTTTTAATAAGATGTGATAGCTGCATAAAAAGGAAGCCCTATTGGTTTTCTGGGAACATTGAAGTGGAATAGTTGAAAATTCATCCAGGTTTCACCTAGCAAACGACTCAATATGAAACAACAAGCACCAAGTCCTGATCACTTGTGCTCATTCATCTACATTTGGGATCCCAAACTAGCAAAACTGCTTTTAACTAATCACATGGGAGGAAATTTTAACAAGATGATTAAAGCATTATTGTGGTTCCTCTTTTTAAATAAAAGATACTGAGTGATTTTCCATTTTTATAACACCTATCACAACAGAGATGCCAAACTATTTTTGAAGTACAGTAACTTGTTTTGTAAACATGCAGATACACAAACAGGTCAACTCAACTCTTACCTGAATAGCACCATATTATCTCTTGGGTCAATCCAATCAAGCAGATAGAGGCTTAGTTTAACTGAAAAAGCAGCAACTGTTGTTATGTGGTACAAGGGAGGGGGTGCTGCAGAGCATCAGCCAAAAGAAAACAGCACATGTCCTAGAGGAACATGAACCTAAATACACAAATTGTGTGGAAGTTAAATGTTGACAGGGGCTTGTAGAGACAGAAAAGCCACCAATTGAGCTACACTGACAGTAAGTATGTGAATGAATAAAGAGATTCAAATAGGAAATTTGCATGGTGTCCTTCACAGCTACCTCCCCTGCCACAGGAATATCATTTCTTCAAGATCACAGCTTAACCATATTCAGCAGCAATATTTCAGCTTGTGAATAGGGATTGATTGATTTCCCCATTTACAGCCCAGCACAACTTCAATAAATGCTCCAAAAATACACGCATTGTATTACAATTCTCACGGAGCTTGTCAAAATTTTTATCTCCGTGACAACAGAAATAGCAATTCAGACTAGCTGCGTGACTCGCAGACACTTGAAATGCAATTTAAAGTCAGTAGTACTTGAAGGAGCTAAAGCAGGGAGCATGTTCCCGTGACAGGTGGCCAGTGGCAATCGTGTATGTCACATTTTTACTTACGTAATGTTTCAATATTTAGACTCTCAAAAGTCAGGCAGCTAAGAATTTTAACAGATTTCTATGACAAACCTCAACACCTCTCACTTCTTTCAACATGCTGCTTAAAACCTACCGCTCCCCCCTCACCCCCTTTAATCCCAACTTTGGTCAACTGTTTCAACATAAAATTCTGCTTGAGAACACTCCCCAAAAAGCACCTCTTTAAAATGGTAAAATGTTTGAAGAAGTTTTGTTTATAAACACCAAAATCAGGTAGATAGGGAGCACCTGTTAAAAGCTTCAGTTTTTAAAGTAAGAGTTCTTCACCATTACCTCCTTCTAATTCTCCCAAATATTTGAAATTCTCAGCTCATTCAAGACTTTTTGAACAGAGGGAAATCATGCGGCAAGAGAATGAGATGAAAAAAATTGGAGTGGTTTTGGCCGATTGTCTTTGAATGACGCAGCATACTCAAGATATACATGGCCTAATTCTTATGACCTTAAGGCAATACGAAGCCCATTGTTTGTGGTTCTTGGAAAGTGGATAGAATTCCAGGATCCTCCAAACATAAGACAGATTCCGGGATTCAGTATAACGACTGCATCAGTTACCATAAGCTGATGGCTTGCATCAGAGAAAACAGTAGCCCACTTGTACAACATAGGAGCAAGGGCACTGGTTTCATAATTTATTCAAGAAAAGGGGAGAGAATTTGAATAAGTTCCAACATGATGAAAAACCTCGAAAATTAGTCACCTATGGCTTTGCCGATGACTCAATAGAACAGCCTAACATTTTACATAAGATTGAGTTTATTCAATCCACAACAGACAGGACTTGTTGGACAAAGATAGAGGACACAAGTGCACATTTGGGCTATGCGCAGGCATGATGAATTGGACCAAGCAGTGGGAGACACCAGCGATTTCTCTCCTTTCTGGCCTGGCAACATTAAAATATATTTCTGACAACACTATCCAGCTAAAAGAAAGGTCAATCTAGCTGCCATTTTGGTCTTATGGCACATTGGGCAAAGTCCAGTATTGGTTTCAACATGAGCAAAGGCCTCAAGTAAGCAAAAACTGATTCAGCAGAAAAAGTAAAAAAGTTCTCAATCATAAATACACCTCCGAATGACAAAGTCAAACAATAAATCTGTTGACGTCTCTAGCAACATTTCTCCCTCTGAATTGACTGAGGGTCTTTCATCTACAAAATGCTACTAAACGCTTGCTACATGTATTAAACAAGCAAAGCTCTAGTAGGTACATGACTATTATCAGTGGGATAAATGCAACCTGGAGACATTCATGGCACTGAGGAAGAACTCAAAGCAACATTAAAGACAAGATACCCACTGAGCTTTAGCAAACATGTTCAACCACTATGATCCAAAAAGGAGGATCTGAAGACTGACTTTAACCTTGCATGGAAAAAAATCAAGACATGGGGAGGGGGGGGGGGAAATAAAAAAGCGAAAAAGCAGCATTTCATAAAAAGAGATTTTCGTTCTAATTGGGATCATGTTTTGCAAGGGTGAGGTTGGGTTGGAGAATAGAAAGATACAACTTAGGTTCAACGGGGGAAGTCTTAAACCTCAGTGAGAGCACTAGATACATTAACAGATGTTTGAAAATCCCATGCAAAGAAGTGAGATATAGGAAATGATTGTCTAGCTTCATAGTTCTAATTTTAAAAAAAACAACGGGGAAAACTCAGTCTGTTTTCAGTACATGACCTCCAAAAACGGAACTGATGAACCCATGCAATCCAAACTGCAAACCCAAAACATTCAAAGAATATAATTCAATTTGTTTTTATTATTCTTTTTTAAAAAGTTTTAAAAAGCTATGCAATAAGTACTTTAACTCTGGAAGTAAATCTTTTGTTTTCTTTCATCACTGGAATGAAGGGTTATGTTTTATGAAACCACTCAAACCAAGCATGACAATGTTGTGGTGGGAAGTGGTTGAGGATCACTACAGTACGTTCTCCCTAACCCTCTAGCCACAAATTGAAGATGACCACTACATTCTGCCAGCTTCCAAGTTAAACGCAATCTCAGAAAAGCCAATTTGATGAAACAATGCAATGATGCATAACAGTACGTCAGATGCTACAAGCATCACTGTATTTAAAAACAAAAAAAAAAAAATCACTGTGAAACACTTAGATTGTGTGTTATAGAAGAAAACCATCAGAATGAAAAGCTGCAGGTTTAGTGTTCTTAAACCTTCACAAAGCAGGGGAGAGGGGGATAAAGGTGGTGAGGAGAAAGCAGAAAATCTTTTTACCCATTGCCCAGGTCATTCATATAGTTCAGATCAGCTTTAGCAGAGGTCAGTAACCACAGCTAATGTCCTGCTTTCAAAAATCAAGAAATGGTGCATTGTGATGTAAAATATAAACCATTCAACAGCTTTCCCCAAATAAAATAAAACATACAAGGAAGTGCTGTGTAGTATCAAATACAGGGTTGCTCAGTAACAAACAAACAGAAGACCTACACCCTCAGTTAATAACACTTAAAATCCTGACTATTACAGATGGAAATTAGAGACTGGTGGCACAGTTTGGTTTCCAAGTCGCTTTTTTGTTTAATTACTGTTGTTGAACAGGAACTTGTAAGACAAGCTCCAACACGCCAAGCTAACAGTACAACAGAAGAATCTTTAAAATGGATCAAGGTCATTTTCAAATACGCTTTAAAATACTGCACCAGGAGAAGATGCACAGGGCTCCTGGAGAGAATCTCGGCCTTGAACATTTGGTTTGTCTCCAGCACTGCCTTATTTTTTTAAAAAAATAATTATCTCCCCGCCTCAATTCGTCAGATTATAGGTCATCCCTTTACTCACACTGTAGGACACTCTTGATCACGTGCAGAGAATTATTCAGTCTGTTGACACTCCACTCACACCATTTATGATCTTTTGATCAGATTAAAAATTTGGTGCCTGCATCTTCTCTTCATTTCAACTGACGAAGGACAGCAGTCTGAAAGCTTGTGATTTCAAATAAACCTGTTGGACTATAACCTGGTGTGGTGTGTGATTTCTGACGTTGTCCACCCCAGCCCAACACTAGCACCTCTCAATCTTGAAAATTTAAGTCAAGAGCACGTCATCTGGTTCAGACAGATGTAAAAAGATCACACAATGTTGTTTGAAGAGCAAGGAGTTCCCCCAATGTCCTAGATAACATTTATCACCTCATGCATCATCAAAAAGGACAGTAGCAAGGAGGATATACCACACTGCATTCTATTGAGACACAATAGCTATCAAAAAAAGGATCAAAGTTTCAAAAAGCAAACTAAAAAGATATGCTACAGAAAATGACTTTGCCTTTTGAATTGTTAAATATTCATTCTATTCTCTCAAAATGAAAATTATAAATTGCTAAAAAAAACAAAATGTAAAAAGCATCCAATTCTTCCTTGCAATTACAGCAAGCAACTTGCTCATTTTCATTGTAAAGTTTGACATTCTCCTCCCACAGAACATCGTTCCATCCTCCAAAACAATGAATTGGGAAAACGTCAAATCAGAGATAGTACGAACTGCAGATGCTGGAGAATCTGAAATAACACGGTGTGGAGCTGGATGAACACAGCAGGCCAAGCAGCATTAGAGGAGCAGGAAAGCTGACGTTTCGGGTCGAGATCCTTCTTCAGAAATGGGGGAGGGGAAGGGGATTCTGAAATAAATAGGGAGAGTCGGGGAGGCGGATAGAAGATGGATAAAGGAGAATATAGGTGGAGAGGAGACAGACAGATCAAAGAGGCGGGGATGGAGCCAGTAAAGGTGAGTGTAGGTGGGGAGTTAGGGAGGGGATAGGTAGGTCCAGGGAGGACGGACAGGTCAAGGGATAAGGTTAGTGGGTAGGAGATGGGGGTGGGGCTTGAGGTGGGAGGTATGGTTAGGGAGGCGGGGACGAGCTGGGCTGGTTTTGGGATGCAACGGGGGGGGGGGGGATTTTTGAAGCTTGTGAAGTCCACATTGATACCATTGGGCTGCAAGGTTTCCAAGCAAAATATGAGATGCTGTTCCTGCAGCTTTTAGGTGGCATCATTGTGGCAATGCAGGAGGCCCAGGATGGACATGTCACCCAAGGAGTGGGAGGGGGGTTGAAATGGTTTGCAACTGGGAGGTGTAGTTGTTTGCTGCAAACCGACTGTGGGTGTTCCGCTTAGCGGTCTCCAAGCCTCCGCTTGGTTTCCCCCGATGTAGAGGAGGCCACAACGGGAACAGCAGATACAGTATACCACATTAGCAGATGTGCAGGTGAACATCTGCTTGATGTGGAAGGTCTTCTTCGGGCCTAGGATGGGAGGGGAGTGTGGAGCAGACAAGGGAGTCACGGAGAGAGTGGTCCCTCTGAAAAGGGGATAAGGGTAGGGAGGGAAAAATGTCTTTGGTAGTGGGGTCAGATTGCAATTTTTAAAAATTGATATATGGGACATTAGCAATGGTGACTGGGCCAGCATTTACTGCCCATCTCTAGTTACCCTCAAGATGGTGGTCAGCTGCCTTGGACCCACTAACAAACCAGTAAAACATGACCATGTATGTTTGCTGATACAGCTAAGTGCAGTTTCAAAAATCAGAATACATATTGAACAATATATTCTTACATACTGTCCAGAAGATGGTCCACTTATACAGCTACAGTCAGTATCAGATCCAAGTTTATCTGGAAACAGGTAGGCTTTGCACTGATCCTGAATAGTTCCATTGTATTTTGTCCACCTAATTAATAACAGGACTGATTTCAAGATCCTTCTGTAGTTCAAAACACTGGATCATATTCCATAGCCTCTCAGGTAAGCTGGTAGGAGCAATCTACCAGTCATAGATAAGTTTTTGGGAAGCTCAGTGGATGAGAGAGAAACTTCAAAACAAGAAAAATGTAAAACTCACTTCTATAATAGGTAGTTGAGATGAGTGGTGGGGATGCATTTAAAAAGGGGAAGTTGGATAAACACAAGGGAGAAGGCAATACATAGTTAGGGAATGGGATGGCAAGAAGCAAAAAAAAAAAAAAACAAACAAACAACGCTGGTATTGGCCAGCTGTGCCCAATGAATTGTATTGCTATGATGAATAGTGATAGACAGCTTTCTCTCAACTAGGGGTCGACATTTACTCAAGGACATGTTCTGCGATGGATCTTAGTGTGGCTGAACGTCAATTTTGACCCTCAGATCTTTGGGCACATGAGGCAGGATATTCCACTGCAAAGCATCTGAACTTGAAGCATGACATAATTGTTGTCATTTTGAACAGCTGGTAGCAAGCTCCTCCCGCTCACTCATCAATACAGTCTTCTTTCATGTCGAGCTTCAAAATGCCCTCTGCGCATTTTCTTTGCCCTTCTCTGGAACACTAACCACTCGAGAGTCAATAAAATTGTCCAGTTCATCATAGTTGATTTGGCAAGAGCTTTCTCACCCCAGAGGTGAGTGGATCAGATTTCACAAAGGACAGTGGTTTCTCAAATAAGAAGTCCTTCCATCAGTCAAGGTGTATCTAGTGTACGCAGCTAACCAAAGTAACTCACTCAATCGTACTTTGAGATTTGACACTGCCTTCTCCAGGTCTAAATAGTCTATGTTTAGGTTGGAGAATTCAATTCAAAACGATGCCAATTGACTGCAGGCATTCCTTAGACTGAATTGCTCAGATTATTTTCCCTTGACTATACAGATTCAGTGGCTTGATCTGCTAAAGAGCTATTTTCTCTCTAAATATCAGCATTTTGAGCAGTTTTTAAAAAAGAGAAAAACCCAGCTGAGCCTCGATTGGCTCTATAGTAAATCTAGACCATTTCATATGCCACTACCGACATCAATTCCAATTGTTTTAAGCATTACAACGTAAAAAGTGGTGATGAACAGTTGAATGCCATCCTGTTGCAGTTGGAATTTGCAATTTAAACTGAAATGACATTTCCATCTTTGGCCAAGGTTCTTTCAGTAACACAAGTCTGAAGCACATCAAGATACTTATGACACAAAAAGGAGCTATATACGTAAATTGTCAACATTGCCCCTTCAGATAGTGATGATGCTGAATAATCCAAGTAGTTTCTTTACATTAAACTTATTTGAGAGCATCCTAAAGGCAAATCACATATAATAGAAATGAAACAAGCTGCTGCTCAGGTGTATTCCCCCCCATACTCAGAACCATATTCTGTACATTTTATCTCGAGCACTACCAATTTTAACAGGCAAAGATGACAACTTCCGTGACCTCTGCAACTCATCTTAATTGTGCTGAATTACATCATTGGAACCAAAGTTTGGAAAGGATCATTAAAACAGCCTCAGGTTTCAGTTAGAAATTCAATTGCGTGCCTATGCTTTTAAGAGCTTCACTGCATTTTGCAAGTACAAAACCAGTTCCAACAAATTTGTCCAATCAGTTGGGACTGTAAAGTTTGTATATTCATGATACAGACCTGTTCTTTGTTCAGTCTCCCATCCTTTCCAATCACTATCTCAGTAACATACTTTTAAGCTTCAGATCTTCCTGTGATCTTGCTTGCTGTCTTCTTGGGCTGAGCAACGTTCAGACAACGTCAGTTTCTCCTTCTAGCAATCCCTGCTTCACAGAAAATGGGTGCAATCTCGTTTCACTTGCCCAAATTTTAAGATACATGTTTCCAATTTAGCATTCCACTTAAGAAAGCAGCAACACTGGCTGCTCAATGTGCCAAACACCCCACGCAAAATAATACCTCCTCCTCAGGTGTATGACAGTCAAAACTGCTAACTTCCATTCAAATTAATGCACATTTAAAAACACTTGCTGGGTTTCAACTGAACTTCTGAGCCAGGCTGCATAGCACGATCAGCACAACAAACTTATAGGAGAGTACTGAGCCAAACCAGATTCCTGGAGATCCATACTGAGGTGATGGCTTGATGAGCATCAGGTGGTCACCTGAACAACTTAATTTAAGAGGAGGGTAATTAGCCAAATGGTATCACCCTCTGGGATTCACCTACTGCCACTAAGATCGATAGTGCCATCCACAACAAAAAAAGTTTTGCACTATTTGCACGACAGGCAAAGGAACAAGATTTTGAATTTTGGGACTTTTTATTCACTAAAAGGCAAATGCCTGGCAAGAATTTGGTTGGACAAATGTTGTGCTCTTGCCCTTCCTTTTCCTGCCTTCATGTCCTATTTCACCATATTTAGCAGCAAGATGTAAGCCTACCAAGTCTTTTTCATGTCCATTGCAAGTTTGTACTCCACTTGATCTGAAATGTTGGGTTCACCACATCAACACCCCCCAACTAAAGCACAATACACGTCTGTATCTGATGTCCATGCTCAGAGACATAGGTTTAGAAATTGCTTGCTTCTCTACAAGCAGTTTAGCATTCATGTTTCAGTTTTGATGTATAATTGCTAGTCAATTGATCAGATTTGTTCTCTATTCCCATCTTGGATCAAAATTTTTAAACGTTTTAGTCAGTGCAATTAAAACTGACTACTGAAACAAAGCTATTACATTTTCTTCAGCAGGGCAAAAAAAAAAATTGATAAACTGTGCATGAAAATAATGTACAAAATCATTTACTCTCAGCATTATTGCTTTTAGTAACTTTTGTGATACAATTCTAACACCTAAAATAAATATGGTATTGAACAGACATCAAAAAGGCATGCATCCACCAAGGGGTCTTTCCATCTACTGTCTTTCTTAAGCAGGACCAACCCAGGAAGAGGAAACTTATCAGGTCAAATTGTTTACATGGTTGAGAATTTGTAATTGCACACAATGGGGCATTTCTTCAGTACAATACCCTTTGCAAATTTTAAGTATCAAACTTAGCAGAAATGAGAACAAGTTCTTCAGAGCCATACAATCACCTGTCAGCCAGTGCAACTTGCTTACTGTCTGTGGGTTGTGATCCGGTAAAAAAAAAAATATCAGCCTTTGCAATTGCCCACAACAGTAGCTACGTTGTAAATATGCCTAGGAAGTCATCAGATGCTATAAATGCAAAGTTTTCTGCACTGCCATCTCATTCAAAAACCCATTGCAGGTGCTGTGTGGAAAGAAAATGGGTAATGTCAAAAGAACATTCTCAAAAACATTTTTGTTTTCCCCTCGAGATACATTTCTCATGCACCAAAAAAAAAATAGAAATCAGGTTTATGGGTTAGTGCACAGTATCAGAGTGTGACAGATTGGGTTGATCCCTATAACTGTGCTGTAGAGACTTGGGAGTACCTTAGTGAAGGTAGGCGGGGACAAATTGAAAAAGCTGCATATGAAGAAAATTCACCAGCATGAGTGGATATAATTATAAACAGCTACTTAGAAAAAGGGTTATTCTCGGAGTAGGGGGGACAGGATTTTTACCTTTTTGAAACCTGTGGTTTAAAAACACTTTCCTTAGATGAATTGGTAAGAAGGGGACAAAAACTGGACACTGATATTGTAAGCTCAGAGGTAGGGAGAGTTCATAAAACTTATTACCTTACGTACAGATTCCTTATTGGAAAATGAAATGGATCACCCAATGTGGCTACTAAAGTAGTGATGGAGTCCACAAGGGAGCAGGCTATTCTGGACTTAGTGCTATGTAATGATCCAGACTTTATAAAAGATCTTAAAGTAAGGGAACACTTAGGAGGCAGCAATCATAACATGGTAGAGATCAGTCTGCGGTTTGAAAGAGAGAAGGCAAAAATCGGATGTAATGGTGTTACAGTTAAATAAAGGTAATTACAGGGGCATGAGAGAGGAACTGACGAAAATCAACTGGAAGCAGAGCCTAGTGGGGAAGACAGTAGAGCAACAATGGCAGGAGTTTCTGGGTGTAATTGAGGACACAATACAGAGGTTCATCCCAAAGAAAAGAAAGACTATCCGAGGGGGGATTAGACAGCCATGGCTGACAAAGGAAGTCAGGAAATGTATCAAAGAAAAAGAGACAGCCTATATAGTGGCTAAGAGCACTGGGAAATCAGAAGATTGTTTGTTCTTGTACCCTTCCCAGAGGATAACAAAAAGAGAGAAATAAGGAAGGAGAGGATCAAATATGAAGGTAGGCTAGCCAGTAATATTAGAAATGATAGTAAAAGTTTCTTTCAATACATAAGAAACAAACAAGAGGCAAAAGTAGACATTGGGCCGCTCCAAACTGACGCTGGAAGGCTAGTGATGGGAGATAAGGAAATAGCTGAAGAACTTAATAAGTATTTTGCGTCAGTCTTCACAGTGGAAGACATGAGTAATATCCCAACAATTAAGGAGAGTCAGGGGGCAGAGTTGAGTATAGTAGGCATCACAAAAAGAGGAAGTGCTAAAAAAGCTAAAAGGTCTAAAAATTGATAAATCTCCTGGCCCCGATGGGCTACATCCTAGAGTTCTGAGGCCAGAGAGTGGTGGGTCTGTGGAATTCATGGCCACAGAGCGCAGTGGAGGCCGGGACGTCAAATGTCTTCAAGGCAGAGATTGATAAATTTTTGATCTCACAAGGAATCAAGGGCTACAGGGAGAGTGCAGGTTAAGTGGAGTTGAAATGCCCATCAGCCATGATTAAATGGCAGGGTGGACTCGACGGGCCGAATGGCCTTTCTTCCACTCCTATGTCTTATGGTCTAATCACACAGCATTGGCTGGTTGAGTGCAGAGTTTGCATGAATAGGAAATCCAAGTAGATGGCTCCAGTGTAAAACCTGGACTGGCCAAAATGTGATGTACCTTTGAAAAGTTTTGTATTCTGCTCAGCTGAAGCCAGAGTAGTCACTACCACACTAGCTGGAACAGTCAAAACATTAGGAGTGACATTTCTAATGATCAAAAAAGAAATGCAATAAAAATTAAGCTTGCTCCAATTAAGCAAGAAACTAATCATTCTGATGTGGCTGAAGGAGCAGATTTTTTTCCCCCAGAAATATTAAAAAACAGGGTTTAAAACCATAATTTAATGGATTTCAGCAAAACAGAAGAAATCAAAACTTTTACTAGTCCTTACAAGCAAAGAAAAACTGGCTAAGCAGGACTAGGCAGACCACTCCAACTCTACTAGGAAAAAGATACATAATGCATATTCCTTAAAACCACAGCACAGAAAAGCTTACCCTTCCCACAAGCCCCTGAAACCTTGCTGGCAGGCAAATGGAAAGTGAAGACTGAGGTGGGGGTTACGCTAATTGGAGAAAAGAAAAAGGAGTAGAGGTGGTAGAAAGGAGGTAGTAATCTGCCAAAAGGATGTTTAAAAAAAACAGGTTCACTGCTCAAATGAGACAAAATCTACCCCAAGCTTCATTCTCCCCATTTGCAATCTGCACTTTGCTGCAAAAAAAAGTGTTTCTTGTGGTGTAAAAGTCATTCAGCCCATCAATACTTCACGGGTCCTTTCAAATTAACTCCACTTAACTCCATTTTGCCATGCTATCCTCATTCAAGTAATTATCCCATTCACTTCCAAAAACTGCTTTTCAACCTATATTCAGCACCCTCAGCGCATTCAGAGCCTCAAATACATTACTATGACTATTCTCCATCTTCAGAACCAATAAAATCCACATTATCTGGGGAAAAGTTAGAAACTTCTGGTGAAACTCAGCCAGTCTGGCAGCATCTGTTGGAAGATTGTAGGGCCAACATAGAGTTCAGTGATTTCGTCAGAACTAAAATTTTCAGGCCAACCACATCATTTTCAGCACTGTTTCTGATGTTAATCTGGAGGGAACATATTTTGTCAGAAGTTTCTTTAAGATGGCATACAGTTTTCATGAGACGATGTGACAGAGTGCATGCATCTATTAGCTACATGGTTGACTGAAGAAGTATGGTGCAAAAACTAAGTACAACAGCAACTCAGTTAGAATACGAAGTACCAGGGTTACAATGTCTCATCAATTAACCTCACCAAATGATTTTAATGAGATGAAAACATCTATAAAATTTAGCACAATAATAGACTGTGCATGACCAAAGTGCTGAGCCTCCCCATTCGTGTTTATACATCCCATTTCTTGCCTTGTTCAAACTACCCCATGGCTCTTATCACATTGCCATTTTCTATTTCAAATGCCTCACCTTGTTCAAAGGGTCTGGCTTCTCTATCAATTAAGCGGCCATCACCCCACCCTGCCCAATGGGTTTGAACTTGCTCTTTTCCGAATTCACCAGCCTGTATCAACCAATCACCTCAGTGAAGGGTGCAGGAAGTTTCTTCCACATATTCCTTTTCACACGCATCCCATCCGCATCAGCCCCAGAAGAAACCAAGAAAAATGCTTACAATGCAATTAAATTCTCAACTGCCTTGCCTTCTTCTGCAGGTATCATATGCTCAAATATTTTCACCTTTTGATGTTCTTGTCACCAACAATGACTAGGAATTGTTTAGAGGGATATGGGTCAAATGTAGGCAAGTGGCAATAGTTTAGTTTAGAAACGGTGGCTCAGTGGTTTAGCACTGCTGCCTTACAGCACCAGGGACACGGGTTCAATTCCATCCGTGGGCAACTGTCTGTGTTGAGTTTGCACATTTTCCCCCCACAGTCTAAAGATGTGTGGGTTAGGTGGATTGGCCATGCCAAATTGCCTGTAGCGTTCAGGGATGTGTAGCTTAGGTGGGATGCTCCAAGTGTCGGTGTAGACTTGTTGGGCCGAAGGGCCTGTTTCCACACTGTATGGATTCTATGAAGAAGAAAACTTGGTTGGCATATACTAGTTGGACTGAAGGATCTGTTTCCATGCTGTATGACTACATATGTTGTGTCTCACTTCAGTTACTCGTCTTAGCGCAACTAACATTCTCTCCCCTTCGATCAACCGATTACCTATCCTTCAAGTCCATAGGGTACAGGCTTCATAACCTGGCACACAACCAAGACGCACATCACCAGATGTGGGTGGATTACATTAAACTCTACTATGGTCTCGCTATGTTCTGCCAAAGAAACCAGCCACTACACATTATCTCAAAGCATTTAAGACCCAAACTTTTCTTTCACACCACTCATTGTGACACAAAAATGGACCATGCATTTCTTTGTCAAAACATGAAACAGATCATTGGGAAGGAGAGTCCATCATTTTCCACACCTGGTTGAATTAACCTAACTTCTTTCTCAGATCATCTGAAACTTGAGTCACCTCCTGCTCCTCAAAACCCATTCGCATCATACTGCTTATCATCCAACCTTGCTTCCTGACATCCCCCATATTATGCACTGGTACTGCAAATAGTTTGCACTTCTGAGCAATGGTCACCTCTTTCATTTTTACTCAATTTAAAAGAAGTTACCCTAGACCCCTGTCTTTGGGAAAGGAGGCCACAACTCCAACTTCTCTTTCGTCTGCCAAGCCACTGGAGCTTTAACTCAAGCCACTTTCATTTCTCCTGAAAGATCCTTCCCAAAGCCAAAACAGCCCTAAAAGGGTAACTTTAGGAATGACATTGCATTTCATCCTGGTCCTCACTGGAGGATGTGTCACTGTTGGTCACAACAGTCTCCTCCTGCTGTTGTCTACAGAACTACACACACACTTGTGCAGTCTAGACAATAGCCACAGCATCTGTTCAACATATGGACGAGCTGCAATTTCCTCAAGCTTAACACTGGGATTTCGTGACTGACGAGAAAAAAAAACCTCTCCAGAAGATCAGCAATTTCAGCATTCCTCAGCTTGGTTGAGTACTGTGATATTGTTTCCTCACAAATGCAATAACTATGCATAAAAATCCCACTTGCACAGTCCATCAGCTGAAGAACATGACATGACATGACATTTCCAACTCTGGATTCAGACACTGCAAAGCTTTTCTAGTTGAACTTCCAGCTTCCATGGTTCACAAACTTCAGCTCATTGCTAACGTTTTTTTTGCATCAAGGCCGGACAATCCATTATCACTGGCTCTTACTGACCTGGGGTGGTTTCCAGTTTGTTGACAGTCTGCCCATTCCACCCTGAGCAGTCTCCAGCCCTGAAAGTCCTCTCAGTGCGTTCCGTTCTTTGTCCAAATTCCCAGACAACTCACTCTCTTTTGTCCCATTGCTGGTAGCCCAGTCTTCAAACTGATAATGCCCCATGCTCTGGAATTAGCTTAAAAATGTCAGGGTTCTTCTTAACAAAAAAGACCATTTTATGAGCAAGTTTTTTTTTGGTCACCAAATAACAGCCCTTCCTTTAGCAACAATTGTTATTCTTATGCATCTTAAGTGTTTTGTGACCTTGCGCTCCCCCTCCCTAACCATCTTACATATAAAAAAAGTCATTTTATTTTGATGTACAAGTTCCTTTGTGACCTCATTATTCACTTTATTTTAATCAGAAGAATGCTTTCAAAATAGAAAGAAACCAGAAATACATTACATTCACCAATACCCTGTGAAATTTCAAGGCCAAGTTTTTGCAACAGCAACAAAATCTCAGGGTCCTCAACCACAATGACGTACAAACTCTGCTCCTTTTTCTGTACAAAGGGTACAACTCAAGTTATCAAGAAGCTTCTCTCTGCTATTATTACACACAGTCTTGACCTAGCACTCTAATCTTCTGTACATTCTTGTTTTTTGATTCAGACTGTGGCAAAGAAAAATTTGCAATGGAACACGTTCCAAAAGGAAGGCTTGAATTATCCATTTCAAGCAGCAGCTAAGAACATCCAGTAACCATATTGGATGGTGCTCATTTCACTAAAACCAGAGCTTTGCTCAAAATTTTGTTCCTCAACTAATATCAACCACTGAAAGAGATCATTTGGTCATTGCCATAGTGCTTTGTTCCACCCCCTGCCCAACAACAATCACCATAAACCTAATTACAAGTTAGTTACAAAGTTAACCTAGTTACAAAGCAAGGTTCTACCTCAGATCAACAAACTCTTATTATTAGGATTTTCATAACCAAGTGAAAAATTTGCAAGAAATACACAAGTGCAATAAAGACACATTGAGATTTCAGTCCTCACTCGGGCATTGAGGGAGATCACCAGACAGTTCTAAGATGTTCACACTGCATCAAAAGGCATCAAGCAACTTGAAGTGACAAAATATCACAGAAGACACACTGTCAGCTGTGGGCAGATTTCTCTCCTAAGCCAGAAAGTAGGTTCAAGTCTCATATCAGGTGGGCACACTCCACAGCCTGATTTCTAGCACAGCATCAATGGAATGCCACACTGTCAAAAGGTGCTACCTTTTGTATGAAACAATAAACTGAAAGGCCACCTGCTACCTCAGATGGATGTAAAAGCAAAATCTCCTCGTGCTCTCCCAACTATCTAGACTTCTGATGAAGGGTTTAGGCCCGAAACGTCAAGTTTTCCTGCTCCTATGATGCTGCTTGGCCTGCTGTGTTCATCCAGCCCCATGCTTGTTGTCTAGATTTATATCCTTCCACAATCCAATATCATGAAATAAAAAACAATTATGTTTCTCATGATCACATTGTTGTATGCAGGATCTTTCTGTTGGTAAATTCACTGCTGCAATCCTACCAAAACACTGACCATACTGCAAAGCAGTTTGGGAAGCCTTGAAGTTTTGGGAAAAAAGCTATATAAATGCAAATACACCTCAATCTGGGAACTTTTTCTAAACTGCATGTTGGTATAAATCACATTTAACTAGTTCTAGTATTAAACTTAAGGTTGATGCTCAGTCTGAATTTTTCTCAAAGTGTTTATTATAGCACACTCCATAAGTATGGAGATATTTCTATATTTCTGCTATAAGTGTGGAGCTGGAGGAACACAGCAGGCCAGGCAGCAGAGGAGCAGGAAAGTTGATGTTTCAGGACCCTTCTTCAGAAATGGAAAGGGAGCTCAGAAATAAAGAGAGAGTTGGGGTGGGGGTGGGGAAGGTAAGCGGGATGGTGATAGGTGAATGCAGGTAGGGAGTGGTGGGGATTGGTCAGTGGGGTAGGAGGGGCGGATAGGTGGGACAGAAGATGGACAGGTTGTGTCAGGTCAAGGAGGCAGGGATGAGAGGGAGGGTTGGACAAGGGATGAGGCCGGGGTTGGGGAGATTTTAAAACTGGTGAAATCCATGTTTAGACCAGTGGGATGTAGGCTCCTAAGGCAGAATATGAGGAGCTGCTCCTCCAGTTTGTGGGTGATGTCACTATGACACTGGAGGTGGCCCAGGATGCACGTCACTGGGGGAGTGGGGGAGGAGGAGGAGTTAAAATGGCTCACGACTGGAAGGTGTTGTTGTTTGTCACATACAGAGCGCAGATGCTCTACAAAACAGTCTCCGAGTCTCTGCTGGTAGAGACAGCCACATTGGGAGCAGCGGATGCAGTAGACCAAGTTGACAGACATGCAGGTGAACCCCTGTCTAAACCCTTCTACGTTACATAAAGGAGATATGAGAGGCTGGGACTTTTTTTTTTTCACTGGAGCGTAGGAGGTTGAGGGGCAACCTAATAGAAGTTTTCTAATATAATGAGGGGTATAGATAGAATTAATGGTAGTTGTCTTTTCTCTAGGACAAGGGATTTCAAGACTGGGGACACATTAAGGGGACCAGAAGAGAGATTGTAAAAAGACAAGGGGCTATTTTCTTTTTTAAAAAAGGGTGGTTTGTGCGTGCAATGAACTTCCTGAGGAAGAGCTGGATATGGGTACAATTATAACATCTAAAACACGTTTGGATAAGTACATGAATAGGAAAGGTTTGTAGGGAAAAGGGCCGGAAGCAGGCAGGCTGGACTAGTTTAATAATGGGATTATGTTTGGCATGGACTGGTTGGACCAAAGGATCTGTTCCCATGCTGTATGACTCAATGACCACCCTATGGCAGCTGTGATCTGAACAGTGTGGTCCAAATGACCCATCTTCCCAGCAGATTATTTAATGGAACTAAGCACCACACAGAGACAAGAGCAAGAGATCATTTAAGTCTTTTGTCAGTGGGGAAGGAGGGGATGGATAGACATGCCAAACCTTTTCAGAAAGCAAACTGTCACATCTTGAAGACAAGTTTCCAAATTATTTCAGAGATAGTAGGAACTGCAGATGCTGGAGAATCTGAGATAAGAAGGTGTAGAGCTGGATGAACAGAAAAGAAGAAGGGTCTAGGCCTGAAATGTCAGCCTTCCTGCTCCTCTGAAGCTGCTTGGCCTGCTGTGTTCATCCAGCTCTACACCTTGTTATCTAAGTTTCCCAATTAGTCAGGTTAACGGGTTGTTTTGATTAACTTCCAACTGCAACAAAACACACCTCAACCTCCTAATGTTCCAGAACAAGCCCAAAACCTTCCCCACTGTCAGAATACAGAGTTGGTGCTGCCTTATTTTCCAGCTCTTTCTACTTTGCAAATTCCTACCATCATTCAAAAAGGGAGGAATACAATGTGAAAAACAAATTTCAGCATTCTGTATTAGAAATAAACCTGAGGTCAATTGGAACATGTCAGGCTGGAATAGGACCAACAGCTTGTGTTTCAACAGCATCCTCAAGGGAGAGAAGAAACGACAGGATGTACACGTACTGTACTCAAGATGTCATGTTAATCATACTAACTCAAACTTTGCACTTTGTTAACACCAGTGGGAAGGAAAATCAAGAGAAACGACTCTACTCTTGCTAGGAAGTATTCCTAACAAACAATTCCTGCAATTTTTAACTCCAGGCTAGTTTCAATCACCAGTAGCAGTCTGTAGAGAAACACCCCCTTTGTTAAACCATTTTGCTGTTATCAATTATTGGAATGCCCTCATCAAAACAGCTCCACTTCACAACAGGGACAATGACAACAGGCACTCTTACTTTGGCCAGTTCCCAAAAAAAAAAAAATCACATATCCTTGTTTGTACAATAGATAAGAGATTTCTGAAGCCACCTTCTCTCAAAACGGAAATGGTATAGCTAGAGATGCCTTGTAACTTAGGAACAAAAACTGAAGTTGCTGGAAAAGCTGACCAGGTCTGGCAGCATCAGGGAAAAAAAAAAGTTAATGTTTCAGATCTAGAGACCCTTCCTTAGCACTTCATAACTTGATATCTTACAAGTGGTGCAGTGGAGAAAGAGGATCCTGCTTTGTGATCTTCAAAGCAATGATAAAAAGGATAATCTTCACAGTAAGAAAACATTATCAAGCCTCATCCTTCCACTTTGGAAGATTGATGGGGCACTCTGGGGCTAAAGCAAGAAGCCAAAGACACTGGACTGAAAAGGCTTTGAGGGCTAGTCCAGTCCTGGGACCAGGTCTCTGTGAAGACACTACTCTGACACAACAGAAGATAGGTTAGGGCTTGATGGTCTTGAGATTCTGACCTTCATAGTGACAAAGATGGAAAGCTCAGGAGTGGGAAGAAGGAACAAGTCAACCCCTTACACCCACCCCACAACATCCACCACTTCCCACATACTTACAGTCCAAAAACAAGCAGCCATTCCACTTACTTCCGACCACCAATTGAAACACAAGGCAGAGGCAGACTTTTGACATATTGAGACAGAGTCTGACAGAAGATTAAGTCCCGTTTCTGGTTAATCATCAAAAGATGGGTCTCAACAACAGCCATCTACACCAACAGCAACTTTAACAGCTGCTCCTTTTTCAGCAGGGCACAAGCCAGCAGAAGGCACAAATCTCAACAACAGAAAGAAAAAAATACTCCAAAGCACAATTTTAAATCACAGACCTATTTTAAAATTGGAACACACAAAATAAATTCCCTCAAAATAAAACACTCCCACCAAGAAAATGAACTCCAAGTTGCTTTTAAACAAACATTAACACCACCAGCTTTTCCCAATAATTACTGTTAATCAAAATGAGGTACACCTCCTCCAAAATGCCATGTGATTTTTCTTAAAAAAAAGGAAAATAAAAACAGTAACTTACCCAGATAAATGTCACCAAAGGAGCCGCTGCCAATCTTCCTGCCCAGCCTGTATTTGTTCCCAACTCTCAGCTCCATTTTTATTTTGCTCTGTTTGTAGAAAAGAGAGGAAGAACGTTAGTTTTTGCACATTTTTTTGATTGTGGGGAATCAGCGCCTTGTGACTGCAAGCCGCAGCCATTGCTTATAATGTAAAGATGGGGGAGGGGGAAAAAAAAGAGAGCGGGGACAAGAGCTTCTTTCCCCGCCGATTTAGGGGGCAAAACGACGCCGCTCTTCATCAATATCCACTTCCCAACGTCAGGGAGGAAGCGGGGCCGCTGATCCGCCGATTGCCGCAGTCAACGGCGCCAGGATGAGGGAGGATGGAAGGGGATTGTCGCACCGACCTACCTCCCCACTCTCCGCAGCCGCCCCGCTCTCAGAGACTCGCCATTATTTACAAGGGCCAGCCTGCCCCGCTGACGTCACCGGGGAGCCGAGACCCGGATGGACATCCACCTCTCATAATTGGAGGGGGGGGGGGAGAAGAGAGCGTGTGGAAATTAAAGCGATAAATACCGTTGTACGACCAAAATCCCGCAATTAGCCAGCAGGTTCTCTGACCCCACTGGCAATTGTAGCAAAAGCCACTAATAACAATCTGGGTAGCAAAGGCGGAATACTGCGGATGCTGAAAACCTGAAATAGGAACAGATATTGCTGTAAATGCACAGCAAAGAAAGAGGCAGAGAGAGAAAAAAAGATAAAACAAAGAACCGTGTTTAGCAGAGCTGTATCACAGTGCCAGGGATCCTGGTTTGATTCCACTCTTGGGTGACTGTCTGTGTGGACTTTTGCACATTCTTCACTGCATGCTCCAGTTTCCTCCCACAGTCTAAAAGTGTGCAGGCTAGGGGGATTGGCCATGCTAAATTGCCTCGAATAACCAGGGATGTGCAGGCTAGGTGGATTAGCCATGATTTTTTTTAAAAAAATGCCTTTGACATCACGTGGATGGAGTAGGGGTGGGTCCAAGTAGGATGCTTTTTGGAGGGTTAGTGCAGACTCAATGGGGTAAATGGCCTGTTTCTGCACTGTAGGGATTTTATGAACTGCAAATACTGAAGATGTGAAGCAAAAATCAGAAACAGTTCGCTTGACTTGAAATTTCCAGGCTCTTTCTCTCTGTACAGATGCTGCCAGACCTGCTGAGTACAACAGTTTCTGTTTTAGTGTGAGAGAGTCAAACAGTTTGCTTCAGGTCAGTGATCAGATTTCCAAAATCAAAACTTAAAATGCTATAAATACTCAACAGAGAGGGAGAGTGAAAGTTTGTTTCATGTCTGGGATCAGATTTCCAAATGCTGTATATTCTCAGCAGAGAGAGAGAGAGAAAAAATAAAGAGAATTGTTTCAGGTCTGGGATCAGATTTTCAGCAGCCACAGTATTTTGCTTTCCTATTCATGAATTCTGATGAATGTCACAGTCTTGAAATGTTAACTCTTGCTCTCTCTGTCTTTATCTAAAGAAGCTACCTGACCGAACTTCCCCAGCATTTTCTGCTCTTATTTTCAAACTTCACAGAGAAACATGAAATGCAACAGATCTTGGGTGTGAGAAAAAGCAGAGAAGAAAACGCAAGTAACTGCACAGAGGCTGGTAGCCCATTACCACATCACCCTTTATTTGCACATTGACACTAACCCACTAGCTCAAAGCCAGTCCCTCAAACAAAGTAAATGCCTGAGACTCCTGTTTATATCTGTCAACTAGGGCTCCCTGATTGGCCAGGTTAACAAGCCCACTCGGGGAATACAAACCCAATGAGATTCACATGGTCAACCTTCCTTCAATCATTACAGAAACACTTCACCTTGACATTTGCACGCGCCTCCAGGACACGGGTTTGAATTCAATTTTTAAAAATCTGCAAGTAGATGCTAGCTTGATGGCGATTGATCGTTGTTAAAACCCCTCTGGTTCACTAAGTCAATAATATGAGCTTGATGCATGCCCCTGAGCTGCACAGTGTCCTTGAAGCAGTATTACAATGATAGTGACCAGAACTGCACTCTGTCCTCCAGTTGTGGCTTAAACAATATTCTATATAGTTCTGTGTATAACCTGCCTGCTATTGTATTCTATGCCACAGCTAATAAAGGCAAATATCCAATGTGACTTCTTAACTACTTTATCTTGCTGCCCTGCTACCTTCAGGATATGTATACCAAGTCCCTCTGATCTTTAGTACTTTCCAGGTTCTACCATTCATGGTTTAATCTCTTGCCTTGTTAGCCATCCCCAATTGCATTACCTCACATTTTTCCACATTAAATTCCATTTGCCACTGCTCTGCCCCGCTGACTGGTCCGTTAACATCCTCCTGCAGTTTATGGCTATCCTCCTTACTATTTACCACCCGACCAATTCCCAACTCATATGCAAACGTCTTGAACATACATTTAAGCCCAACTCATTAATGTCCACCACAAATAACAAGAGCCTCAGTACTGAGCCCTGTGAAGCCCCAATGGAAACAGACGTAAGTCATCGAAATGTCCTTCCACCATCATCCCCTGCTTCCTGCCTCTCAGCCCAATTTTGGATCTAACGCACCACAGAGCCTTGGATCCGATGCGTTCTTGAGGGACCTTACCAAAAGCCTCGCTAAAGTCCATGTAGACCACATCGAGTGCATTACCCTCATCAACCCTCCTGGTTCCTGCCTCATAAAAATCCAACAAAATTTGTCAAATGTGACCTTACCTTGCTGACTATTGCCGATTGATCTGCGTCTCTCCAAATGCAGATATATTCTGTCCTTCGGAATCCTTTCTAATAACTTCCCCAGTGCCGATGTTAGACTTACTTGCAATTCCCTGTTCTATCCCTTCCTCCTTTTTTAAACAATAGCACAACATTAGCAGTCGTCCAGTCCCCTGGCACCTCACCTGTGGCCAGAGAAGCTTTGAAAATCACTGCCAGGGCTACTGCTATGGCCTCTCTTGCCTTGCTGAATGGCCTGAAATATGTCTCAACCAGATTTGCAGATTTATCCATTCCTATGCTAATTCCTATTTTAACCTTTTCTCTTTCTCTATCTCAACCTTTTCTCTAATATGTCACATTCCTTCACCCTGACATCTGTAACTGTAGTGTTCTTTTCCATTGTGAAGATTGATGTAAAGTATTCACCGTGTAAATATCTCCTGGGTCCACACACATATTATCTCTGTAGTCCCCAGTGTTTTGGTAAGATTTGGCAACAAAACTCACCAGGTCTCTCAGTGAAAAACCCTTCAAAGGACTCTATGTAACTGGCACTCAGGCCAAAAATAATAAGATTCAGCCCTCTGAATCTGAAAGATGTGCCTGGCTCAAATCAAGCAAACTACACAACAAGCTGCAACTTTCTGAGTGCTGCAGGAATTAGATTCAAAAAGAATTACCTGCAAGTATCAAAGAGACAGCTGTTATTATGTGTGGGAATTTGGCATTCAGAGGTGAAGTGAAAGCGCAAGATGGCATCTTGTAGATAGCAAGTAGAGTCATAGAGTCATACAGCATGGAAACACACCCTTTGGTCCAACTCATCCCTGTCGACCATAATCCCAAACTAAACTAATCCCACTTGCCTGCACTTGGCCCATATCCCTCCAAACATTTCTTATTCATGTACTTATCCAAATGTCTTTTAAATGTTGTAACTGTACCCACACCCACCACTTCCTCTGGAAGCTCATTCCACATATGAGTCATTCTCTGTGTAAAAAAAAAAATGCCCTCATGTCTTTCTTAAATCTTTCTCCTCTCACCTTAAATATATACTGCCAAGTCTTGAAATTCCCCACTCTAGGGAAAAGACACCTGCCATTCACTTTATCTATACCCCTTATGATTTTAAAAGGTCCATAAGGTTACCTCTAAACCTCCTACTCTCCTGTGAAAAAGTCCCAGCATATCCAGCCTCTCTTTATAACTCAAACCCTCCATTCCCAGCAACATCCTGGTAAATCTCTTCTGATCCCTCTCCAGTTAAATAATATCCTTCCTATAACAGAGAGACCAGAACTGCACACAGTGTTCCAGAAAAGGCCTCACCAATGTCCTGTAACAACCTCAAGTAGAGAAGAGTCATTACCCCGAAGGAGATGGGAAAAGAGATGTTGGAAGTACAACCACTGAAGCAATAAAGTATTGAGTGAAGTCTGAGGAAGGAAAGCAAAGTTCTCTGTTGGCCAAACATGAGCAATGAGATTGAGGAACACATCAGCCAATGCAGTGCCAAGCCAGCTGAACAGACACTTATATGTCATCCCAGCCAGATCATAGGTGAAGCTTGGAGTGGGTCCATTCAATCTCCCTGGAACAGGTCTCCTTGTCATTAACTACTGTTCAGAGTAATGAAAGTTTGCTCAGCTGTGGTCAACAATTATCAATGAGATTGCAGAATTATTTTATCCTATGGGATATGGGAGTCATTAGCTGGGTCAGCATTTATTGCCCATCCCTAAATGCCCAAAGACCAGTTAAGGATCAACCATATTGCTGTGCACTTGGAGCCACGTAGGTCAGACTCGGTAGGGATGGTAGTTTCCTTTCGAAAGGGGTTGAGTGAATCAGATGGTATTTTTCCGACAATCAGCAATGGTTTCAAGATCACCATTGGACTACTAATTCCAGATTTTTATTGAATCCAAATTCTACCATCTGCTACAGCAGGATTTGAACCCAGATCCCCAGAACATTACCTGGGTCTCCAGATTAAAAGTCTAATAACCTAGTGATTATACCTCTAGGCCATTGCTTCCCCTTTGCCTAAAAGCACACTTCAGTTGGTATGGCATTCCAGATATTGTGATGAACATCAATAGCCCTAAGATCATAAGTGATGAATTCAGTTACTTCATAAGTTACCGGGAAATTCAACACCATACATCGGCTACATACTATCCCCGGTCAAATGGAAAGGCTGAACAGCAGTGAAAATCACCAAAAAAACCATAAAGTAATCAAACAAACCCAGTACAGACTTGTACACAGCAATTCTAGAGTGGAGGAATGCACCTACTGAAGGCGTGAAAGTTAGTCCAGTATAAAAAAACTAATGTCACTCTACATCCCACCTATTCTTCTAATGCAAGTAAAAACTCTTGAAGCCAAAAGGTGATGGGGAGGTGATGGCTTAATGGCGTTATCACTGGACTATTAATCCAGAGACCCAGGTAATGTTCTGGGGACTCAGGTATGAATCCCAACACAGCAGATGGAAAACCTAGAATGAAGAGTCTAATGGTGACCATGAATCCATTGTTGATTGTCAGGAAAAGACAATCTGGTTGACCAAGGCCCTTTAGGGAAGGAAACTGCCATCCTTACCTGGTCTGGCCTACTTGTGACTCCAGACCCACAGCAATATGGTTGACTCTTAACCGCCCTCTGGGCAGTTAGGGATGGGCAACAAATGCTGGCCTGGTCAGCGATGCCTTCATCCCATCAATGAATGATGTAAAAAAGAGTAACATAAGAAAATCAAGATGAATTGAAAGAAAACTAATTTTCATTTGATAGATCTGTTATTTTCTTTAGTGGTGGAGAGCCAATCAGAGTTCAAACAGTCACACAGTTAATCAGAAATTTGGAGAAATGCAATTGTACCCTGACTGTGTTGGCTTGCTTGCCGTAGTCATGTGGTCTCTACCTCTGCTGTAAGTTCTTTTGTGGGCAGTCAGTTGGCAACCAGTAAATGCACATTACTTGTGGCAGTCAGGGAACCAAGGAGAACTAAACTGTTCTTTCTAAACAGCCAATGAGGAACTTTTATGTCTACTTGCGTGGATAGATAGCTAATGACTCAAAGATGGCACATTCAACAATTTAACATTTATTGCTGTGCTGAGTGTTAAATACCAAAGTTTAAAAGTTTGGTTAGGCAGGTTCAGATATATGCTTCCTAGTCAATTTTATTTCAACTTACACATCACAAAATCGAACTCACTGATTATTTCTTCCCCATTAACACACACCCAATTTTCCTGTAGCTCACATATACCCATCAACTGTTTCCACTTTCCATTTGGTCTGAATCATCATTGCCAGACCCTACTAAATGATACCCCCAAGATGTCAACCAAGGTTATGGGCTCAATTCTCTGCAGTAAGACATGAAACGGCCACCTTTTTTGGAATCTGTTTGTGGACATAGGCATTGCTAGGTAGGTCAGCATTCATTGTCCATCCCTAAGTGCCCTGGAGAAGGTGGTGTTGAGCTGCTTTCCTGAACCACTGGTCCTTGGAGAGGTGGAGTTGGTAGAGATTCAGAAACATGACAGGGCTCCCAACTGAGCCACAGTTGAACCTAATGGCGATACCTAGATTGCTGATGGTCTAATGCCAGATTGTTAATCCTGAGACCCAGATAATGTTATAGAGTCATAGCAGTGTACAGTATGTGTGAAGATTACCTGAGAGCCAGATAATGTTCTGGGGACCCAGGTTCCAAGGCAGACGGTGGAATTTGAGCTCAGTAAAAAAAAAAATGGAATTAAGAGTCTGATGATGACCAGTGAACTGCTGTTGACAAGAAGAGACCATCTGGTTGATTTAGGGAAAGAAATCTGTCATCTTGATCTAGTTTGGCCTACATGTGACTCCTGACCCACAGCAATGTGGTTGACTCTTAACTGCCCTCTGGGCAATTAGGGATGGGTAAAAAGTGATGGCCTAGCCTGCGACACCATCATCCTATGAATGAATAAAAACAAAAATCCCAGGTAATCAATTCTGGATTCCTCATTGGCATTGTTCCTTTCATAACTTAGCTTAGATCTGCACATTCTTGTCTCGATTCTTCCACCAATGAGAACCAATTGACGCTCCTCGGACCCCTCAGAATTTTGAAGACCTTTATCAAAACTCATCTCCAATCTCCTCTTGAAGGGAAATTACCCAACATCTCCAGGCAATTTACATGACTGAAGTTCCCTGGAGTCATTCTTGCGAACCTTGTGTGATTTTTTTTTGTGACAATCCAGCATTGCTTCACAGTCACCATGACCAATATGAGGCAGATTTGCTAGTTTAATTTAGATTCTACCAGCTGGCAGAGCCAAAGACATAAATGCCAATGCTTGGTATTGCTCTTGGCATATGTTCCCAGAACCCCCACCCCAAGCACAGCAGCCCCAATACCACTGACTCAAGTGCAACGTCCTGTCCCCTCACCCCAGTCACTCTGGCCCGCTCCCATAGACCCAGACACAGGGGCTTCCCCCTGGAGCTATGCACCCCAGTTATGGGCCCATGGTGTCCCAGGAGCTGATGGTGAAACTTGAACTTACGTCCTCAGAGCATTAGCTTGGGCCCTCTGCACCACTACTCCAGTGAAATTAACACTACAACATGATCTCCTATATCAGGGATTCTTTATCAGTTATCACAGACATGATGAGCTGAATGATCTCTTTCTGCACTGTAATGTTTCAACACTTTTCTGAACTTCGCTTCAGCTGATTACGACTTAAGTTGTTCAGGTGGGAGTGGATAGTGCAGTGCATAGATAAGTGATTAGTTTAGGACCGGTTTTCTCCCACAGTGCAAAGATGTGCAGGTTAGGTGGATTGGCCATGCTAAATTGCCCATAGTGTCCAGTGTGCAGGCTAGGTGGATTAACCATGGTAAATGCAGTGTTACAGGGATAGAGTGAGGGGATGGGGCTGGATGGGATGTTCTTCAGAGGGTTGGTGTGGACTCAATGGGCCAAATAGCCTGCTTCCATGCTATAGGGATTCCATGACATGATTGAGGCAAATCAGATGTCAAGTCAAAGGTCACAGTGCAGACCAGAAAACCAGTGATAATTTAGCTATCATATGACACTGAAATTCGTTTGAAGATTATTGAGGGGGGAAAGTAAGGATGTGGGAAAGAAGGAGTTAATAGTAGGAAATAAGAAATGAGATATAATAGCCAAATGATTATGTTAGTAATGTAGTAATTTAGAGGCCAGCACTAATCAATACAGAGAGATATGTTCAAATCACACCTTAGTAATTGAGGATTTAAATATATGATATATAACACATGGAATAAAAACTAGTAATGGTGACCATAAGTCTACAGCATTGTGGTAAAGTTCATTTCTTTCATTAATGTTCTTTAGGCAGGGAAATCTGCCTTCCTTACCCAATCTGGGTTATATATGAGTCCAGATCCACGATGATGTGATTGATACTCAACCAACCTTTGAAAGGCCGAGCAAGTCTCTCAGTTGTCGTACAGGCAGAAAGGGTTAGGGTTAGGGTACACAGGTTAGGTGTAGCAAAATAACTGCACAGAATCTGGTATCCCATCACAGCATCACCCTTTATTTACATGTGCACAGTACATAGGCTCTGACCAGCCAGCTCAGAGCCAGTCCCTAGATAAGGGAGACTTTCTGAATCTCCTGTTTATATCCATCAGCCAGGGCTCCCTAATTGGCCTAGGTTAACAACCCCAATCAGATAACTTATAGTCAATGAGACCCACCTGGCCCTCATTCCAATCACTACATATGGGCAACAAATAATGGCCTCTCCAGACACGCCATTATTCCATTAAAAGGATAAATTAAATTTGGAACAGCTCTTGATTTCCATTTGACTATTTTCTATTTTAATTGAAATATATCATTTATAACTTGAACACAAACAGATGAGTAAAGAGTTGGAGTAGGCTATTCAGCACCTTGATTCTAAATTTCCACTTATTAAGCTCACAATCTGATTGTAACCTCAAATCCACATTCTCAACTACTCTTGATAACCGTTCACTTCCTTGCTTACATGGAATCTTTCCACCTTGATCTTAAACATTTCAAACACTCTGCTCCTACTACCTTTTCAGGCAGAGTGTTCCAAAGACTCACAGTTCTCTGAGACAAAACATTTAGCCTCATCACCATTATAAATCGGTGACACCTTATTTTTAAATAGTGACCCTAAATTCTCCCTTAAGAGGAAACATCCCCTCTACCTTCACCCCAATTAGAATCTTAATTCAAAGTTCAACATGAAGCTTACTAAATTGGATGCCTAGAAAACTAGACATGATAATCTGAAGGTTTTCTTTCATGTCAATGAGGGGTCGTTATGTCAAAAAGCAATTCATTCCATTCCCTGAGTAGCAGAAGCCTGTTTGTAATAGGCCTGTGTTCATCCCCGTCAATTGTGTTTCTGGGCAATCGTGTTATTGTTGTGTGAGTACACAAGTGCTAGAAAGAAAGCTGATGTGTAGCCAGTGCCGTGTACAGACTGGAGAAGGGGAAAGAAAGATTAACTCACAGACCTGGGAATTCACACCTGAGTTTGACATCATTTAGGTCAAACTTATTTTTCCCAGATGTTGTAACCTAGCAGGGAAATGAAAAAAAAAAATCCATGGACAAATTTACAGAGCAGCATGACTCAGGCTTAATATTTAAAAACACAAAAAAAAGCTGCTTTTCTGTTCTTTCTCCTCTATGTCCTCCCACTTCTGAAGGCACTGAATCGACAAGTGTCCAATACCCTCTGGTATTTATTCCAAATATCAAGAATACAAGCATAGGCAACGCATGTCGGCAAATTGTACACCAGCACCGTCGACAACAACAACATGTATTTGCATGGCACAAAATACTAGAACATCTCAAGATGCTTCACAGAATCATCACTAAAAAGTCTAACACTGAGCCTCTTAAGCAGATAACAGATTGGGTGACTGAAATCCTGGTCAAAGGTTTTAAGGGGTAATAGGCCAGGGATCGATGGGGTAAATGCAGGAAGGATGTTGTTGGAAGAGTAAATGCAGGAAGCAAAGGGATTAGGCAATTTATGACTGAGATGAGGAGAAATGTCTTCACCCAGAGAGTGGGGAGCCTGTGGAATTCTCTGCCACAGAATGTGGTCGAGGCTAAAACATTGAATGTTTTCAAAAAGGAATTAGACATAGTTAGTTCTGAGGGCTAAAGGAATCAAAGAGTGTGGAGAAAAAATGGCAACAGGGAACTAATTGGATCATCAGCCATCAAAGGGCTGAATGGCCCACTTCTTGCCTACTTCTACACAGTTTCCATGTTTGAGGAGCAATATAAGGGAAGAAAGCAAGTTAGGGAGTCAGAGAAAAAGTGCATACTAGAGTTTAAGGCCCAGGATCTGAAGTCAGGGCAGGCAACCCTGAGGTGATTAAATTTGAGGTCAGAATCAGAAGGAGCACAGGTATTTCAGAGGGTAGTGAGGCTGGAGAAGACTACAGAGGTAGGGAACGTGATCCTTTCCCTAATCCCATTGGAGGCAATGACAGCTTTTTTAGGGAAGAGAATTCCAGATTTGTAGAAATCTTTGTATGAAGAGATGCTGCTCACTTTCCAAGGTTTGATACTAGTTTTAAGGTTATGCTTGTTCTGATCTCCCCCACCCTCAGTCAGCAGAGGAAATAGCTTCTCTCTATCTGTATAACACTTTTAGGCCCACACTTTCATGGGCTGAACTGGGACCAAAATGAAGGCGGGGCTGGGAAGAGATGGCAGCCAGGTTCCGGTTCGGCACCAATCCTGCTCCAAGGAAGTGTGTCACATGGAAACTTTTGGGACAGCAAAAGCTGGCCGATTTTTTTCATTCACTTCTTCAGTCATCTCATGCCCATTATAGTGCTTTCAATATTTTTCAACTTTATTGTTTTCATGGGATGTGGGCATCATTGGCAAGGCCAGCGTTTGCAGTTCATCTCTAATTGAACTTGAATGTGGGTGGCTTGTTCGGAGCCTTTGAGAGGGCAGTTCAAGTCAAACCGCTGTGGATCTGGAGTCAACAGAAGGGTAGACTGGATAAGGACATCATACCACTTCTGTAAAGGACATTGGTAAACCAGGTAGGCTTTTACAACAATCGATGAAAATTTCAGTCATTGTTGTTAGTGCTGTGGAACCAGCCACTGGCAGTTTATGTTTGGGATTGACTCTACCAAGTTTCTGTTCTATGCTGGTTTTAAGGACCTATTTGGTTAATAGTGGTGGAGGATAAAACATTAGTGAATCATAATGGGATGAAGCACTTGTCTTAAGATGTGTTTATTATATGATAGCAATGGTATATGTTACACTGGCTAGTTAGACATAAGAACCAAGACTGTCAGGAGATATTGACAACTCCTCTGCCTCCGTTAGGATCTCAAATTAGGTTCCTCTTTCCTCACCCAAAACACAATTAGATCATCAGATTTGGGTGGAGCTCATTGCAATCTCCAACATTAACCCTATGGGAACCGTTAAGTATATACAATCCCTCTGCTTAAGCTTCTTTTTATCGAAATGTACATTTGCATATATAACTGTATTTACTACTGCTCCATCTCCCTCTGAGTTTGACAAATCCAGGCAGTTAGGAGGTTATGCAGTTCTTCCCTGCGTGTTCTCCGGAAGATAGGTAGGTCCTTGGCATGAGAACTGTTGGTCTTGATTCTGATCTTGACTTTGATTGATCTGTAGAATATTTCCATCATGCTGTTCCTCATTGGGTTCATTCTAATCAAGCATTGGTGGAGACAGTTCCACAAAGAGACAAGATTCCTGAAGTTTCTAAGTACAACTTTCTTGGTTATATGGATATATACAATTGCTGCTGGTCTGCCGACTCTTGAGCAACTGTACTGTCCCTTATCCATACCCATTACCATTTGGTCAAACATGGAAAGTGTTGTGCACAGTCTGGTGAGTATCCTGTTTCCCCCTATAAGATTGTCGCTTCTTACACACTTTTTTATAGTCCTGTAGATAATCCTAATAATCCTGATTGAGTTGCTGACCACTGTATCCTAGAGTAAGTCAATGCTAACTTAAGCTTTTTATTCGATGGATGTTTGCTTTTGTAAGTAGTAATGTTGTTTCATTTTCTTTGATTTACAAGGTTTTAATGTGTTCAAAGTAGCAATTCTGTAGTATTGTCTTCTAATAAAGTTTCAGTACCAATGCGACATTATTTTGCTTAAGCTTTAAATTCTGTATTAATAATGGGTTGAAGGATTATGTGGAGTGGGCAGGAAAGTGGAGTCTAGGCCAAGACGAGATCTCCCATAATTGTATCCCTGGACACTATGGGCAATTTAGCATGGCAAACCCACGTAGACACAGGGAGAATATGAAAACTCCATGCAGTTGCCCAAGGGTGCAATGGAACCTGGGTCCCTGATGCTGTGAGGCAGCAATGCTTAGCACTGAGCCACTGTGCCACTCAACACTGTACTCTGTCCAGTCCCCTCATGATCTTTAAAACTTCTATCAGTTCTCCTCTTGGCCTTCTGTCTGCCAAGGAAAACATTCCCAACTTCTCCAATCTTTCCTTAACACTTAGACTGGCCATGCTTCAATACAATATTAGCAAACAGGGATATATTCTCGGTCTCCCTTTCATTCTTGTCAGAATTAGTTGAACCTGTTTTGAGGTGCTAACCACTGAATCCTGCAGTAAGTCAATGCTGACATAATTTTTTTGTGTGTCTCATCCTTGGAACCATTCTCGCAAATCTCTTCTGCACTTTCTCCAGTGGGTTTACACCCTTCCTAAAGTTTGACGCCCAGAAATGCATACAACATTCCAGCTGAGATCTAGCTAGTGTCCTGCATAGTTTCATCACAATCTCCCTGCTCTTACACTCCATGCTCCAGTTAGCAAAGCCTCGTGTAATGCGTGCTTTATTAACTGCTGTCTCTACTTGTCCTGCCTCATTAATGACTCGTTCATGTGTACATCCCAGTTTCTCTGCTCCTGGACTCCTATTAGAATAGTGATATTAATTATGGTTAATAAAATATTACTGTTAAAATTCCACCAGCTGCTGTAGTGGAGGTGAACCCACGTCCTCAGAGTATGAGCCTGAGACTCTGCATTATTACAGCCAATATTTCCATTATGATATTCTGAAAGGGTTTTATTGTTAGAGGCTGCATTAAGGTCCGCACAATCTGAAAATGTTGTCTGGTCTTGATTAGGAACATTGGGAGAGTAGCTGGAGTCTTGAATGGGACATATGTATCATCTGTGTGTCTCATTTATACAAATGACGAATGACAGTGGACCCAGTACCAATCCTTGCAGCACACCGCTGGTCACAGGCCTCCAGTCTGAACAACAACACTCTGCCACCACCCTCTGTCTCTTACTGTCAAGCTAATTTTGTATCCAGTTGGTTAGCTGTCTCTGGATCCCATGTGATCTAGCCTTATTAACCAATCTACCATGCAGAACCTTGTTGAAGGCCTTGCTAAAGTCCATGTAGACAATGTCTACCACTCTGCCTTCATCTATCTTCTTGGTCACCTCAATGTAACAATGTCTATCTGCTAACATAACATGTACCAGATGCTGTTATGCAATAGACTCCATCTTATTTGAGACAATAGCTTCTTCTTGTTTTCCTCTATCATTGTAAACCAAATATGCCCTGACACACAGCCAAGGGAAGAGAATCTTTCTACCTATAAATATCACATGAACATCTCTTCCGGGTGCCCTCTGCTGAGAACAGCTCAGGTGTAAAGAAGTTGTATTTACATAGCGCCCCATCATGACTTCAGGGAATGTAAAAATTTTCTCATAACTGATACTGAAATGCAGTCACCATGGTCATAGCATCAAATACTGTGACCAATCAGCCACAAAGCGAGAATCTAGAACCTTAGAAACCATAGAAACAGTACAGCACAGAAGGGGGCCATTTGGCCCATCTTGTCCGTGCCAAAGACATCCAGTTGCCCTGCCTAATCCCATTTTCCTGCACATGACCCATAGCCCTGCAGCTTATAGCACCTTAAATGCAGATCCAGGTAATATTTGAAAGAGTTTAGGGTCTCTGCCTCTGCCACCAATTCCGGAAATGAATTCCAGACACCTACCACCCTCTGCATGAAAACCATTTTCCTCATAGCAAGGCTGGCAGTTTAGGCAACACTAGACTAGAGATATTGAGGGTCTGGTGCAGAAAAAGGAGGCATATGTTAGGTATAGTCCACTGGGACTGAGTGAGTCCCTTGAGGAATATAGAGGGTGTAGGATTACACTTAAAAGGGAAATCAGGAGGGCAAAAAGGGGACCTTAGATAGCTTTAGCAAAGAGTTTCTATAAGTATATTAAAGGTGAAAGAATAATGAGGGAGAGAATAAGGCCCCCTAAAGATCAACAAGGTCATCTACGTGTGGAGCTACAGGAGATGGGTGGGATCCTGAAGGAATATTTCTCATCAGTATTTACCATGGAGAAAGACATGGAAGCTAAGGAACTCGGGGAAATGAATAGTGACATCGATATTACAGAAGAGGAGGTGCTGGAGGTGATAAAGTACGGAAAGGTAGATAAACCCCCAGGACTTGATCACGTGTAAGTGAAGACATTGTGGGAAGTTAGAGAATAAATTGTGGGGCCTGTAGCGGAAATGTTTGTATCATCAACAGCTGCAGGTGAGGTGCTGGAAGATTGGAGGGTGGCTAATGTTGTGCCATTATTTAAGAAAGGCTGTCAGAACAATCAAGGGAGCTACAGACTGGTGAGCCTGACGTTAATGGTGAATTAGTTATTGGAAGGGATTCTGAGAGATGGGATCCACGTGCATTTGGAAAGGCAAGGATTAGGGATAGTCAGCATGGCTTAGCGTGTGGAAATCATGTCTCGTAAATTTGATTGAGGTTTTTTGAAGAGGTGACCATGAAGATAGACGAAGGCAGAGCAGTAGACGTTGTCTACTCGGACTTTAGCAAGCCTTTGACAAGGTTCTGCATGGTAGACTGGTTAGTACGGTTAGATCACATCGGATCCAGGGCGAGCTACCCAAAATCGGCTAGGCAATAGGAGACAGCGGGTGGTGGTACAAGGTTGTTGTTCAGACTGGAGGCCTGTGACCATCGATGTGTTGCAAGGATGGGTGCTGGGTCCGCTGTTGTTCATTATTTATATGAATGATTTGGATGAGAATATAGGAAGCATGGTTAGTAAGCTTGCGATGGCATATTGGACAGTGAAGAAGATTATCTAAGAGTACAATGGGATCTTGATTAACTGGGCCAGGGGGCTGAGGAATGGCAGATGAATTTGAATGCAGATAAATGCGAGGTGTTGCATTTTGGTAAGGCAAATGAGGGCAGGAATTGTCACTGTTAATGGTAAGACCCTGGGACAGAGAGACCTAGGGGTACAGGTACATAAATCCTGCAAAGTAGCGTCATAGACAGACAGGGTGGTGAAGAAGACATTTGGCACGCTTGTCTTCACTGGTCAGAGCACTGAGTACCGGAGTTGGAACGTTATGTTACTGCTGTACAAGGCATTGGTGAGGCCACATTTGGAGTACTGCTTCCAATTCTGGTCGCTGTACTATAGGAAGGATGTTGTTAACCTGGAAATGGTGCAAAAAAGACTTTAGAGGATGTTACTAGGATGGGAAGGTTTGAGTTTTAAAGAGAGACTGGATGGGCTGTTTCCCTGGAGTGTTGGAGGATGAGGGGTGACCTTATGGAGGTTTGGGGCTTAGATAAGGTGAATATCCAAGGTCTTTTCCGCAGAGGGTCCAATACTAGAGGGGATAAGGTTTGAGAGAGGGGAAAGATTTAAAAGGGACCTGAAAGGCAACTTTTTCACACAGAGGGTGGAATGTATATGGAATGAGCTTCCAGAGGAGGTGGTAGAGGCTGGTACAATTGCAACATTTAAAAGACATTTGGACAGGTACATGGATAGGAAAGGTTTGGAGGGATAGGGGCTAAACACAGGCAAATGGGACTAGTTGAGTTTGGGAAACCTGGTTGACATGGACGAGTTGGGCTGAAGGGCCTGTTCCAAGACTCTATGGCTCATGTCCCCTCTAATCCTTCTGCCACTTAACTTGAATCTATGATCCTGGTTATAGATCCTGCAAGAGGTAACTGGGTTGTATGGCCAGTTTAAAAAAAAATTTCTGTGAGAGTACGGACTGCAGCATTTACTGATGAATTGTAAAGCAGGGTAGAACCTTGCAGTCACAGTTCATGATCTCAATCAATAAGATGCATTCTTAATTGTAACCTCCACCATGATACCCATTGGGGATATGAAACAAACATCTTTCAAACAGTGGTGGCAACTTCAAATAACAAACATTCACAGGTTACTTGGCCCCATCCCTTTGCTATCGCTGGTCATGATAGCTAGTATGAGAAGTTAGGTTTGCTAACTCTCCACAACTTTCCTGGAGCTGGGAACAAGCATTCCTGGAGAAAAAGTCACTAAATGTCAGAATAGTTTTTCTGCATTTTATTCATCACCTTGGTACGCTGTTGTTGGCTTGTTGTAAAATACACTGGAGATGGATGTGCAAGGGCTTTCTGATAAATCAGTAATGATCTCATCAAGTGTCCAAGATTCTGTTCACTTTCCAACTGTTGAGTGAAGGAGGGGCGCTGTGAGGCAGACATGTTGGACACCCACTGGTAGGAGGTCATGTAAATTAACTGTCCAATCACAGTTGGAAACCCTGCCGTAATCTTCCAGCCACCACTTTCTCCCTGCCCCTTCTTCATTTTGGTCCCAACTTGACACTCTGGCCCTAGATCAGTATTGTAGATGGGGAGAAGCTATTTCTTCTGGTGATGGGAGTTCAGAATATGGAACGTAACCCTAAAATTAGATTCAAGTCACTGAAAATATAATGGTAGGCAGCACCTCTTGGCATTAAGACTTATGGAAATCTGGAACTTTCTTCTGCCATTGAGGCTGAGGAGTCAACTGAGAACAGAGATCAGTGATTTTTTTATTGGAAAAGACATTCAAGGTTATGCATCCAAGCTGGATAAATGGCATTGAGTTTAGGCCCAGAGATTACAAGGGGTGGCAGTCACGGTCAGCTTGGGCTCTTGCCCTACACCTTTCCTTGTTAGGACTGGGCACCACATTTCTAACTGGCAATTCTGACTCGAGCTCCTTCAAAACTGTGGAGTGTAACAGAAATCAAACAGTTTGCTAGTAATGCAGGATTGTCAGGGAAAGTAAAACCATGCTGTCTCACACAGCGTTCAACGTTCTGTGATTTAAATGTCCAGTGGCACAATCAGGGACTCTAACAGCCCCTGTGAAAGCATAGATATGGGGGATAAATGTGGTGTTAGGTTGCCGGTTAGTTAAAGAGTTAGGCTGCAGGTCGATTGACTGCAAGAGTGCCAGATGGGTAGAGTGCCAGGGTGCCAGGTGGGATAGAATGTTAGAGTGCCATGTGGATACAATGCTAGGTGGGTAGTGCCAGGTGGATAGAATGCCAGGATGTCAGGTGAATAGAATGCCAGGTGGGTAGATGTCAGGGTGTCAAGCAGTTAGAGTGTCAGGTGATAAAGTGCAGAGGTGCCAGGTGGTTAGAATGCCAGGTGGGAAGAGTGCCAGGGTGCCAAGTAGGTAGAATGCCAGAGTGCCAGGTGGGTGGGGCACCACAGTGTCTAGTCGGTAGTGTGCCAGGTCGGTAGAATACCGGGTGCTAGGTGGATAGTGCAGCAGGGTTCCAGGTGGATCAAATGCCAGGGTGCCAGCTGAGTAGATTGCTAGTAAGGTGGTGGAGGGTTCAGGGTAGGTCAGGGTCAGTGGTGGGGCATTGAAAGTGTCAGGTCTGCTGGGAGAGGGGCCATTGAGTCCAGTGGTGGGAGATGACGGGGTCATGACCTACTGCGGAAGGTGGGGAGTCACCCAGGATGATGTTAGCCTTGTGGTGAGGGTGGGTTTGGCAGTCACAGAGAAGTAGGTGTTGGGTCCAGCATCTGGGAACATGTTGTCAAGTCTGGCAAAGGGGCGGCTGTGGCTGATAACAGGGTTTGCCAGGGATGGGATTGTGTGAGGTGAGTGGAGACTGGCTTAGAGACAGCAGCTATTGGCCACAAGGTCTGGCAGTTGGGCTGGAGGGGGTGGGGGAGGGAGCTAGTGGAGTGTTGGGGTCGGGTGGTCAGGTCCCAGAGGGGATGGGTGGAATTATGTTGGGTTAGGCGTGGGTTCCTGTGATCCAGGAGCTTCTGAGGAGTGGAGGAAGGTATAGTTTGTTGAGGAGAATGCTGAGTTAATCATTGTTAGACTTGATAGAATAGGTTTTTAATCCTCTAACATTTCCTGGATAGTTATTAGTTTAACTGAAGCAGTATCTTCTGAATGTTTCCCCTTCAATGGACCCTTTCAGAAGGTCCTAGATGCAGGGGAACTGACCATCAAAACCGTCAATTTCTCTGGCAATTTGGCATTTATTACTAAAGAAATAAAGTATAAAATTAGGGAAGTGTTGCAATAACTGTACAAGGCATCAGTGAGACCACACCTGAAGTATTGTATGCAATTTTGATCTCCTTACTTGAGGAGGGATGACGTTACTTTGGAGGCAATTCAGAGGAGGCTCATTCAATTGATTCCAGAGGTGAGAGGTTTGTCTTATGAAGAGAGATTCAGCAGTTTAGGCCTGGACTGTCTAGAATTTAGAAGAATGAGAGGAAATCCAATTGAGGTAGAAAAGATGCTAACAGGGACTGACAAAGTAGACATAGAGAGAATGTTTCCTCATGTAGGGCAATCTAGAACAAGAGATCGTGGTTTTAGACTGAGGGGTGGCAAATTTAAAACTGATGATGAGGAGGAATTACTTCTCTGAAAGGGTCATGAATTTCCGGAATTCACTCCCCCAGAGTGCATTGGATGCTGGGATATTGAAGAATTTAAGGATGAGATCAACAAATTTTTAATTAGCAGTGGGTTGAAGGGTGATGGTGAGTGGGCAGGACAGTGGCGTTCAGGCCAAGGTGAGATCAGCCTTGATCGTAATAAATGGCAGAGCAGGTTCAAGGGGCTAAATGGCCTACTCCTGCTCCTAGTTCTTACGTACTCACAGAGACTGCTATGTCTAGGATTCCACATGGTCCTGACGCATATTTCCAGTCTACACAGCTCTAATGACCCTCTGGCCATGTGAATTCCTCAACCCCCATTCAGCCATTGAATGCTGGAATAGGTTGGAGGAACTGAATGCACTTTTGTTGGCTGGTGCATTGAATCATTGAGTCATTGAGTCATAGAGTCACAGAGTTATAGAGCACAGAAACAGGCCCTTCAGCCGACCAGGTTCCCTGAACTGAATTAGTCCCATTTGCCTGCGTTTTGCCCATATCCCTCCAAACCTTAAATACAAAAAACCCGAAAGAACTGCGGATACTGGAAACCAGAAACTAAAACAGAAATTGCTGGAAAAGCTCAGCACGTCTGGCAGTATCTGTGGAGAGAAATCCTAGTTAATGTTTCGTGTTCAGTGACCCTTCAGAACTGATGGTAGCTAGAATGAAATGTTTTTATTATGCAGAAGATAGGATGGGGGAGAGGCGATAAGGAGTAAACGATAGGTGGAGACAAAGCCCAAAGAGAGAGGACAGTTTGACAGACAAGGGAGTAGATAATGACCAGCCTAAGAAAATGAATAGCTGCCAATGGGGATTCTTAGTGGCCAACAATGGGTAGTGTGTAGTAGCAGACTACGTGATAACAAGGCCTGGTGTGTTGGGGTGGGGGTAAGGACATGGAAGAAGGCACCTCAAGTCCTAAAATTGTTGAACTTGATATTGAGTCCAGAAGGCTGTGAGTTCCTAAGTGGAAAATAAGTTGCTGCTTTTCCAGCTTGCACTGATCTTCGCTGGAACACTGCGGCAAACCTGAGACAGAGATGTTGGCCAGGGAACGGGGTGGTGGGTTAAAGTGGCAGGCAACAGGTAGCTCAGGCTCTTTTTTGGCGAGCAGAATGTAGATGTTCTGTGAAACGGTCACCGAGTCTACACTTCGTTTTCCCAATGCAGAGGAGACCACATTGTGAGCAGCTAATGTAGTAGACTAGATTGTGGGAAGTGCAGGTAAAGTGCTGCTTCACCTGGAAGATATGATTGAGTGCTTGGATACCGAGGAAGGAGGAGCTGAATGGGCAGATGTTACACCTTCAGCGGTTGCAGAGGAAGGTGCCGTGGGGCTGTAGGAGGGTGTTGGGAGTAAGGGAAAAGTGGATCAGGGTGTTAGAGGGAACAGTCCTTGTGGAAGGCTGACATGGGAGGTGGGGGGAATATGTGTCTGCTGGTGGCATCCTGCTGGAGGTGGCAGAAGTGGCGGCTGATGATCCTCTGGATGTGGATGCTGGTGGGATGGCATGTGAAAGCAAGATGGACCCAATCACTGTCTTGGGAAGGAAGCGAAGGAGTGAGGGCTGAAGTGTGGGAGATGATTTGGACATGGCTGTGTGCCTTGTCAACTACAGTGCTAGGCAATTCATGGTTGAGGAAGATGGTTCTTGTTTCAGAGGCCCCTTGTTGAAATTGGCATTATCAGAACAGATGTGACGGAGTTGGAGGAACTGGGAGAATGGAATAGAGTCTTTACAAGAAGCAGGGTGTGAGAAGATGTAGTCAAGGTGACTGTGCGATTCAGTGGGTTTATAATGGGTATTGGTGCCCAGCCTGTCACCAGAAATGGAAACAGAGATGTTGAGGAGGTGAAGGGAGGAGTCAGAGATGGACTGGGTGAAGGTGAGAGTGGGGTGGAAATTGGAAGCAAAATTGATAAACTTTTCCAATTCTGGACAAGAGAGGGAAGCAGCGTCGATGATATCACTGATACACCAGAGAAGGAGTTGTGGGTGGGGGCCAGAATAGGACTGGAACAAGGAATGTTCCATGTAGCCCACAAAGAGACAGGCATAACTGGGGACTGCATGTGTGCCCATGGCCACCCCTTTGACCTGAAGAAAGTGAGAGGAGTTAAAAGAGGAGTTAGGACAAGGTCAGCCAAGTGGAGGAGGTTGGTGGTGGATGGGAACCATTCAAGTCTTTTTTTTTCCAGGAAGAAGCAGAGAGCCCTGAGACCAGCCTGGTGGGGGAATGGAGGTGTAAAGGCATTGCACGTCCATGGTAAAGAGGAGGCGGTTGGAGCCTGCAAACTGGAAATTCCGAAACTGACATAAAGTATCAGAGGAATCGGAGATCTGAGTGGGAAGGGACTGGACAAAGAAAGAAACCAAGTCGAGATAGGAAGAGATGAATTCTGTGGAGCAGGAGCAGTCAGAAGCAATGGGTCTTCCCAGGCAGTCCTGTTTGTGAATTTTGCGAAGGAGGTAGAAGTGAGCTGTGCAGGGTTGGGGGACTATCAGCTTGGAGGCAGTGGGGTCGGTGGGGAGATCGTCAGATAAAATGAGGTTAGTGACCGTTGTGACCATGGTAGCCTGATGTTCCACAGTGGGGTCATGGTCTGGGGAAGACAGGAGGAGGTATCTGAGAGCTGGGCTCAGCCTCTGCAGCGTAGTGGAGACTCCCACAGTTGCCTTGACTATACATCCTCACACCCTACTTCCTGTAAAGACTCTATTCTCCCAGTTCCTCTGTGTCCAAAATGCCCACCTTCTTCCTCAACTGAGGATTCTCAACCATAGTTGACGGGGGCCTCACCTGGGTCTGAACCATTTCCCGCACTTCTGCCCTCACCCCCTCTCTTCCCTCCCACAACAGCGATAAGGGTTCCCCCTTGCCCTCACCTACCATCCCACCAGCATTACATGCAGAGAATTATTAGCCACCATTTTTGTCACCTCCAGCGGGATGCCACTACCAGATACATATTCCCCTCCCCTACCTTGTCAAGCCTTCCACAGAGTACGTTCAGTCTGGGACACCCTGGTCCACTCCCCCTTCACTGCCAACATCACCCCCGCCACAGTCCCATGGCATCTTCCCCTGCAAACACAGAAGGTGTAACATCTGCTTATTTACTTCCTCCTTCCTCAGTATCTAAGGGCCCAAGCAGTGATTTACCTGCATTTGACTCAATCTAGCCTGCTGCATTCGCTGCTCGCAATGTGCTCTCCTCTACATTGGGGAAACAAAGTGTAGCAGACCTATATTCTGTCTGATCTTCCCATTGCCTTCCACTTCAACCACCAACCTCTGTCTCCTACTATCAAGCCAATTTTGTATCCACCAGGCTACCTCTCCCTGGATCCCATGTGATCTAACCTTACTAACCAGTATACTGTGTGGAACCTTGTCAAAGACCTTGCCAAAATGTATGCAGACAACATCTATTGCTGAAGAGGAGATCACCTACTCCTTCTACAGCACTTTCTAAAGCCATGACCTCTATCATCTAGAAGGACATGGGGTAGCAGATGTATGGGGACACTGCACATACAAGTTCCTCTCCAAGCTGTATACTTGGAAAGATATTGCCGTTCCTTCACTGTCGCTGGGTCAAAATGCTGGAATTCCTTCATTAACAGCACTGCGGGTGCACGTACACCCCCACAGAGACTGTTGGCTCACCCCCACCTTCTCAAGGGCAATTAAACATTGAGGTAGAATATTGGGTTAGCCAGTGATTCCCACATTCCCATGAAAAGAGAACTCTTTTCAAATGCTATTTTTATAACAATTCCAGACAAACAGTTCCCAAGTGACATTTAAAGTACAGTGATGAAATTGTTTTTCTGAGAATCAAAATGACAAACTCTCATACATGTACCACATGCAAATCTGGGTTACAGTGGGATCACAAGGATACCTCAAAAGCTTAAGATTTTTATCTGAACCCGGTCTTTATGCAAAACACAATCTCTGCCCATTAACACACTGTACAGTGCGATATCGAGTTTACAAACCGTGCCGTCTTTCGCTTTAACGTTGGTGGCAAATCTGGGTAAGGAGTTGGAGAGGCTGGGTGGCAGTCTGAACATGATGGTGAGAGAGTAGATTGATGGGCATCATATTGTGACATCTTTACTAAAGTTAAATGATGTCATGTGATTCACAATGGGAGGTTATTTGGTCATCTTGCCCTCAGCTGTTGCACTGCCATAGAGTTGTCTGCCTTGGATGTGAGAAACATGATGTGTGCTGGGCTTTCTCTCACACAGGATCTGTTTTCTGTGGGAAATTAGCAACAGTAATGGCGGTCGTCTCAGGAACATGAGACAGGAGGCTGCCACTTAAGCTACTCAAATCTGTTCCAGCATTCGTTCGCTGATCTGTGACTAAATACTATAGACACACTTTATTAACCCCATCCCCCGCCTTCATAACATTAGTTGACAAAAATGCATCAATCTTTTAATGGTCCCCATGGGTGAAGCATATACCAGAATAACCAAATTTACCAATGATATCCAGATGAAGTGATAACCAACAAGATTCTGGATGGTTGAAGGGTGTATACTTCAATGCTAGAAGTACCAGAAATAATGCAGATGAACTTAGAGCATGGGTCAGTACTTGGAAGTACAATGTTGTGGCCATTACAGAAACTTGGGTAACTCAGGGGCAGAAATGGTTGTTGGAAGTTCAAGGATTTAGATGCTTTAAAAGAAATAGGGAGGGTGGAAAAAGAGGTGGGGGAGTGGCATTGCTAGTCAGGGCAAGTATAGCAGCTACTGAAAGAGTTCGAGAATGATATGTCTACAGAGTCCGTTTGGGGTGAGGTAAGGAACAAGAAAGGAGCAGTCACTTTGTTGGGGGTTTTTTACAGACCCCCTAATAGTTGCAGAGAAGTGGAGGAGCGGATTGGGAGGCAGATACTGGAAAGGTGCAGAAGTCACAGGGTTGTAGTCATGGATGACTTCAACTTTCCAAATATTGATGGGAAACTTTTTAGTCGTAATAGTTCAGAGGGAGCGGATTTTGTCCAGTGCATTCAGGAAGGATTCCTGACACAATATGTAGATAGACCAACACGAGGAAAGGCCACTTTGGATTTGGTGCTTGGCAATGAATCGGGCCAAGTGTTAGACCTGTTGGTAGGAGAGCATTTTGGTGGTAGCAATCATAACTCTGTTACTTATATAATAGTCATAGAAAAGGACAGGTACATACAGCAGGGTAAGGTTTATAATTGGGGGAAGGGTAATTATAATTCTGTTAGGCAAGAACTGGGTAACATAAAATGGGAACAGATGATGTCAGGGAGGAGCACTATTGAAGTGTGGAGATTGTTTAAGGAATGCATACTGTGTGTGCTCGATATGTTTGTCCCTCGCAGGCAGGGAAGATGAGGTTGAGTGAGGGAGCCTTTGTTCTCAAGAGAGGTCGAATGACTGGTTAAGAGGAAGAAGGATGCTTAAGTAAGGTTTAGGAAACAAGGATCAGAAAAAGCTCTAGAGGGATACAAGTTATCCAGGAAGGAGCTGAAGAAAGGGCTTAGGAGAGCTATAAGGGGGCATGAGAAAACCTTGGCTGATAGGATCAAGGAAAACTCCAAGGCTTTTTACACGTATGTGAGGAATAAGAGAATGACCAGAGAAAGAGTAGGGCCGATCAAGGATTGTAAAGGGAATTTGTGTGCGGAGCCTAAGGAGATAGGAGGGGTCCTTAATGAATACTTTTCTTCAGTATTCACAACTGAGAGGGACCTAGTTGTAGAGGAGGACAATGTGAAACAGGCTGGTAGGCTAGAGGAGGTCGATGTTAGTAAGAAAGATGTACTAGGAATTTTGAGGAACTTGAAGATAAATAAGTCCCCTGGGCCTGATGGGATTTATCCAAGGATTCTATGGGAAGCAAGGGAAGAAATCGCAGGGCCTTTGGCGATGATCTTTTCATCCTCACTGTCCACGCGTATAGTGCCGGAAGATTGGAGAGAGGCAAACGTCATTCCCTTGTTCAAAAAAGGGAATAGGGATAACCCCGGAAATTACAGGCCAGTTAGTCTTACGTCAGTGGTGGGCAAATTATTGGAAAGGGCTCCGAGAGATAGGATTTATGATCACTTGAATAGGCACGGTTTGATTCGTGATAGTGAGCATGGATTTATGCCTCACAAACCTTATTGAACTCTTTAAGAGGTGACCAAACACGTTGATGAAGGTAGAGCGGTGGATGTGGGATACATGGATTTAAGTAAGGTGTTTGATAAGGTTCCCCATGGTAGGCTCATGCAGAAAGTGAAGAGGCATGGGATAGGGGGAAATGTGGCAGATTGGATTCAGAATTGGCTGACCCTTAGAAGACAAAGGGTGGTAGTGGACGGAAAATATTCAACATGGTGCTCAGTTACGAGTGGTGTACCACAAGGATCTGTTCTGGGTCCTCTTCTATTTGTGATTTTTGTAAAAGATTTGGATGTAGGAGTGGAAGGGTGGACTAGTAAGTTCACGGACAAAACGAAGGTAGGTTGAGTTGTGGATAGCGTGGAGGGCTGTTCTAGGTTACAAAGGGACATTGGTAGGATGCAGAGCTGGGCTGAGAAGTGGCAGATGGAGTTTAACCCTGAAAAGTGTGAGGTGATTCATTTTGGAAGGACAAACTTGAAAGCAGAATATAGGGTTAAGGGAAAGATTCTTGGCAATGTGTAGGAGCAGAGGGATCTTGGGGTTCATGTCCACAGTTCCCTGAAAGCTGCCACCCAGGTGGATAGAGTTGTTAAGAAGGCGTATGGTGTGTTAGCTTTCATTAATAGAGGGGTTGAGTTCAAGAGCCGTGAAGTTATGCTCCAGCTATACAAAAGCCTGGTTTGGCCACATCTGGAGTATTGTGTCCAGTTCTGGTCACCTCATTACAAGAAAGATGTGGAAGCATTGGAAAAGGTGCAGAGGAGATTTACCAGGATGTTGCCTGGAATGGAAGGAAGGTCTTACGAGGAAAGGTAGAGAGATAGGGCTTTTCTCTTTAGAACGATGAAGGATGAGAGGTGACTTGATACAGGTGTACAAAATGACCAGAGGTATAGATAGAGTAGACGGCCAGAGACTTTTTCCTTGGGTGGAGGTAGCTAGTATATGGTGGCATAGTTTTAAAGTGAGTGGAGGTAGATGTAGGGGAGATGTCAGAGGTAGGTTCTTTTCTCAGAGTGTGGTAGGGGTGTGGAATGCATTGCCGGAGAGGGTAATGGAGTCGGCCTCATTAGGGGCATTTAAGTGGCTATTAGATAGGCATATGGATAATAACATAAGGTAGGGGTGGAGGTTAGATAGACCTTAGGTTTCGGGTAAAAGTTCGGCACAACATCGTGGGCCGAAAGGCCTGTACGGTGTTGTACTGTTCTATGTTCTATGTTCTATTCCACTTTGTGTACAAATACTTTAACCTAAGTCAGTGCCAGTGCAAATTACACATGAATTGACAAGCAAATGATACCATCTTCGTTGGTGCAGCATAGAGAATGTGGTAGCTAATTCACACACAGCAAAGTTACACAAAATATCAATGTGATAACAGCGTGCATTTTGCTCATGATAAATACTAGAAAGGAAACTGGAAACTGCCTGCCCCTTCATTGCAATAAGTCTGTCTCCAGATGGTGGTGCCCACAAAGTAGGCAGCATTTGGGGTCCTCAGTCTGTCCGCTCCAGGTCGGCTGCATCCTTCTTTCTCTTTCCTTTCCCTCTTCTTTCTTTTTCTTTTTCTTCATCTTCTTCTTGTCGGTGGCAGAAAAGGTGTCATCGCAGAGGAGGCTGGAGCGGGACGCAGGGCAATGTCGGTAGAGCGACGGCTGTAGCTTTGGCTGCGTGGCGGGCCTGGATCAGGACTCTTAGCGATTTGATTGATTTGCTATTGTCTCTTGTACCTAAATACGGTGAAAAGTTTTGTTTTGCGTAGCGTGCAGGCAGATCACAACATACAGAGATCCAATGATCCTAGGGTGATGGAACAGAGCGAGGAATACAAAGTTACGGCTGCACAGGGAGTGCACATCAACGAAATCCACATTAGATTTGAAATTTGAGAGATCCATTCAGAAGTCTAATAACAACAGGGAAGAAGCTGCCCTTGACTCTGTTGGTACATGTATTTAAGCATCTCCCTGATGGAAGAGGTTGGAAGAGATTATAACCGGGGTGGGGGGGGAGGGGGTCTTTGATAATGTGGGAAGTATAGATGGAGTCAATAGATGGAAGGCCGGTTTGTGTGATGGAGTGGGCTGTGTTCACAATTTTCTGTAGTTTTTTACGGCCCTGGGCAGAGCAGTTGCCATATCAATGCGATAGCGATGTTGCAAGACAATGGCAGCAGAGCCGGGATCTCCTGGGAATTTGGCTGGACCTGGAACAAGGACTCATTGCGGCCTGGAGACTGGAACACTTTACAGAGACCCCAGAGATCTTAAGAAAACCCGGAGCCATGCTTGACAAGAAGACATTCTTAGGGTTGAACATTACTTCTTATTTTTCTGCCTTTATAATTTTCTGTCAATTGAACAGAAGATAAAGCTCTATTTAAGTAATTTCCTTTTATTCCCAAAATGGCGCCGGATTGCGTCAACTGAAACACTTTTCGCTGTATTTTCACAAATACATGTGACAATAAAATCATCCATTCATTCTGGGTCTTTTACAACCGCTTGATGGGGAATAGATCCTCAGTTTAATGCCTCATCTAAAAGAAGGGAATCCCAATTGTGCAGCCCTCCCTCCACAGCCAAGATTTTGTGCTTGAGTTTCTGGATTTGTTTTAGTTATTATTGTCACATGTATTCTGTTACAAAACACAGTGAAAAGTGTTGTATAGTGTCGCCACTCTCCGGCACCATCTTAAAACACAGAAAAATAAACCAAAACATAGAACATAAAGGCAGAAGAATAAAGGAAAAGTGTTTAACTTTAGAGTCCTCCCTTCTGGCTGAAGGTAACAGTGTTGTCTACGTCAGGTTAACCGGCTCGATTGATTTTAAGTGCAGAAAATGGACAGCCCTAAAACCAAAACATCTCCCATTCAGCTTCTAAATGACAATGTCAAGCTATGCAAAGAATAACAGTCCCGTTATTACAGATTTAAAAAATACTTTACAACAAATATAACAGGCAAATAAATGAATGAACATAGATTTTTAAAAGGTAAGATAAAGACTTAGATAGACAGCTTCATTGCATTGCTTCAGTGCAGAAGGAGGTCATTCAATCCATCATGTCTATACTGGCTCCCCAAATGAGCATTGGCCCACCTTGTCCCCATAAAGGACACATTGTTTCTGTTTAAGTAATCATCCAGTCTCCTCTCAAATGCATCATAGACTCTCTACAGTGCAGGAAGAGGCCATTTGGCGCATCGAGTGTCATCGATCCTCGGAAAAGAATCCCACCCAGTCTCACCCCCTACTCTATCCCATGGCTAATCCACCTAGCCTTGTCATCCCTGGATACTATGAACAATTCAGCATGGCCAATCCACTCAACCTGCATGTCCTTGGACTGTGGAAGGAAACCGGAGCACCCGGAGGAAACCCACCCAGACACGGGGAAAACGTGCAAACTCCACACAGACAGTCGACCGAGGCTGGAATCGAACCCGGGTCCCTGGAAGCAGTGCTAACTACTGAGCCACCATGCCGCTATGGATTGAACCTACCTCCAACTGAGCTCCAGGTTGTGCTTCCCAGCATTTAACCTAACAGCCAATTTTCATCTTGCAATTTAAAAGAGAAATTCGCCCACAGGATGTAGGTATCACTGGCTCGGTCACCAATGGATTGCCCACTCTTAATTACCATGGCGAAGACTGTGGTGAGCTTCGTTCTTGAACCACTGCAGTTTTTATTGATGGAAGTCTATGGTGTCACTCAAGGAAACTGATGGAGTTCTGAAGACCTCTGACTGTTTATTGGGCAGGGATTCCGAATTAGTTACATCTACAGCCAGGACCAGGTGGCTTAGTAAACCTTTAGTTCACAGGCATGTCACTGAAACAAGCACTGACACTACTGAAATATTGTAAGAAACTACGTATTTCTCATTCTTTTGATGATAAACTAAAACAAAAATTGGATTGCTTTATTCAGAAGTCGGGAATTCTTTGCAATTTGAAAAGCAAGTATTGTATGTTGTACAATGTTGCTTTTTGGAAGTAAAAAGAGGGAGGAGTCAATCCTTGAATCTCTTAAGCTGACCGGCAACAACTCCCTGATTGGTTGAGCTGCTGTATTAGAAACCCAAAAAGAGATGAAATAGAGTCATAGATTCGCACAGAAATAGACCCTTCAGTCCAATTTGTTCATGTTGACCAAGTATTCCAAATTGAACTGGTCCCATTTGCCTGCATGTGGCCCATATTCCTCTTTAGCTCTCTTATTCATGTACCTGTCAAATATTTTTTAAATGCTGTATCTGTACCTGCACCTACCACTTCCTCTGGCAGTTCATTCCACATACAAACAATCTTCTGCATGAAAACGTTGCCCCTTAGGTCCCTTTTAAATCTTTCTCTCTCACCTTAAAATTATGCCCTCTAGTTTCAAACTCCCTTACCCTAGGGAAAAAACCTACAATATTCATCTTATCTGAGCCCCTCATGATCTTACAAACTCTTATAAAGTCATCCCTCAACCTCCTACATGCCAGTGAGAAAAGCTTCAGCTTATCCAGCCTCTCTTTGTAACTCAAACCCTCCATTCTGGGTAACATCCTTGTAAATTTTTTATGCACCTTCTCCAATTTAATTATATCCCATCTATATCAGGGTGACCAGAACTGTACACAATACGCCAAAAATGGCCTCACCAGCATCTCAACTCCTAAACTCAATGGTCTGAGCAATGAAGGCAAGTGTGCCAAATGCCTTCTTTACCACTCTGCCGACATGTGATGCAACTTTCAAAGAACTATTCCTGTACCCCTAGGTGTCTCTGTTCTACAACACTCCCCAGGGGCCCTTACATTAACTGTGTTAGCCCTGTCCCAAATTCAACATGAAATAAAAAATTTAAGTAGAATACATGCATAATTGAAGGTTTGCCTAAGTGAGGCAGAGTGAGGCATGCTCAGAAGCGATAGAATGTTGGTCGTAGTTCCACACTTCCTTAGGCATTTTGAAGGTGTCAAGGTTTTTTTGTGAGCACTTAGATGGGACATTTGAAAGCCTCAGTTCCACATTTGCAGAGCCACCTCAAGTTTACAAACAAAATGGAGACAGTTTCAGTTCAGGACTTCCTTAGACACAGTGGGCCCCTTGTTAAAAACATCCTTATCAGGCAAAGCGGTGATGGAACTGGCAAATTTGGCGTTAGTCCTAGCAGCCGTCAATCAGGCCTGAGAATTTTGTCCGTGAGTGTATTCAGCTGAGAATCCCAGAAACGAGAAGTCTTGGTAGGCTTTATTGAAGATTAACACAGACTCGTTAATTTATGTAAACGTGCAGAGTTGAGAGGTGAGTTCTTTAGAACTCTCAACATGATGTTGCCTGATTTATTTACATTAGAGCAAGGACTGATCTTCGAACAGACAGCAGTGTAGATGCCAGGCTGGCCACAAAATGCAACGCGGGGTGGGTAGACAGGTCTTGATGCCAGGCTGGGACTTGGTTTGAGCCCATCAGTGATTTAGGCCAAAAACTGGCTGCCTCACCCAAAAGGAAACCTACCGTAGATGAGAAAAAGGCCATTTTGAAGTGTGCAAGGAAACATCGCAGGCAAAACGATTGTCTAGTGTGGGGTGTTCAGTTTTTTTGTTGTGACAGAGTTGGACACCCTCATCAATTTTTAAATGTGAGATCATCTTTTTAAATGAAGTCATTCAAGATTAGCTCAGAGTGAAAGAGACTAGAGCAAACCAAATAAGGTAAAGTAGATGGCTTGGAAGTGAATCTTATTGGTTCTACAAGACAAGATGATCAGATGGACCAGAATCATTGATCCAGGATACAGAAAGACAAGAATGTTAACACTAAATTCTTTCTTGATTCAGAAGCAGCTACTGCTGTGATTCATTATACTTTGGAATAGCTTCACACTGTACACTTTTGACTATAAAAAGTCAAGTTTCAGGGTCTGGGGGGGCTACCCCCATTCTGATGAAGGTCATTGTGAAACAATGTTTACCTAATTGTGAAGTTATTATCGAAGCTATTTATCTATTACAGAACGAGAACAGATCTTTGTTGAGTTGACAAGCATATGTCCAAACAAGTTTTCTACAGAGATAGTAGGAACTGCAGATGCTGGAGAATCTGAGATAACAAGGTGCAAAGCTGGATGAACACATCATGCCAAGCAGCATCAGAGAAGCAGGAAGGCTGATGTTTCGGGCCTAGACCCTTTTTCAGGAGGGTCTAGGCCCAAAACGTCAGCCTTCCTGCTCCTCTGATGCTCCTGGGCTGCTGTGTTCATCCAGCTCTACACCTTGTTATCTCAAGTTTTCTACAGTGTCTGCCAGATATTCCATAGAACCATAGAATCTCTCCAGTGCAGAAAGAAGTCATTTGAGATTTTATTCATTGCTCTGTTGGTGTCATTCAGTAAATTTGGTTACTTTGGTTCGTTGATTTCTTGGGCGAAACACAACAAAATTGGGCGCTTATCCAGGATCAATCCAAATGAGGCTATGAAGTGGATCAACTTGAACCTTTGGAGAATTTAAATAAACAGGATTTCACGTTTGCCGTTCCTGTTGTTGTGTAAGTGCGTTAGGACCCTGAAGCAACATTGCAATGATGTCACAGAGCAGGACATACTGATATAAATGTATGGGCAACATTCAAACCATTCTGAAGGACTCTGCACCAATCCATTCTAGGACCAAAGAGTCTTAAGAGAATATGTTGAATGGTAGAATGGGCTCAATGGCTGGAATGGCCTACTCCTGCTCTTGTATTTCTAAGTCAGCTCCCTGACAAACTGATTGCAGTAAAAGGCCCATCGAGTCTACACCAACCCCCTGAAGGGCATCTCCCCACCCTATTCCTGCAAGGGGCTCTTACCATGATCAATTTGGGGCGGGGGGGGGGTGCGCGGCATGGACAGGGTGAATAGCCAAGATCATTTTCCAAGGGTAGGGGAGTCCAAAACTAGAGGGCATAGGTCTAAGGTGAGAGATAAAAGTTTTAAAAGGGATCTAAGGGGTCAACTTTCTCACACAGAGGGTAGTGTATTTATGGAACGAGTTGCCAGAGGAAGTGGTAGAGGCTGGTACAATTACAACACTTAAAAGACATTTGGACAGGTGCATGGATAGATTTAGATTTCAATTTAGTTTTATTGCCACATGTATATAAAAATACAGTGAAAAGTGCAAAGTATCACAATGCTCTGGTGCCGTCTTGAAACACTGAATATAGTGCAAGATTTTACTGCAATAGAATTCAACTTTCTCTCTCCTTCTTGTAATTCCTCGATTGCTCCTCTAGTCGCTGCCTGACATTGGCCAGAGTCTTTGCAACGGGCCTCCACTGCCATTACTCCCGTGACTGCCGCTTCCAAGTTGAGCCATGGGATGGGGATTGGTAGGCTCTGTATTTCCTGCTCCCCATCTGACGCTCCTCCGGATGCTGCTGCAAGTCCGCAGTCTGTCTGTTTCACCACCGAGGGGCATTTATCTGTGCTGCAGAGTTCTGTGAGTCTCTGAGCAGCACTGATAAGATGGGTTGAAGGGCATTTTTCTGTGAGCAGCACAGAGAGGATGACAGGAAGGGTTTAGAGGGCTATGGGCAAAATGCAGGCAAATGGGAGTAGTTCAGTTTAGGAAACCTGGTCGGCATGGACCAGTTGGGCCGAAGAGTCTGTTTCCGTGTTGTATGGCTCTATGAATAATGATACTCGCCAGCTCTTCCTTGAAAGTTTCCCTTCATCATTCATCCATCGTCAGATCTTCTCTTTGTTAAGAGGAATTGTAAGAGAGATAAAAGTCATGTAGACCTGTCACCTGCTTGGTGGGTATCTACCTGGCTTCATCCCAATGCAGCAGCCAACAGGGCACCAATCCTTTCAGTACCACCAGCTTTTGGATACTGTCAGCTAATCCTACTCTTTTTGTTTCAGCCGCTGAAAGCCTGGCCAGCCTTCCTAACATTGCAGCTTTTGTGCCATTTTGAACAACCACTTTATGTGGAATTGAGAGTTTCCCTCAACCCTCAAAAGGCGTTGACCAACAGAATCAGTGAGGAACACGATATACCCAGTCACTATGAGAAAGTCTTTGGTTGGAGAGGCGATGGCCTAGTGGTTTTATCATTGGACTATTAATCCAGAGACCCAGATAATGTTCTGGGGACACAGGTTCGAATCCTGCCATGGCAGATGGTGGAATTTGAATTCAATAAATATCTGAAATTAAGAACCGAATGATGACCTTGAATCCATTGTCAATTGTTGGAAAAACCCATCTGGTTCACTAATCCCCTTTAGGGAAGGAAACGGTCATCCTTACCTGGTCTGGCCTACCTGTGACTCCAGACCCACAGCAATCTGGTTGATTCATAACTGCCCTCTGGGCAATTTGGGATGGAAAATAAATGCTGGCCTAGCCAGCGACGCCCTCATCCCATGAATGAATAAAGAAAAAAAGGTTAAATGTTTCAGTGAATAATGTTCAGAAAGTACGTGAGGTTGAAATCTTGAAAAATACTTGGGGGGGAATCGTGTAGTAGATTAGATGGAGCTTGATGATGGCGATTATGTAAATAGATCTCTGGGGTAGGAAGTGTTGTCAATGTGACGTCAGAGGTCATGTGTTGGAGTTCAATAAGATGTTGGACCCTATATAAAAGGGAGCTTCCAGTTCTATAATGGTGGAATAGTAAATATTCATTAATTGTTAGAAAGAAGTCTTGCCTGAGCTTTGTATCAACATTTGGAGAGCCTGTATGAGAATGTGATCAAACACCTCCCTCCCCTCACTGATTGTCTCCCTTTCTTTCTATTCACCCACACTTTCTTTCTTCACCCACACACATGCACACTTTCTCTTCCTTTTTTTGTGAAGATGGGTCACACTTTTGGCTATAACCATCCTTGGGATCACTTCTGTCCCTGACTTCTCCTCCCAGTTTTCTTTCTTTCCCTTTGTCCTGTAAGAAATCAAGAGCCTGGATTTTAAACAGTTACTGATTGTCTCCATCCCTCTCAGTGGTGATCCAGCAGGATTGACTGTCTACTTTGTTTAGAAACTGCCCGAGTTTCATTCCATTCAAGTCACTGGAATGAGAATCAACAGGTTCTGTAACGATCTGCCCTGCTAGGTTATTAGCAGGCAAACAAGGCGACAAAATATCTATCACACATTATTTCTTTGCTTTTTTAAAAATAACCTTTTGAATACATGGTCTTTCATTTGACTGGGGCTGAAGGGCCTGTTTCCCTGCTGTATGACTCTATGACTCTACGGCAACAAGGGACGGTCAATAAATGTCAGTCCAGTCAGTGATGCCCATGTCCCATGAGTGAATTTCTTTACCTGTGATACCAGCCGAGCCACAGTTCGCCTTTAATTAATGTCAGCCCCTTTGTTGGGAAACAAACAATCCTGAGGCAGGGGCTACATATCCATACATTCTTCTGTTGCCACGTAAGACAGAATTATCTGAGAATTTCCCTTGTCAGAGTTCCCACCTACACATTAACTATTTCTTTCACCTCTAGATTATGCGTCCAGCTGATAAAATATTTAAACACTGTTAAATGACCACAAACTCTAATCACAACCTCGCCCGCCCTATCATCAAATTCTCTCCCAGATTTTAACTATAGATACTGCATGCCTGATTGTAAACATGCAGCTGTGATCTAACACAATCCCATTTTTTATTGTAGCAAAACCAGAAATTGCTGGCGAAACTTGACAGGTCTGGCAGCATTCTGTGGGGAAAAAGCAGAGTTAAATGTTTTTATTCTGGTGACTCTTCATCAGAACTGAAGCACTGGAGATCTGATGAAGAGTCACCTTACCTGAAAAGTTAACTCTGTTTCTGTGAGTTTCACTGGCAATTTCCAGTTTTGTTTCAAATCTCCATCATCCCTTGTTTTATGTTATCACACTGGATCAAGTCTACCACACACTTAACATCCTATTTCATTGTGAAGTTACAACCAGAGAAAGGAAAGAAAAGACTGCATTTATGTAGCACCAGTCACAACTGCAGGATGTTCTAAGTGCTATATACATAAATAAGCACTTTACAAAGTATAATCACTGCTATAATGTAGGAAATGTCTATTTTTACACAACTGTCTTCCCCAAAAAACTCCAACATATTAATGGCCAGTCAATTTGTTTTTAGTTGAGGGGTGAGAATTGGTTGGGAGACTGGGAGAAGTTCTACTTGTAGGATTTTTGCCTCCTAGCTGATAAAGGCCTCAATTTGAAATATTGCACCTCCACCTCCCTCAAGGGTGCACATCACCAGACGAAGTTTGAAATAACTCCACAGAGGCCAGTATCCCATCAGCACGTCGCCCTTTATTTACACGTGGAAATTCCTTGACTCTGATCCAGTTTTCTCAGAGCCAGCTCTCAGAGTGAACAGAACCTCTGACATTTCTGTTTATATCTGTCAGCCAGGGCTCCCTGATTGGACCAGGTTAACAGCCCCAATCAGGGAAATCATATTCTATGAGGTCCCCCTGGCTGACCTCATTATAATCACTAGAGTTGAACCTATAAACATTGGACTCAGAGGCACTGGTTAAAAGCTGAAAACAACCAAACCACTTTCAATAACATAGTTTTTAGGTGTCTTGAAATGGCTCTTTCTAGTCTGAGCATTTTACAGAAACACCAATTCTTGGACGGTTATTCATTCTAGACATAATGTGAGAAGATAAGGAGACACATTTCTCTGGAATATGACTGAAAGCAGCCTTGATCCCACACTTAGTCATAAGCAGCTTTCTCAATAATACACACAGAAGAAGCTGGAAACATGCGGAAAAGAATCAGAAGTCACATGACACCAGGTTGTAGTCCAACAGGGTTGTTTTAAATCACAAGCTTACGAAGCACTGCTCCTTCATCACTTAACGAAGGAGCAGCGCTCCGAAAGCTTGTGATTTCAAATAAACATGTTAGATTATAAACTGGTGTCTTATGACTTCTGACTTTGTCCACGCCAGTCCAACACCGGTACCTCCACATAGTGGCTTCTGTGGAAAGAGAGAGAGGGAGAGACTGACAAAGTTAACATATATAGTTTGTTGGCCTTTCTCTTTCTCGCTCCTCACAGATACTGCCAGAGCTGTTCAGAACTTGCAGCACTTTCTGTTTTGATTTCAGTTTTGCAGCATCCACAGTATTTCACATTAGCTTTCTCAGCACCCACTCACTGAAGACACACAATCTTCTTTCGCAAGGTCTTCCTTTCTGTCTAATCCTACCTGTCCCATCTTCTTTAAACTGTGAAGAAAACTGTTTCTGCAAATCTTTTTCTTTGCTTTTTCTTGCGTCCTCCTGGACAAGACTGGTCACATCAAAAAACAGAGCGTTAAATGGCTGCAGTTGTTAGCAATATCTGTAGAAGTAAACTCCTCCCTATGACGAAAAGCTAACACACTTCATACCAATCTAATTAGCTCTGATGGTAGCTGCAATACCGCTGAGTCACAAGGTTGTGTGTTCAAGCCTTACCACAGGTCATAGGAGTGTACAATCTAGATCCGTATATGACTGCTATTTTAACAGAGATGCTGCCTTACAGAGGATACATGACACCAGAGATTGATTTAACATCACTGAAACATCCAGGAAGGCATTTATAAAATCCCTCACATCTTTCTCAATCAAACTGTTAAGAGATGCTCTTTGGAGGAGATGGGACTTGAACCAGGCCCCTCTGGCTCAAAAGTACCACCACGCCACCAGAGCACTTTCTGAGCAGCTTTGAAACTCTCAAAAGAGACTTGGATGCATAGATGTGATGGAATGCTCCTCACTTGCCTGGATGAGTGCAGATCCAACCACTTTCATGAACTTGACACCATCTAGGACAAAGTAGCCCACTTGCTTGATACTGCATTCACCACTATCAGCGTTCCTGCCACCAACATTTAGACAGGGTGGTTAAGAAAGTGTTTAGCATATTTGCCTTCAATGCTCAGACCTTTGAGAAAAGGAGTTAGGATGTTATGTTGAAGTTGTACAGGACATTGGTGAGGCCTCTTTTGGAGTAGTATGTCCAGTTCTGGTCGCCCTGTTATAGGAAGGATACTATTAAACTGGAGAGGCTTCAGGAGGGATTTACCAGGTGTTGCTGGGAATGGAAGGTCTGACTTATAAGGAGAGGCTGGATAGGCTGGGACAATTTTCACTGAAGCGTAGGAAGTTGAGACGTGACCTTATGGAGGTTTATAAAATAACGAGGGGTACAGATAAGATGAATGGCAGGTATCTTTCCTTTAGGATGGGGGATTTCAAGACTAGGAGGCATATTCTTATGGTGAGAGGAGAAAGATTTTAAAAAGACATGAAGGGCAATTTTTTATTTAAACACAGAGAGTGGTTTGTATGGAATGAACTTCCAAAGGAAGTGGTGGAATCAGGTACAGATGCAACATTTAAAATATATTTTGATAAGTACATGAATAAGAAATGTTTGGAGGGATATGGGCCAAGCACAGGTAGGTGGGACTAGTTTAGTTTGGGCTAATGTTCGGCATGGACTAGTTGGACCAAATGATCTATTTCCATGCTGTATGACTATAACAACGCACAGTGGACAGCAGTGTGTACCATCTATAAGACGCGCCATAACAATTCACCAAGACTCCTTCCAAACCTGTGACCACTATCACCTAAAAGAGCAGCAAATGCACAGGAACATCGACCACCATGCAGGATTTCCTCTTGTGCAACACGTTATCTTGACTATATCACTGTTCTTGTCCACTGTCACTGGGTCAATATCCTGGGGCTCCCTTCCTAACAGTACTGTTTGTGAATCTAAGCTTCCTGGACCACAACAGTTCTAGAAGGCAGCTCGCTACCTTTCTCCCCTGAATAATGAGGGATGGGCAATAAATACTGGGCTGATTCACCCATCCGGTGAATAAATAAAAAATAAAACTGGAGCAGAAATTTTTGCAGGGCTGTTGGGAAAGTGCAGGAGAGTGAGACTAATTGGATAGCTCTTTTAAAGAGCTAGCACAGACACAGAAGGGCTGAATGTGCTCCTTCTGTGCTTAATCGTTCCTAGACTTTGCTTTCTTGTGTGGCTGACTGGAGGCAGCTTGACTCCAGATTGCTCTGAGAAACAGAAATCACTGTCCAAATGTAACTGATTGACTATGGAGCATGGCGGGACTTCTTCAGGACAAGAAAGGTGCTACATAAATGCAAGCTCTCCATACCAGTTAAGCTTACAAGTACATTGCCAGAAATTCCAGAAGGGGTCATTTGTGAGGGAGCTTTACAGAGACAAGACCAGATTAGCAGCTCCTTCATCACATCAGTATTTTAATCACTCCCTGACTCCCCATGAGCAAAAGGCCTCAGGACATGTGTCAGGGTTTTTTAAAAAATTCATTCCCAAGACTTGAGTGTCAAAGACAAGGCCAACATGTGTTGTTCATCCTTTGTGAAGGTGGCACTGACTTGAATCAGTCCCTGTGGCCAACAGTACATCAAGATAAGGGTGGTATCTGCAAGGCTTCTTGATTTGTGCGCCCTCTGGCACCCCTGCAGGTCAGTCCTGGGAAACACATGTCCAGGTGTTACAGAAGTCCAGGATTTTGACCCGGTGAAAATGAAGGAACGGTGATATATTTCCAAGTCAAAATGGCATGAGCCTTGGCGGGCAACTTGCAGGTGGGTGCTGTCCTGTTGCTCTTTCCTTCTACAGGTTGCGGATTTGGAAGGCGCAGTCCAATAATCTGGAATTTGTTTTTTTTTTTAGAAAGGCTAGTCTGAAGTGGCCACATAGTCACTGTCAATTGTTCACACTGAATAAATGTAAGGAGCATTTTTAGATCATCATCATCTTGGAATTGCTAGAGTGTGGAAACAGGCACCTTCAGCCCAACAAGTCCACACCAACCCTCAGAGCATCCCACCTAGACCCACCCCCCTATAACCCACCTAATCTACACATCCCTGAACACTACTGGCAATTTAGCATGGCCACTCCACCTAGCCTGCACATCTTTGGACTGTGAGAGGAAACCGGAGCACCTAGAGGTTGGGATGATTTTTCAGGGACTTGATGGGCTGAATGGCCTGATTTCAGACTGTAGGGATTCTATGAAGTTAGTGGTTCAGAAAGAGTTTAATATATTAAACTGTATCTGTACCTCAACCAATAGAGTGAAGACAGATCCAGAGGTCTGTCAATAGGCTTAGCAACAATGCCTATAAAGCTAACATGATATGTACCACTCTATTTTCATTTAGTCCCCTCCTACTCTCCCTACCCCTCCCTTTACCTTTTTCATGTAAGTATTGCCCTAATCAGGCTTTGCTTGTTAATATTTCACTAGCCACATTGCTGTTTTCATAGGATCATAGAAGAGTTACAGAATCCTTACAGTGTGGAAGCAGGCCACTCGGCCCATCAAGTCCACACCGACCCTCCAAAGATCACCCCCACCCCTTATCCCATCCCTGCATTTCCCACCCCTGGACACTATGGGGCAAGTTATCATGGACAATCCACCCTAACCTGTACATCTTTGGACTGTGGGAGGAAACTGGAGCACCCAGAGGAAACCCACACACACACACACACAAACAGGAAGAACGTGCAAACTCCACACAGACAGTTTCCCTGGCGCTGTGAGGCAGCAGTGCTAACCACTGAGCCACTGTGCCGCTCCTGGTGGTGGAAAAAATATTTTGCACAATTGTGTCTTTTTATTCTGTCACTACACATACACACAGCCAGGGGCAATTTGGGGAAAGTATAAGCACTATTGCTGGGATCGTTGGGTGCAGTGGTAGTGTGGAGGAATTAATTAAAATAAAGAAGAAAAAGAAGAAAGACAAAAACAAAATAAGGTAACATGTACCTGATGCTACAATGCAATAAACTTCATCTTGTTTAAGACAATATCCTCTCCTCACTTGTGGTTTTCCTCTACCACTACAAACCAAGGAGCCCCTTAGAGCCAGTTAAAGAAAGAGGATGGTGGCAAAGTACCCAACACAAGCTGGCATCACAGCCAAACAGTGTAAGGCTTGTTTGGTAGATTATTACGGACATTACTAAATAAATTCTACTTTCTAAACATACCAAGTAATTCTCAGTTTATTACATTTCTATACCATGCAATATGTTATACACTTCAATAAAAATTCATTCATGCCTTTCTGTTTTGCAGTTGTGAATTTTCTCCGAAGACTTGGAGTGGCAGAATGTTCAGTCACACAGACAGAAATTCCCTCTCCCCTAATATGTTACAATCCCAAATGTTTTATGGATTGGAGGCAGGGGAGAATGCCCAGTATTACCCATGATCCTGAAACAAGGAGGTACATGCTGGGAAGTGAGGCTAACACACCGTGGTTCTCCATATGGATAGCAAGCTTCCACGCCATGCTTCTGAATCGAGCGAAAAGTAGTCAGTCTGCTGCTTGTACCCATGAGTTTTGTGCCCTGACTAAATTATCTGGTACCCACCTCCCTTACAGCTTGTCTTTAAATAATCTGAAGAGCAGACAACTGCAAAAGCTGAGGTGCGAATGTTATGGAGGTGAAGAAAAATCAGACTCAGTTCTCCCTTCCATGCTGTGACCCCTGGCAGTATGTTGGCTCTCAACCAGGTCTGACCTATCTCCTGCACTTCAGCCCTCACCCCATCTTTTCCCTCCCACACAAGTGATATGGTTTCCCTTGTCCTTACTTACCATCCCAGCAGCATTCACATCCAGGAGATCATCAGCCGACATTTCCGCCACTTCCAGTGGGATGCCACCACCAGACATATATTCCCCTCCCCTCCCATGTCCACCTTCCGCAGGGACTGTTCCCTCTGGGACACCCTGGTCCACTCTTCCTTCACTCCAAACACCCCCACAGCCCACGGAACCTTCCCTTACAACTACCGAGGATGTAACACCTTCCCATTTTCCTTCTCCTTCCTGAGTATGCAAGGGCCCAAACATATCTTCCAGGTGAAGCAACACTTTACCTGCACTTCGCAGAATCTAGTCTACTGCATTTGCTGCTCACAATGTGGTCTCTTCTGCATTGGGGAAACAAGGCAAAAATTGGGTGACTGCTTCACAAAACATCTCCATTCTGCCTGCAAAAATGACCCTGAGCATCCAGTTACCTGCCACTTTAACACACCACCCTGTTCTCTGGCCAACATCTGCATCTCAGGCTCGCTGCAGTGTTCCAGTGAAGCTCAGCACAAGCTGAAAGAAGACCTCATTTTCCACTTGGGGACCCTGCAGCCCTCTGGACTCAATATCAAGTTCAATAATTTTAGGGCGTGTGCTCTCCCACATTCTAGCCCCCTATTCCACACACCAGGTCTTGTTATCACACAGCCTGCTATTACACACTACCTATTGTTAGCCACTAACATTCTCCATCAACAGCTATTCATTCTCCTAGCCAGATCTTTATCCACTCCTTAGTCTGTCCAACTGCTCTTCTCTCTCTTTGAGCTCTATCTCTACCTATCGTTTACTCCTTATCCCCTCCCTCCCTCCTATCTTCTGCATCTAAACCAACATTTTCCTAGCTATTGTCTGTTCTAAGGATCACTGGACCCAAAATGTTAACTCTGATTTCTGTTCACAGATACTGCCAGGTCTGCTGAACTTTTCCAGCAACTTCTGTTTTTATTCCTAGAGGAACGTGCTGTGTGTACAGGGCCAAAGGGCGAGGGAAGAACCAGACTCAGCTATGATTCTACCCTCTAGGGCCCAAAGCTCACAGTCTGGGCTCCCCATGTAAAAGACAAGTTGGGCGAGATGCTCAAGCTGTTGAGTTTTCACCCCAGTTGTAAGGAATATGGTGACACAGTGGGACTACCGCCTCAGAGCGCCACAGACACAGGTTTGATTCCAGCCTTGGGTAACTGTCCGTGTGCAGTTTGCACAGTCTCCCTGTGGGGAGTGCTCCAGTTTCCTCCCACAGTCCAAAGATGTGCAGGTTAGGGTGGATTGGCTATGCTAAATTGCCCATAGTGTTCAGGGATGTGCAGGCTAGGTGGGTTAGCCATGGGAAAAGCAGGGTTACAGAATTAGGATGGGTCTGGGTGGGATGCTGTTCAAAGGGTCAGTGCAGACTCAATGGGTTGAATGGCCTGCTTCCACACTGTAGGAATTCTATGATAAATGAACACCATTAGTGCTTACCTCACCATCATGCCTTGTGTATGTACCAAAGAACTAGGAGCAAGAGTAGCCTGCACCGCCATTTAATACAATCATTGCTGATCTGACCTCGTGCCTCATCTCCACTTTCCTGTGTATCCTCTTTAACTCATTACTATCTATCGCCCCTTAAATTTGTTCAGTGTAAATAACAGTATTACATGGCCTCTATTAGATTAGCTTCCTAAAAAAGAAGTTTCTAGATTTTTTACACTGAATTCAAATGTCATCTACCATGGTGGGATTTGAAACCACGTCCCTAGAATATTAACACAAGATATTCTAGATTACTAGCTCTGTGACATTACCACTACATCACCCCCAACTCAAAGTGGCCTGTGGTAAATCTAAAGGAGATCTTGTGGTGTTTGGTCCACATCGCCCTAAACTTTTCCTATTCATGTACCTGTCCAAATGTCTTTTAAATCTTGTAACGCTACCTCCGTCTATGACATCCTCTGGGAGCTCATTCCACAATAAGTACAATATTGACTATACCCAGTCAGCCCACACTCGCTAAACTCACAGCACCATAACCAATATTAGCTGCAATTTCACAATTGGACAATAGTTGGTGGATAATCCTTGGTGTGAGAAGAATTGCGCTGATAACAAATCTAGGCTTGTCACTCAGACTCCGTGTGGCACTCGTATATGTATTGGAACTAGATATATTAGCGTACAGGGCCCTACTACGTACAGATAGAAAGAGCATGTAGGGGTGGCTTGGTGGCTCAGTGACTAGCATTGCTGCCTCACAGCACCAGGGACCCAGGCTTGATTCCACCCTCAGGAGACGATCTGTGTGGAGTTCACACATTCTCCCTTTGGCTGCATGGGTTTCCTCTGGGTGCTCCAAATTCCTCTCTCAGTCCAAAGGTTAGGTGGACTAGCCATGGAACATGTAGGCATGAGTCTAATTGAAATGTTGTTTGGAGGGTTGATGTGGAGTCGATGGGCCAAATGGCCTGCTTCCACACTGTAGGGATTCTATGCACTGCACCTGTATTAACCCAACAAAACAGGTCACAGCTATTTTCTGCTTTAGTTTTCAGGCAAAGCCAGAGCTCTTGTGGTGCAGTGGTAGTGTCCCTAACTCTAAGATTGGAGGTCTGGGTTCAGGTCCCACCTGCTCCAGCGCATTGTAATGTCTTTGAAATGGTTGCTCAGAAAAGAACATGAGTTCTTTCAGTGGAGTGGTAGTATCCTTACATCTAGGCCAGAAGGCCCAGATTCAAGCTTTACCTGCTCCAGAGATGTGCAATAGTATCTTTGAATTCAGAAAATATGTGAGGGCAATGCCTTGACTAATGAGAACCAACCTGCCTGGTTTAAAATGTAAACAAAGGCTGGTAGTTACCTATCAATCGTCACAAATTGATGCATTTGTCTTGGCAATGCCTCTACCCGTAGTACATTAGCTCAATCAGCACTCTTCCCTCAAACAGAATAAAGCCAGTTTTTGCCTCAAATTGATATCCTTGCAAAATATTGTGACAAGTTCAAGGGAAAAAGCTTTAAGAAAATATTTCTTTACAATGATACTCAAATTTTTTACAACCAAATGATTCTATTGCTGTTGGAGAAATGCAGCAGCAGCAGTGGAGAAAGGGGAGAAATAGTATTGCATCCAGTATGGCCTTTCTTTGATGACTTGCTGAGTTTCTCCAGCACTTTAGGACTATGTCATTATGCTGCAACGTCAAAAGAAAAAGACTTATACTCAATATTGTGAGCCAAGTTAACAATTGAAATATTATTTTCCACACTGGAGCTAGTTAAAATTCCGGTTGCATTCTCCAGATAGCTGTTTGTGTGGTAACTTTTACTCCAACTGAAGAAAAACATTAGCAGTGTGACTGCATGTGAATCAGCTGACTGTGGGGCGGTTTGTTCTGTGTTTATGTGTATTTTTACATCAGGTTGCAGATATAAACTTCACACTACACATTGCTCCAAATAAATTCAAACACCACACTCTTACACCTTCTTCGCCTAGCCCCTAACTGTTCCACTTCCGAACTATCCTTCTTTAAGTCCCTCCCCCAATTTAAGTTTCAACCCTTTTAAAAATCCAAAATTTAGTATCAGCAATTGCCACTTCCATTTCTGGTCAGATTTTATGCTTAATGTTGTTAGTATCACTATGCATAGACACTACCTCCCATTCTAGACTTTTAAAATCTGTTGGTAACGAGGGCCAAAAGTTTGTAGCTTTAAAGGCAACTTCGTTAAAGTAATGGATTAACAAGCATGTGAGGGATAGCTAGAAGTGAACCTAGGCAGTTTTTGCAGTGGGATGGAATTGTATTCTAATCACTCCACTTTCTGACATTGGAGCATGGGCTGGAATGATTGGGGTGGGGAAAAAGGTGAAGACATTAGGATTGGACAAATTAGATCTTCCCACTAGTGTTGGCCTCTCAATGTACACATGGTGCCTGTGAAACGCTGACTCCCACGTTTTAAACCAAGTTTAGCCCAACAGCTATTTTCAATGTTCAAATCCAATAAAACAAACTTGCAAGCAAATAGTAGCACAAGTTTACGTTAAGGTAATTATTAACATTACACAGAATAAGTTTTAGCATCATATTTTTGTTACAGTTAGATTTTGTATACTTTTCTTTCATAGGATTGGAGTTTCACTGAGACAGCTGGTATTTGCCCATCTTCAATTGTCTTTGACTGGAGTGTCTCGGTCAACTATTTAAATTACAACTAGTTGAGAGTTAACCAAATTGCTGTGGGCCTGGCTTCACTCATAGGCCAGGGAAGTGTCTTTCTACCCTCAGGGAACCACAGGGATTTTTTTACAAAAATTGGTACTAGCTATTATGGTCACCTTCAGGTGCACAGTTCTCTGAAAGTGGAGTGCCAGGTAGACAAGGCAGTGAAGGAGGCTTTTGGCACACTGGCCTTCCATCAGTCAGGGCATTGAGTATAGAAGTTGGGATGCTATGTTGCAGTTGTACAGGACTTTGGTGATGCCACACTTGGAGTACTGTGTTCAGTTTCAGTCACCATCCTACAAGAAGGAAGGATGTTATTAAACTGGAAAGAGTGCAGAAGACTTTTACAAGGATGTTGGCAGGACTGAAGGAGTTGTGTTATAGGGAGAGGTTGGACTAGCTAGGACTTTTTTCTTAACAGCATAGGAGACTCCGGAGGGATCTCACAGAAGTGTATAAGATCATGAGAATGCAATAAGACTTTGTCCCAGTGTTTGGGAATCAAGGACGAGAAGGCATCAGTTTAAAGTGAGAGGAGAAAGAATACATGGGGACCTTACGAGCAACTTTTTTATACAAGAGGAGGTGCGCATATGCAATGAGTTGCCAGAAGTGGTTGAGGTGGATATTTTAATGTTTAAAAGACATTTGGACGCATACATAAATAGCAAAAGTTTAGAAGGATTTGGGCCAAGTGCAGGGAAATGGGGTTAGCATGAATCGAAATTTTTGTTGGCATGGACCAGTTTGGGTCGAAGGGCCTCTCTCCCTTCTGTAGGCCTCTACGACCATGACTATGACTAGTTTTATATTTCAGATTTATGCCCAGAGCATTAGACTGGGTCTTTGGATCACCAGCCCCTCACTTATTTTGCATCCTAAAAGGGGCTCGTATAGATGTCTTTAGAAAGTCCGAAATCAGTCCATAACTACAGTAAATCAGCTGCATCTGTGAGTCCATGACTCAATTTTTGATGCAGATAGGCAAATTAAGTAGCAACAAAATTCAACATCTGTGGGCAAACGTGCAATTTTTAAACAAGCTCCACACTCACGAATTTCCTTATTTGCTGGGGATTCTGAAATGGAGAAGCACACGAAATAATGGCACATATTTAAATTTAAAAACAAAATTCTGTAAATCCAAAATAGTTGCTTGATACCTGAAGTCAGGCTGACAGCATCTGTGGAGAGAGACAGATCTAAAGTTCGGAGTCCAACATGACTATTCGTCAGACTTAGTCAACAGAATAAAAGCTGTTTCAAGTGCAACAGGTGGTGTGGTCTCCCAGAGCAAAAAGCAAGGGGAGTACAAACAGTAGTACAGGATAGATACAACTTACAAATAGGTGTTAATAGCAGAAAATAGGTTAGCTTAGTTGAGAGCAAACCCATGCAAATAATACATGGTGGTGGAGTGATCAAAACAAGGATAGCACTCGTGGTCTGAAGTTGTTGGCCTTAAAATGTTGCTATTCCTTGCTCTTTAGAACAGCTCTGTCTGTAAAAATTAGCCTAACCTCCCATTTCAAAACACTATCTTGCTGACATTTCCAGCCAAGACCTACTGCAGTATTCCAGCGAAGCTCCACAAGCTGGAAGAACAGCTCCTCATTTTTCACTTATGCAAGTTACCGCCTGCAGGACTCAACGTTAAAGAGTCATATTTGACTCAAAATATTAACGGTTTCGTTCATAACAAATGGTGCCAGACAGTTTCTCCAGTATCCAATATGCTTGGTTTTTACTTATCAAAACCCTATGTTGACTATACATTTCCAAGTCAGGTATCCTGTGTCTCAGAGTTGATTCTAACTGGCCAAACAATGATACAATGATTGCAGAACTCCTGTTCTCTGGTGCATCACCTGTATCTAGCAAGGATTTAAAAATGATTCTCAGAGCAGATCATTTCCTTTTCGGTTCCCTTTAACTGCTCGGGATACAATCTTTCCAGTTTCTTCAAGGCTGTCACTTCTGCTTGTTCTTCCTCTTGCATAATGCATATTGTATTTAATATGTAACTTGTACCTCTGATAGACCCTGCTCTTTCCTTACCTTCATGCTCTTAAGATATTCAAAATGCTTATTTTCCCTCGATCTTGCCTCCCAATACATTCTCAACGCTTCATACTTTCCTTTTGTATTTTACTCCCGTACTTTATTTCAAGCTTTCTACAGTATACATTTCTAGGACTGCCATAAGCTTTCCGTTTTAGCATGCTTCTAGAGAACCAGGGAACTGATTGAACTACATAGCACCGGAACAGTAGGTAGTGCTTGGGCTGGTTGGAGTTTGTCCATGCCAGGCTGGTGGCATTATTCTCTCTACGTACTTTGTCTTTTCTTCAACTTAAAGGCTGGAACGGTTTTGGCAGTGGTGGCTGTAGTGCTGGTGGCATGGACCAGGACTCCTGGCAGCAACAGTGCCCAGACCCTGGACTACTCTTGGTGGTGAAAACAGCAGAGCCGGGGTCTCCTGCGGCATTATCATCGTTGCTGTTCACAGAGAGGGCTTGTTGAGCACCAGAACACTTTGCAGAGCTTGAGACTCCAATTTTAACAGAAGCTGAACTCTTAAGTAATTTTAAGTGGGTGCATCTATACTGATTTGCAAAGGTAGTTGAGAAGAAGCTATGGCAAGAAAGTTACTAATTGAGGGGGGTAGGGGGCTATTGTAAGATGATACAGAAGTTATGTAATGTAATTATTTTAAATAGTGTACAAATGATATTAATGAAGATAATTTTTCCATTATTCAAATCAAGTTTTTTTTGAAAAAGTAAACAGATATGGAACACAAACTTTTAGCCTGAACTTGAAGGAAAACTTGATGATAAAGGTGCAACTACTGAACAGGCTACACATCCACAAGGAGGAGTGTCAATCTAATAAGCTCAAAATTATGAAGGGGTTTGATAGAATGCAAAGAAAACAGAATAAACTGATCACGTACTCCACTATTTAACAAAACCATAGTAGAGTTCTAGCTTCAATGCCAGCTTCCTGCCTACTCTTCAAACCCTTCAATTCAGAATGCCTTAAATGCATTCAAATGATGGAGCATCCACAATTCTTTGTAGTAGATTCACAACCATTGAATGACTACGTTGAGCAAAAATAGCAGTTTTACCAGTTGGACTGAAGTGACTAGTTTCTACACAGGAGACAATGGGAAAACCCTCAACGCAAGTTGGTAAAAAGAAAAACACCAAAGACTATATAGCTACTAAAGCAAACATTACAAAATTTGAAAATAGATGACTTTATATTGTGCAATTTCCCCCAATGTATGTAGTGCCAAAATGGGAAAGGCTCTGCAGTGTTTCATTAGAAGTCTTTCAGTAAGCCAGGTAGAAAATTGCTTCTCCATTGACTTGTTGATGGCAACATCAATTTAAAAAGGAGAGCTGCAAATTTAAAAAAAAAGTTTCACCTTCCTGAACTTACTGCCCAACTAATCTTAACCCCAGTGTAGAAATCTAGCACCCAATAAATCAATCATTTTGAAACCTTTGCTATCTTCCTAGTGTGGTTTCTAGTGGTACTGCCTTAAGAATGGCATGATGAGAAGTTCAAGGCCCACGCAGGAGAGACAAAGTACATACTGAGATCAGCTTTCCACTTTGCATCAGTGCTGTTTAGATGAAGAGGCTGTACAAACTGTCATGACCCTTTTGAAAATAATATGCCGCCGCATTATTTGCTCCCCACTCCAAGTAACAATTCTACATTCAGCACTACTGTGAACCCTATAGATCGGCAGTGTCTAATTTGCCTAAATTACTACAGTACCAGAAAATAAGTTCATCGTACAGTGAAATTTGAGCTGCAGAAGAGATGTCAAATTTTACATGCTGCAGCATGAAGTGAAAACACTAAGCAGCAGTAGAGATTAGCAGGCATTCTTCACTTTCCCCATGGTGCCACCCCAGGTACACAGGTAGAACAAATCCCCAGTAAAATTAATTAAAAAGTAAACTTTGACAACATGCTTCAAAAGAGCAGAGACCTTTCTGCTTAATGGTGAAACAAAAAATGCAATAAGAAGGAATAAATTCCAAGTCAACTGTTGCAAAAGAGATGTCATAACCTTGTGATTTAAAGCTTTTCTAACAGTATGCAGCCAGAACCACCTGACTGTGGTACTTTGCCCCGAGAATACAAAAGGAATCCAGATGGATCAGGTTTGCAGAGATCTTCTGGATGAACTGAACCCTGTTCACCTGGAACTGGGCATTGGCCCCCAAATACCAGACCCTGCCTTCGGATCCAGAGCCCCAAAATCTGGCCCCCCTACTTGCTCTTCAAATCAACATGTAGAAGTTTCCTGCATCGGCTGTTACTGCACGCTTTCCAGTTCCTCACTTCTGTTTGTTGCTTGGATAGGCCTTGGAAGATTATCCTACTCTCTGGTGGTGGTGATCCTCAGTGGAGAGCTCTCCAGATGGGGATTCTTTCTTTTTTCATCAGGAATCTGGGATAGTGTTGGTTGCAGCAGCCCCATGCAATAAAGTTAGTTCTCTGACACCGGTGAGCATAATGTTTTTGTGGCCTGTGGGAAAAGGTTTTCCACATTTAAGTTAAGTTGCTCGCATTTGTAGCCTTTTTAAAAGGATTTTTGCTGCACTTTAGCCTCATTCTGCTAATTTATGACATCCTGGGCAGAGTGAGCAGTTTGGAGGGTCTCCGTGTAGCCCTGGCCAAAGTGGCCATCAACAGATTCAGGCAGCAGACCATGGTACTTGACTCTCTGCTGTTCTTCTGCGGTTTTCTGTGCTTTGTATCGACAGCTGTAAAAATACCTTTAGAGACCAGTGGGCATTGCCAGGTTGGGTGCATCACTGCCCTGGATGACAGTTTGATTTGATTTTGATAATTCTTTGTAAACAGATTGTTTTAGTGCCCCAGTAGGGATTGTTTCACTCGAGTGTCTGGAAACATACATAAAAAACAACAGGCAAGCTCCAAATCTCCACCAATTACACACAAACCCAGGTTCCACATGATCAAAAACTAGTCCAACACTGCCCAATTCAGGGATCTTCAATTAATAGTTTTAAACCACAGTAATGGAGTTTGATTTTAGCTTAACAGTCTTACAAAGATTAATAGAGACAAGAAATTCCTGACTTTAATGCAATTTGAAGAAATAGGCAACTACATAATTTTCACCACTTTTTAAATTTTTTATACAGAAATAGTACAATAAACTCACTGTATCTGCCACTGCTGGAATTAGCAAGTTATGGCAGCTTTAAAACAGGAGAAACTTGTAGTTGAGCCAATGGACAATTTCAGTTAAGTTTTGGAAATGGCCAGAGAACGTGTGAGCCGCACTAGAAAATTTCTAGGAAAACCTTCCAACATAAGCACAAAGTTTGGCTGATTCCATTTGTTTAGAGAACGTGAGTTTTAATTTGTGGTCGGGGCGTGGAATGGGACTCCAACAGCAGTACAGGATTTCAACTTTAGTGGGTATCAGTCCATAGGGTTACACAATTTTTGCATTAACTAGGCACATTTCAAAGAGAAACCATTATTTGTTACTTCTGGACAACCCACACACAAATCATATTTTGATTTTAAAATATTCCATTAAGGGCAATAACTTATGACAACAGTAAGGTAGTTCACACCACCTCAAGTTGCTAATTAGAATTCTAAGAAACACTCATGAATTACAATATGGATGGTCACACAACAGAAGCAGTATTTGCAACTGTCATTTGTAAAGAAGGAGCAATGACAGACTTGTCAAGTAATTTAAACAGGATAAAACCTGAAGACTGCATTGCAAGAGTTAATACATTTCCAGCAATGTCTACAGTGCACTTGCTTGAACACATCTTTCCAGAACTTTTTCTGGAGTTTGCTCCAAAACGCCGATGGAATATTATTGGTCATGTGTCTGCAATGACCCAGCTATCATCCTTCAAACAAAGGCAGTGCTTCACATTAAATTTACCCATTCCTTCAGCCTCTAACACAAGGTAGAATTTCTAGCAATTCAAAATTTCATGAAGGGATCATTTTTTCTGAAACTATTCAGTGTAGCTAAGGATGAGTAATTTGCTGGTCTTTCCATTCACTCAAGCTTGATGAAATGAGACAAAGAGTTGGTGGTGGCAAGGGGGAGAAACTAAATAGCTCTCAAGCTTCCCTAAATATTTTCTCCCCTCCAAGTATAACAGCCCATTGCTGTTCAACAACATAATTTGGACATTGGAATTGGAATCATGTCAGGTGAGGGATGGGCATAAACCTTCTGCCTCACTATTCATGCACAATATTGCTTTTCTTCTACTTTCTTCACATTTAGTTTAGAATAATTCATCAATTCATACAAAAGAGACGGACTGGTGTCAAAATTTATAAACGGAAAACCAAGTCAGTGCATAAAAGGTCCCTGCAGAGCGTTGACATATTGCCTTCTAATGGCATTAAACACTTCCAAATGACCTTTTAAGTCACAATAGACCACTATCTGGCCAGAATTCAGTTGAATTGCGGCCCCCAAAAGGACTAATTTGAAACTTCATGGTCAAAGGAATAATTATACACCAAATATGGCTTTGATCTTTGGCATTCACTGCTTTTCTTCATTGAAGAGAAGACAGCCTCCATTCAGCAAGAATCCACAATTTTTCCCAGCTATGAAGAGTCCTGCTACAAAGTCCTTCATGGTCTACACAGTGAAAGATAAGCCAGTAGTTTCAATGGACTGCTCATCTGTTTTTATTTGAGTCTTCATTGAGGTGTTCCACTGGGACTGAAAGATATCAAATCCTGAAGGGGCACTTGAAGTGGAAGCATATATCTGTCTTCTGTCCCAACCATTGCTTCAAAGGGGCTCATACAATTTTCTGCAGGTTGCTTAAAAAAATACAGAAGAATGGTGAAACTTTGATCAACTTACATTCATTAAATAAGTTTAAAAACACGTTCAAAGTTGGATGGCTAAAGAAGTTCACAACCTTAAAGTTTTAACAGCAAATGAGATTTGCTGTCGAAAGCAAATTGTAGGAATAATACATATGGAGCACAAAGACAGCCCCCAGAAAAAAATCAAACTCGGAATACAAAAGTGAAAATCTTGCCAAGAGGTAAAATATAACCACCTCCATTTCAAAAATGCACTTGGGAGAATCCCATTCAGATACAGAGCGAATGGTGAGAATTCTCAGTAACATTTTCCAGGCTCAGGTTTAAAACAGTAACTTGAACAAGTTACAAGTTATTCAATCACACAATGGTCGCCAAGGCACTCTGCGCAGCCAAAAAAAAAAGGACGACAACTAATGGTGGGAGGGACATTAACAGTATGTTAGAGGGCAGATGAATATTCAGGCCTTGAGCTTCTTCTGCCCCTCAACTAGGTCGTGGCTGATCTGTTTCTTAATTCATTTATCCACCTTGGTTCAATAACCCTCCAAATCCCAATCTCAATAAAATCTATGCCTCCTTTCTCTGGATTCCTCTACCAGAGGATATATTTTATTTCCGGGAGAATAGAACTCTAGACTAAAACTGACCTCTTAATAAATGGGCCAAAAAGATAGGAAAGAGAATGCAGTCAGACATAATGCTGAATGTTGCAGAGCTGTCGCGAGTAAAAAGGAGTAATCTATGGCTGCAAGTCAAAGGAAGTTCTGGAAAGCAAAGGGATCAAATATAGAATAATGGGGAGAAATATGTATTGTGTAAGGATGAATATGTACAGGCTAAGTTATGAAAAATGAGAAGTTAAGTGAAAATTATCTACGCACCAACAATACTTCATGGCAAGATTATAGTTTTAGAGGGGGATGAGCTTTCAAAGGATGAAAAGCAGCAACAATCCAGGCCAGACTTGTACTTGATAACCTATCACAACTGACTTGTAGAGGAGTGAAAGTAAAAATCATTGCAGACATTTTCTTACCACAGTATGGACAGCAGCTCCTGCAACCAACAGGTCATTAACTGAACCAAAGGATGGAGTTTGCGTGACTGAAATCGAAGTGGGAGTCACTGCTAAGGAAGTAAACAAAATATCAGGAGCAATATAAACCAAAGATAAATACCTTGCAAGTCCTGCCTCCTAGCGGGTACAGATAAAATGTGCCCCTGACAGCAATAGTACTCAGTCTATTAGATTAATGGCATTTATTTTGTCATCAATTGGAGCCGTAGTAGGTTTTTGCTTGTCTGCTTGTTAGACAAAGGGCCATCTGGAGAGATGAATTTGCACATTAGACAGTAGCTGAATTCTGTACAAACTTGAGTCATTATGACAAAATGAGTCATTAAGTTCTTTGCAACTTAAAGTTAAATATTAAAATCCATTCTGGTTAATCAATCACAATCCCTTCGCCACCTTATATCATGGAGTACTTGGTTGAACAATCACCTAAGATGACAATCAGAACTGGCTACATGTCATTGAGCCTAATGTTGCAAAAGAGCTAAATTAAAGCTAATGAGATAGATCTGACAAGTTCACTGAAGCACAGCAGGTTAATGAACTTAGATATTGAGAGGTCAGTGTGCACATCAGCCAGTGCAGAAAAAAGTTCATGTTTCTTTCAACAGAGAAGTCACTACAACATTGCATTAGGATTTAAGTAGCATTCAAGTACTGACAGTATAAAAGAAATGAAAAACTCAAATTTTATGACAAACTCAAGTGAATTAAAAGATCGCAAAAGATAGTTTCAATAGTCACTACACAAGTTCTTCCGGGTATTGTCTAGGTCCAACCATTTTTAAAGTGCTTCAACAACCTTTTATCAAAAAAAATCAAAGATACTTACTGACAATTGCGTTTAGTCCCATTCACAAATCCTCTGATATTGAATCAGTAAGAGCCACCATGTAGCAAGACAGACAGCATTCATACTTGGGCTGATCAGCGGTAAACAATCATGTCAGACAATGACAGACTCCAATGACAACATTTAACTATCCTCTTTTGGCATTACCATTCCTGAAATCCATTGTCAGTAACTTTTTGGGAAGGTCACCACTGACCAGAAACTTAACTAACCTTGTAATACAATACTCTGGCCCCAGGAATAAGTAACCAACTGAAAACTCTACGCAAGTCGGCAATGTGATGGAACTCACCACTTGTGCAACGAGTACAGTTTCAGCACGAAATTCAACATCATCCAGAGCAAGGAGTTGCTTAACCAATACCCTGTCCAGTACCTTAGATACCACATGGAGAAGTGACGGTGTGGTGGTAACGTCACTGGACTAGTAACTCAGAACGCCAGGTTAATATTCTGGGGACATGGGTTTGAATCTCACCTTGGCAGATAATGCAATTTCAATTCAGTTAAAAACCTAGTGTAATGGGGACCATGTAACAGGGTTCACTGTCATTAATCCCATCCAATTTACTAACATCCTTAACATCTGGTTAACATGCAAGTCTAGATCCAAAGCAATGTGGTTGTTTCTCAACTGCCTGACAGGCATTAAATGTTGGTCTAGACACTACAATCAATTGAGCAAAAATTCACTCCCTTCCTTGGCTGCAAAGCATACCATCTACAAGATTCAGGTGATTTTTAAAAAGCATGTCCACACAGCAGCAAGGTCCTGATGGCAGAAAACAACCTACAATAAAAGGTCATTCACATCAGAACAGAGAAACTACTATGCAGGTATATCACTCTTACACACCAATGACTCAAGCACCTTCAACAGTACAACCAATGAAGTTGATGAATGTAACCTATCACTCACCAGAGAGCCCAACACCAGGGTGCAGGGGGATCTTCTAGTAAAGCAGAACAGATATTCCTTAGATCCACCTTCAGGATGTGTGTTTCTTTCTAAAAACACTGTGCCACGCCTTGAACAGCACCTTCGAAACCTAACAACTCTACTACCTAGAAGGACAGGGGAAGCAAATGCATAGGAATACCACCTACAAACTTCAAGTAACACACCAGCTCGACTAGAAATTATATTCGCCATTCCTTCACTGTTACTGGGTCAAAACCCCGAAATCCCTAGTGCACTTTCACCAAATGGACTGCAGTAGCTCAAGGTGGTTCACAGCTATCTTTAACTGGGAATTAGGGATAAAGTCAAATATCAGACTTCCCAAAATTTTATGAACAAAAGGTACAAACAAACAACTGGATTTTCAAACTGTTCCATATCATTTTTGCAAACTGAAGACAGTTAGGTCTGCTCTGTTAAGAACCAACTGATCAAGGGACAAACGTTGCAGTTTGATCTTATTCAAAATGGTACAACCAAGTTGTCTGGGTCATATACTTTGAAGGTGCACCAGGGCCGGCCAAGGTCTAACAAGACTACATCACTTCCTTTACTTAAATTAAAAAGCTGTAAAACGGCATTCAGTTGCTAAGCACAATTACCAGAGTTGAATGAAGACCATGAAAGGTGTCATAGTTCAAGCAATCCAAGCTAATGAAGCAGGTTCTCAGAGGCCTTCAGCAAACAAATCAGTTTCCACAGAAGTCCAAGGTGGATGTGAACTGGGCAGAACTTGTGGGCCATGGCACCTCATCTACCAATTGAAGATACTGAAACTAGAGCGACTCATAAGTAATTGTGCAGTACCTGAGAGCATCCACAACTAAAGTATGGACAGTTAATATTTTTGGTTCTGGCTTGACTATGGACTATAGATAAATGGAAATATAAACGAAAAAAAAAGTAAGTCTGGAATGTTTTACTGCAAAGAAAGCTACATTGTTTTAAAAAAAGGAAGCAAAAAAGGTGGAACTATGTTGTGTCCCTTTGCTGGAACTGGATTTGCTATCTTGCCCCCTTAGTCCCATTTGCCAGCATTTGGCCCATATCACTCTAAACCTTTCCTATTCATATATCCACCCAAATGCTTTTTAAATGTTGTAATTGCAACACACTCCTCCACTTTCTTTGGCAGTTCATTCCATGCACGCACACCACCCTCTGTGGAAAATGTTGCCCCTCAGGTCCCGTTTAAATCTTTTCCTTCTCACCTTGAATCTATGCCGAGTTTTGGACTCCCCCACCCATCTGGGGAGAAGATCTTGTCTGCTTATCCTACCTATAACCCTCATGATTTTATAAACCTCTAAAAAGTCACCCCCTCAGCCTCTACACTCCAGGGAAAATAGCCCCACCCCATTCAACTTCTCCTTATAGCTCAAAACCTCCAACCCTGGCAACATCCTTGTAAGTCTTTTCTGAAACCTTTCAAGTTTCACAACATCCTTCCTATAGTAGGGAGACCAGAATTACACACAGTATTCCAAAAGTAGCCTAACCAATGTCCCGTATAGCTACAACATGACCTCCCAACTCCAATTCTCAATGCACTGACCAATAATAGCAAGCATACCTAACATCTCCTTCACTACCCTATCTACCTGAGACTCCACTTTCAAGGGACTATCAATCTGCACTCCAAGATCCTTGTTCAGCAACACTCCCCAGGACCTTACCATTAAGAATATAAGTCCTGCCCTAATTTACCTCTCCAAAATGCAGCACCTCACATTTACCTAAATTAAACTACATCTGCCCCTCGGCCCATCTGATCAAGATCCCATTGTACTCTGAGGTAACCTTCTTCGTTGTCCACTGTACCTCCAATTTTGATGTCATCTGCAAACTTACTAGCCCTGTGTTGTGTTCACATCCAAATCATTTATATAAAAATGACAAAAAGCAGTGGACCCAGCTCCAATCCTTGTGGCACGTCACTGGTCACAGGACTCCAGTCTGAAAAGTAACTCCCAACCACCTCTGTGTTCTACCTTTGAGCCAATCCTGTATTCAAATTGTGAATGATGTGTTTTGGGATTTAAAGGGGGTGTCGCTTTGATTTGTAGAGCCTGTTTTGCCATGTTAGAGAATAAGCTTTTTCATCATAAGTTATTGTTTATAGTTCAATGATGGAATCTGCACAAACTTCTATTATCTCAGAAAGCAGTCAGTCATTATACACCCTAGGGATCAAGTTGGTCACACATCATGTGTCATATTGGAATTTCAAATAAACGTTGAAATGTTAATCTCAGAAGACAGATTCCGCAAAATATTTTGTCCTATCAGTTCTAGCTAAATTTGAATTTAAATCAGATGCACGGGGATAATTTGTTCTTATTTTCACAAATTAGTTCAGAAACAAAGTACATATCAGGTAAACAAGATAATCTTCACAAGCGAATTTGAAAAATCTACGTAAGTTTCAGGGACAAGGTATGCTACATCGGATAAAACGTAACAGTTGTAAATATGTACTTACGAGTTTACTGCTCAACTAGTTAAATTATCGTATCGACAGGTCAGGACCATGGCAGTTTTCAGGGCAAGTGAAATCTAAATTTCACTTCATAAAGTATGAAGAACCACTGCTGTATAATAAATGTGCACTGGACAACTTCCTAGACATGATGCTCAAATTTAGTTCAACAGACAAAACAGATTTTACTAATATCATTAACTTTTTCTCCATTTAAAGACCAATTCCCAAGTCAGTTTATGCATATTAGGAGTGAGAGAGTAGCTAGGAAAGGGAAAGTCCACTCATTGCAGGGATCTCAGTTGCTTTGGGAAGTTGGATGGAGAAATGGCAGAGTTTTCCAGCAGATCATGCAACAATTTCACTTACCTAAAATGTTGGTCTGTTGAAGCGCCTCTTGTGGAATTGATTGGGGACCAGTTGAAGATTGCTGACTCACTGGACTCTTCATTTCCACATCATTATAACCCAATGGAGATGACGAAAACTCTGATATCCCATTATAGTATGGGGAATTTTTGGTGCAAATGGATGTAGCATCACATCCATCATGGAATGGAGATTTCAGCACCTCTGGGAGGCTGGAGACAGAGCTTCTGGGCTGGAGGTACTTTGCAAAGTCTAATGAAGTATTCACCTAGGGAACAAAAAAATACTTTAAGTGCTTGAATCTTCCTTAAATAATTAACCCCTCCCAGACACTGGGAAGCCTCCATAACCAGTATTATTAAGAACAGACCATGGTAACAAAAGCTGCATGAAGTGGCTTCATTTCAATCCCTTTTCTGAAAGTAGAGAATGATTTTACCTAACCAAAACCGTGAAGTTCAGGCTCTCAAAGTAACATACCCTTGCTCAACAAGATTAAAGATATATGGCCAACATCTGCACACAATATTCATATTCAAACCTGGTTCCCACATCCCTCTTCCAGGCCGACTCTGATGTAATTAGCAATCCATTTTCCTGGTTCAATAGCTAACTGTGGCTAATTATTCCATGCCCTGACAGGACATTTTCCATTCAGCAAAAGACTGCTTATCTTCTATATCAACTCTTGATAACCTCAACCAAGGGAAGAGCAACTTATTTCCAGCCCTCCAATGCCAAAATTTTCAGTAAGCGGCACTGTGCAGATCCTCCATAAACCCATTCAGTTAGTAGAGTTGATCATCTTTGAGACTGGATTATAATGTGAAAATTTCAAGATTAGTCAAGAAATAGTCAAGAGATTGATCTTACCTCTTCATGTCCCTTCTGGAGAAGAGTGTCTTGTGCTGTGCTGAAGGAGAGGAAATACTTATTAGAAATCACACAAGGGGAGAAGTTATGCATTGAACAGGTGGCACGTTTACTCCTTAGGCAGATTTCATTTCTTAATTTTCAAATATTTTAAACTGCTGGGTTCTCTCTACACAGCAGCTAAGTTGAGAGACGTAAAGACAATTCTGCTCTCTGCCTCTCAGGACAGCATTTAAAATAAGTGCTATTACACATGCATCAGAGCATTTCAACTCAAAAATAACGTTAAAAATTTATTACTAGACTTGGAAACAATATGATAACTATAACCTAATAGGTCAATTTACAAGGCTGAAGCAAACTGACGAAGTTTTTATATTTGGATATCCAAGCCACAAAATGCATCCTTCACCCATTAGTGCTTTGGAGGGGTTTCCTGCTCCTCTGATGCTGCTTGGCATGCTGTGTTCATTCAGCTCTATACCTTGTTAAATCAATACTTGACACGGTCTTCAGAGACCAACATGATTCCAGAGTGACTGCTAACAGACATCAGTCTAAATAGCTGCCTTAGTTTAAAGTACAAATAAAATGCAGTCAGAAAGTAACATTCACCTCTCTTCTGCCATGGAGCTGCCAGTGTCTTTCTTCATTACGGGTAAGTCAGTCTCTGGTAAACCTTTTGAAACCTTTCTTTCTGAAGTCTGTTGATTTGGTTTATCACACGTAGAAAGGATAGACGAGGTTGGTGTAATTGAGTCACACACCCCTTTAGCAGGGGTGCACTGTTCTTTTGGTTGCTGCCGTGAAACCCGATCGACAACAGAACAAGTGTCGGGAAATGCTGCACAAACATTAGTTAAAGTTTGTATTGTTTTTAAAAGCCTATTTACCATTTGAAAATAAATCACACAATCACTTCAATAGTCCACGTACGAAACAACTTGCATTTAAACATACATTTTGCAAATTTGCTCCTTGAAATGTACTGAAAGCACATGTGACTAGTTTCTTTTTTAAAAAACGGAATTTAGGAGTTGGGACATTATGTCGAGGCTGCACAGGATGTTGGTGAGGTCTCTTCTGGACCACTGTGTCCAGTTCTGGTTGCCCTTTTATAGGAAGGATATTATTAAGCCAGAGAGGATTCAGAAGAGATTTACCAGGATGTTGCTGGGAACGGAAGGTTGTGAGCTATAACGAGGGGCTAGATAGGTTGGGACCTTTTTAACTGAAAGAGGTTGAGTGGTGGCCTTATAGAGGTTTATAAAATCATGAAATGGTATAGATAAGGTGAATGGCAGGGGTCTTTTCCCTAGGGTGGGAGATTTCGAGACTAGAGGCATATTTTAAAGGTGAGGGGAGAAAGATTTAAAAAAAGACATGAGGGAAAGTAGTGGAAGCGGGTACAGATACAACTTTTAAAGGACATTCTGATAAGTTCACAATTAGGAAATGTTTGGAGGGATATAGGTCAAGCGCAGGTAGTTTGGGATTATAGCTGGCATTGACTGGTTGGACCAAAAGCCTGTTTCTATCCTGTATGGCTATGACTGTAGCAGTTCAAGCAAGATCAAAATTTGACAATACTAATTTTCTTTTCACTGTATCTATTTAATCCACCTTAGATATAGCTGGATACTTTGACATTAAATTGTAGTGTGGTGGTTATGTGACAAGATAAGTGGATCCCATAGACCTAGATTAATAATAGAGATCAAGTTCAAATTTCATCATGGCAGTCAGAATTTGAATTCAGTTAAACTTCAATTAAGCTTCCCATGTCCTTTGTGGATAGAAATTTGGCATCCTTATCTGGTAGACACACAGCTCCAGTAGCACATTAAAGTGGTTGATCTAGCAGATCAAGTTGCATTAAATCACTACCACAGCAGTTTTGGAATGTAGCCTGTTGCTACCTTTTCCAAGCAACTAACTTTGGACAATAAATGCTGGTTTTCCTAAGCAATGTCCACATCCCATGAAAAAATTTATTTTAAAAATTGCCAGGTATGACCATTTTTGTCTGCTGACTGTACTACTGGCATACTGTGGACAGTTGTGTGCGCACCACATTTATAGGAAGGATGTGAACCCATGAGTTTGCAGAAGCTATTCACAAGAATAGCTCCAGGGATGAACACCAAGTTATGACAGCAGGTTGAAACAGTTTTCCTTAAAAGGGAAGTCAGCTAAGGGGAGATCTAAGAGATTTTCAAAATCACGAGGGGATCAGATAGAGAACACAGGAAGAAAGTATTTCTGATTGTAAAAGGATAAGAACCAGAGTGCAGATTTAAAATGATTTGCAGAAGGAGGAAATATAACCGGAGGGGGTAAAAAAAAAACAAACTGTTCCTACTGAGTAGTCAGGAAATGAAATATAATAAAAAAGTGACTATAGCTTGGAGGAGGCAGGTTCAAAAGGTCAGTGGAGGTTATATGGATAGAAATAGTGTTCAAGGGTATGGCAAGAGGAGATGGACAGTAAGCAATGATACTCATTTGAAGATTTGGTGCTAATATGGGCTGAATGGCTTCTTATGCCACAGGATTTCTGACTCAAAGTTAGACCCAAGCATGAAACCTAGTTTGATAGATCGCATGTTTCAGTTTTTTAATTAGTTACCACTACAGGTGGTCATTGAAACATCCATACAAAAAACAAAACAAATAAGCTACAAACATCTATAAATATTAGTTAGAAATATCTTAACAAAAACATTGAACAAAGTCCCACCCACCCTGTTTCCCAACACGGTTAGGAGATTCAAATCAGAAATTATACTCTTATCTTTCCGTTTCTACGGAATGGACTCCTTCTAGTTTCTCTTTGTTGAGCTGTAGAGAAAATTTTACAACTTCTCAGTCTGATGAGATGAACTTTTGACAAGTCTGACGGCCTAAACGTTTTCTAATTCTAACTACCTGAAGATTCCTATCCCAACTCTGCTTGCTTGTAAGATACTCAAACTAGAAAGAAAGCTGCTGTCGCAGAGACAGATTTCTTTGGGACAGAACAGAACATTGCTAGGACAGAAACTAATGCTTGCTTCTAAATAAAATCTCAGCCCTCAGCCCAAACTCTAGCATTTTCTCAACTGAACTGAAAACAAAAAGAAACATGTTCATTCTCAAGGTCTGACTACACTGATACAAAAGGGTGTAATGTGACTGTTGTGGTGTAACCGTGCTATTCTTAAAAACTCAAATGGAGAAAAAACCTGGAGGCTGGTGTTTTAGATAAGGTGAAAAATGAATTTGATATTGTTATAGTTAAACTTGTAACAAACATCGTATGGACTGGTTGCTTGGAAGCCCAGAAGTTGTCAGAGATGAAATTCTTGTTTCATCAGTTGTGCAAAGGCTGAAGAACAGAACTAGATATGCAAGATCAAAAATCTAATAAGCCTGCCAAAAGATAACTGGTTAACGGAGTCTCGAGGCGGCAGGCTCGGCCTATCCAAAGTTGATCATGTGATAGAAAGCACTGAGCAGGTTGTAAAGGAACTGTGCCCAAACATAACGCTCAGCTCAAAGTAGGCTGATGAACTACTTGAAGACACGAAGGAGAAAATGGATTGCTTCCTCAGATGTGAATCTCAGAAAACTCAGGTAACCTTGCACACATGAGTACCAATAATCTCGAATGCAAGTTTCCTTTGGAGTACCAAATACGCACTGCATACAAAGTATGCTTGGGAGTTTCAAGTCTTTGTTACCCAGGAGTAAACTTCTGAACATGAAGGGGGATACTAACTAACAAAATATTTTAGTAGTTTACAAAACGGTTGCAATAAATTTTATCTACTCAAGGCAGGCATGTTGTCATATATAACTCATTCACACCCATGTGCAGTGATCCCAAAAATCAGCTGTGCTGACTGCACCTTTGTATACAATAAAACAATTGAATATTGGGTGTAGCTGCAGCATATGTTTACCCTAACCTCAAGTCTCACCCCTCAGGAGTAGACAATGAATAATAGTACACGACATCAATAACCCTTCAAAACCTAAGCCGTTACACATGATTTGAACTAAATTTTGGATTCATTATCCAGGAAGAATCCTGGATGCTGGCATTAGGCTCTGCAAATATGCAAAGCAAACCCCATGATATATGTAGAATCCCTAATGAGCAACTAGTTCACATTAAGCATGACCACTTAATTGCACGACACCTCTGAGCTTCCCACAATTTTGCAACTGCTCAAATGCAAAAACCCTAGTGTTGAAGTTTTACTGTTTGGACCTAGCAGAGATGGTAGCCTCTGACTGGCGAGCTAGAATACAGAGCCTATATTGCTTGTGAAGACCAAAACTTTTGTTAGGTTTTGGAAGCATCTAAAATATTTCTGGATCATGTTTCACAGACAAGGCTACTTTGCCAGTTGTTTTTAAATTGGGCACAAACAGGCTGCTGGACTGGTTTGCATCAAACATGTCTTACCAGCAAAGCTTTTTGCAGGACTTTCCACTCTGAAGAATCCTGCATCAAACACAATAAAATCTTGTTGATTTTCCTGTCTATTGGTGCCGGTCACTTCCCGTTTCAGCTTCGCTTTCATAGACGCCTTTAAAGCAGCAAGACTGCTTTTTGGTGCAATCATGGTTTTGTTGGCTTTAACTGCAAGATCTTCTGTGGGTTTTAGGATAGCACCCTTTTTCTAAACAGAGGAGTGTGAAAGTTACCAAATTTTGATAATGCACACTGTCAAAACTACAACTGATAAAGTCTGAAAAGCTACTTAAAATAGGAATTAAAAAGAAAGCAAAATCATAAGAGTTTGCACATTCTTTACAAAGACAACAAGGCTTACAGTCACATTTGATCACCGCTTCAATGTTTTGCTGGTTGACTCCTCCCAACTCTGTTTAATTTTTGAAAGACTCGTGCACATTCCTGTTAGAGACTATGGCACATTTTCATAGTAACCTGATAGGATTAAAAAAAGTGCTTCGCAGGAAAGTGCATAGTCTAAAATAGAAAACTTATATTTTGAATACATTGTTGTATGGAAGAAACATGTGGGCAGCATATAGAACTGGTTTCTAAAGGAAAAGGACAAAGTTACTGTTTCATCAGATCAGCCACTAAAGCAACTTGGTCCAATGACCAAGATATTGATTTAGGCAGATAGATGCACAAATGAACTGTAAGAAGCTTGCATGAGCATTACTACCCTTTCCTTATAGCTACAATGTTTTTTTTTAAAAGAAAGAAAAATAAGCTGATATGCTGGATTTGGATGATTTACAAAACACTACAGGATAAACACCAAAAAGCATCTAGATGACCAATTCCAAATCTTTTTGTCCCATACCTTGACCATTTTCTTGGGCACTGACAGCAACTCATTTGGCTCCTCCCAATTATTTTCTTGAAGCTTTCTCAGATGCTCAAATTTTTTGTTCACATCTTCAACCTGGAAGGCAAGTAACCAAGTTAGAACTGACACAGTGGGATGAGGAAAAGAAGAACAGATTTTCTCACGCACACTTCTCTCAGATTGTGGTAAAAAGAAACTTACACTTATATTTGAAACTGGGAAAGACAATAGTGGGACGTTGTTTTCAGCAGCATCTCTCCATGATTGCAAAGAACTCTATTGATTGATTTTTCCTCTCAAAGTGTTGTTGCCTTTAGGCTCATTTTGCCAACTTAGCTGATACAATTGTTGCAGCCAGTGACTGAAAATTTAAAATTTTCACTAATCTCAATATAGCAGCCTCTTTGATAACCCATTTTATTTTTGTAAGTTGACAATCTAAAAGAAATGACACTTTTCCATCACTTCAATTTACTGCAAACCCAGCCGTTTAAAGCAGTTGCTTCCAACCTTTTCCTGGCCAACCCCATATGTTAGCCTCATCGTCTGCTAGTATTCACTACTCTCAGAAAATCCCACGTCAATCCCTGTCTGTGCAGAGATATTTCAGTGTTGGTAGGAAACACGAAGCCTTCACAGCTGGTACTTCTGATAGCTATCAAACATGAATGATTGAGAAAATTTTGCCATCTCCTCAGTTAATTTCTTTCTGCTCACTGTACAGATAATAAGAGAATGAGAGTGGCGAGTGCTTCCTAACCAGGAAAAGAAAACAAGCCTCTGTCACTTGTTGCGGTGGTGGTGGGGGAAAAAAAAAAATGACTGTGCTCAAAGAAAATCTTCTGTAAATACCTGGAAGTAGACCATGTCCCAGAATCCTTCCAGATCTGTGTAAGTTACTTCCTTTTCACTTGTCTTGAACTCGCAATCATCAACAAGGCCATTAAACTGTTTGAATCGCTCAGCCATAAGAAGACGCGCTTGTCCCACAGTTGTGCGAATCAAGTCCTTAACTAAATGGAAATATAATTTGAAAGAGTACTTTGGGATGTTAGTTTTTGTTGGATAGGTTGCTTAAAAGGCCAAGTTTGTAAAGAACAAATAATTTTGTTGACTGGTGCCATCACAAGACCTAGCAAATTGTTAGTTATTCACCAGAGCAAAAGATTCAGAGAACTAAAACATTTACAGGTCATTCATCCCATTTTATTTGACTTGGATGCACAGATGAAAAGTCAGCAAAATTAGGTAGAATCAGACTCAAAAATTTCCACTTGCAAAATAGTTCAGGAGAACATGTTGTAATAGATAGTGGTCCATCAAGTCAGCTTTCAACCCAGCTAAACAGAGGTCAATAGGGATCTGGAAGTTTTCCAGACAAAAAAAGTGTTGCTAATGCTGTCCAACTTTAGAGTTCAAAAAAAAGGCAAAAAGAGATCAGCTGAGAAGAAGGAACTAAAGCTTTCATGAGAAGATGAAACACATTTTTGAAGATTTTAGTCATAAAAACACAAAACCCGATTGCTCTAGAAATTAATTTTTGGACTTTTATTCATAAATCATGAAAATCTGCTAGTGCTGACCATTAGATGCAGATTAACTAAAAATCTAATTTGGCTGATTTCTGAAATATTAAACATTTAACTGATATTTTAATACAAGTTCTGACAGCAGAAACAAAAGAGCATCACTGCATGTCAAATCACAGAACTTGTTATTCAGCTCATGTTTCAATTAGAAATATACAATTTACACAGTGAATTCACACACAGAGTGACAAGTTCTTGCAACAGTGCTGTCACCTGGAATGCTCTTTTAGGAATACCTTTTGGAGATATTTTAGCCGTTGATGGTTTAGCTCAAGGTTCATTTCAAGTACTGCTCAGTACCACGTCACACTGCCATCCAGTGGAGGGAAAAAATATTATGGCTGCAAAGTCAAAGTGTACAGCAAAGAGGACAAACATTGAATTCTAATGGCTATCAACCAAACTGATCCCTGGGATGAAAAGACTGTCCTGTGAGAAGACAGTAAAGGAATGGGGCTTAAACTTTCTAGCGCTTAGAAAGCAGGAGAGGTGATCTCACCAATGCATACAGAATTCTTTACTGCATTACTGCTGAGGAGAATATCAACTCTATTGATGGGGGACACCTTTGAGAGCTCACCCAGCAAGGCCATATTGCTTCAGCTCAGATATAGAAAGGATGTAATCACTTTGATAGGAGGCCTGTCATACAACCCCCAACAGTCAGCTGGAGACAGAGGAACAGATATGTGGACAGATGGAAAAGTGTTGTTGTACTGGGTGACTTTACCTTCCTCCATATTGACTGGGGCTCCCGTTTAAGTGCTAGGAGCTTGGATTGGTTGGGGCAGAGAGTGTGAATTTGTTAGGTGCACTCAGGCAAGTTTCTTGAAGCAATATGTCAATGATCCAACTAGGAAAGAGGTCACATTAGACCTCTTATTAGGGATTGAGGCCAACAAAGCGACTGAAGTTCAAAGTGAGATCATTTTGGGAAGAGTGACCATAACTCCACAAGTTAAGTTACTTGTGGATAAAGATAATAGATGTCCCTGAGCGAAAGTACTAAACAGTGGGAAAGGCTAACAACAATAATATTAGGCAAGAACAGGGGAACAAAAACAACCCTGGTAAACAGATTAAAAGGAAAATCCCAAGGCTTTTTATACACATAAAAAGGGAGCTAAAGGGTAGCTAGAGAAAAGTTTGGTCCACTCAAGGACAAAAGGAGGAAATTTATGGATGGAGCTTAGAGGATGTGGGTGAAGTCCTAATGTATTCACAAAAGGAGATGAACATGGTGGATAGTGAGTCTAAAAAGGGGTATGTTCATATTTGGGGACATGTTGATATAAAGGTAGTGGGTGTTGGTGTTTTGAAAAGCATTATGGTAGATACATCCGCAGGATCTGATGGGATCTATCCCAGAACACTGAAGGAGGAAACTGCTAGGACCTTGCATGAAACCTTCGTATCCTTTTTAGGTCACATAGGCCTGGAGAACAGCCAATGTTGTTCCTTTAAGGATGGTATAAGGGATAATCTGTGAAATTACAGGCCGGTGAACCTTATACCTGTGGTAGGGAAGGTTCTTAGGATTTATTCACATTTGGAAAAAAAAAATTGACTTATTAGAAACAGGCAGCAGAGCTTCGTGCAGGGGAGGTCATGTTTCAAACTTGATTGCTTTTTTGTGGAAGTGACAAAGATGATTGATGAGGGCAGAGTGTGGATGTTGTCTACATCAACTTTAGCAAGGCCTTTGACAAGGTCCGTTATGGCAGGCAGATACAGAAAGGATCCAGTGAACTCATAGAACTGGCTTGGTCATAGACTGTAGTGGTGGAATGGTGCTTTTCTGACTTGAAATCTGTGACCAGTGGCATTTTGCAGTGAACATTGCCGAGACTTCTTGCCTCTTTTATATACAAAAAAAAAAAAAATTGATGATTACCAAAGGTTGATTACCAAGGGATTTTCTGAAGAAGGGTCCCAACCCAAAACATCAGCTTTCCTGTTCCTCTGGTGCTGCCTGGCCTGCTGTGTTCCTCTAGCTCCACACCTTGTTATCTATTGATCACCAAAGTTGGGAGAGCTGTGGATAGTGATTAGGATTACCAGTGGAACAGCAAGAAATAGACTGACTGGAGAAATGGCAGATGGACTTTAAGCCAGACAAATGTGGGGTGATGCATTGTGAAAGGTCTAATACAGGAGGAAGTATACAGTAAAGGACAGAACCCTTAGAAGCATTAACAGAAGGATTGGGCATTTAGCTCCACAGTTCTGAGTGTGGCAACACAATGAACAGGCTGGTCAAGGTGGCGTATGACATGCCTTTATCAGTTAGGGCATACAGTATAAAAATTGGGAAGTCATCTTGCACCTGTATGGAACTTTAGTAAGGCTACATTTGGAATATTGAATAGAGTTCTGGTCACCACATTACCTGAAGGATGTGGAGGCTTTGGAGAAGGTCTAGAAAAGATTTACCAGGACGTTGCCTGGTTTAGAGGAAAATAGCTATTACAAAGGATTGGAAAGAGATTATTTTCACGTGAAAATTAGATAGAGTTTACAAAATTACAAAAGGCACGGAAAGAATCTATAGTTGCAGTCTTCCTCCTAGGAGACGTAGGTTTAAGATAAATGGGGAAAGGTTTAAGAGATGAGAGGCAAGTCTTTTATAAAGAAAACATAGCAGACGTTAAGTGCCTAAAATACCAGAGGTGGCGGCAGAAGTACAATAACATTTATGTATCTGTCAAGATGTCTCTTAAATAGGGAGGGAAGAGAGGGATATAGACCACGTAGAAGCGAAATGGTTTTGAGAAACGTCATGTGTCAAGTTGTGAAGAATTTCTTCATTGAGAGGGTGGCAAATCCTTAGAACTTACTAAAGCAGAGGCAGCTCTGCCATCAAGTATGTCCAATGTAGATTTCTAGACATTAAAAATTGCAATGCAGTTGTAGAAGTTACAGGAAAAAAGCAGCATTTAGGTAGATCAGCAATGATCTAGCTGAATATGGAGTGGGTTTTATGGACTGAACACTGGACTGAATTTCTATTACCTATGCATATTCCTGAATGGAGCATGTTGCAAGCAATTCAATTTTTAAATTTATGTCGAGTGAGATTTCATTAAGTTATACAAAGTTACGTTTTCTTCACTCTCTCCTTCTACCTGGACTGTAAATCCAGTTTTTAATTATACAGCAAACTTTTTATTAATGGACACCTGAGACCGGGAGTGTTCTGGTTGATCAAATGTTCTGGTTATTTAAGAGGTCCACATAAATGCAAAAACACACTAAGTAACAGAAACACAATGCAGAGGGTATACACATTGTTACACTTCACTTACGGTGTAAATGACTTAGATAATAACGCAGCTTTGCCTTAAATAGAACATATTGGCAGACAGCCCTCTCACCCGCACCCTTAACTGACTACTCAGACATTGCAATAATACAGAAAACTTCCAGTATTTCAGGTATATCATTTTTGCCAGTTTATCAAGACTGCCACGTTCATAATGCCAGTTCAGTTAAAACAGTTTGCTCTATTTATTTGCTAATAAAGAAATAAGTCAAGCTGAAAAGTCAACTGTGACCAAACACTAAATTATTATTTCTGCCTGCAAAACATAAGTACACGCACAGGTAGATACAAATGGTAAACGTTAGGATGTAATAAGCAATTTTAATGCATCTAAAGTCAGTAGCTTATTTTTAATGAATGTACTGTTTAAAATGACTGAGAACTGTAATATGGCAAGTATTAAAAAAAATTAATGAAATTTTAAACTGCTATTGTGTAATGAAATTGAAATCAGGTTTTCTAAAATTTCAATTTTAAAAGGAATCAAGGCATGCTAGAGTGCAAGTTGCTTTGACAATGGGATTCATTTGGCACAGTTCAACCTTACCGTGATCTGGAATCTCTGCAGAATCAGCCCGCCCTTCCCACTGCTGGCAAAGTCCCGTCAAACTTTCAGTCTCCGACTGAACAATTCCTCTGCAAAAGAACACATTCAAGTTAACATCATCCAACCCACTTTTCCCAGATATCCAAAATAATTATGCTTCAGCATGGTACCTATGATAATTTGATACCTGAAACCATGATACCAATGATATTGTTTGCATTTTCCAGTCTGAACAGCCCTCTACTGGTTTCGCTACTAAGTTTTCATGCTCAAATTTCTCAAGCTAGTCTTCAGCTCTCAAACTTCAGAGCCAGAGTCATACAGCACTGAAACAAGCCCTCCATCCAATTTGTCCATGCTCACCAAGTACCGCAGCTCGACTAGCCGCACTTGCCTGCACTTGGCACATGTCCCTCCACATATTTGCCATTCATGTACCCATCCAAATATCTTTTAAGTGTTGTAATTTTACCTGCATCTACTACTATTTTCCACACACAAACGATCTCCTGTGTGGAAATGTTGCTGTCAGGTCTATTTTAAATCTTTCCCCTCTCATCTACAACCTATGCTCCCTAGTTTTGAACTCCCCCACCCTAGGGAAAAGACCCTTGCTATTCATCGTATCTATGCCCTCATGATTTTATAATTCTCTATAAAGGTCACCCTCAACCTCCTACGCTACAGGAGGAGACCCTTAGCCTATCCAGCCTCTCTTTATATGTCAAGCCCTCCAGTCCCAGTAACATCCTTGTAAATCTTTTCTGAACCCCATCCAATTTGATAATATCCTTCCTATAGCAGGTGCCTTAGATTGCCATTCAAACATGATAGCCTAGATATTTTTGACGAACTTCTCCAGACATGTTATGACATACCTCTGGGCAAGGTGGGACTTGAATCTAGGTATGTGAGCTTAGAAGTACAGACAATCCCAATACACCACAACAGCCTTAAAACATAGGGCCTAATTGGCCTCACAAAAGGCAATTCTGAGTATCAGTGGACAGCAAATCAGTTGCGGCCAATTTAGTGCAGTGGCATTTACAGAGACTAAGTTAAACTGCACCAGCCCTTCTGCGATCCAGTTCACATAACTCAGCACTGATTGGACACAGGTTTGTGGTTCAGTTACATTCTAGCTTTACTAAGAGCTTACAGCAAATTGAAAAACAAAAATCTACCTCTCAAGGTGTTCACTGCTATTTGCTGAATTTTTACCATTTAGATATGTACTGATAGATAATAAAAGACGTCGTAAAACACTCAAATCAATCATTTAAATTCAGACAGCATCAAGGGATTTGTATTGGAGAGCAACGCTATCCAGGGCACAGTTGATGGCACGTAAACAAAAAATAAACTCAAGTCTTTTCACAGCTGAGGCAGGAGGCTCATTCTCTCCCAGATTAGCAAAAAAATTTAACACTTTAACATAGTTAACATTTTAAAAAATGCATTTGCAACATGTATTAATATTGAGCTAATACACAAAGCAGCAAACCTGAATCAGCTATTTATTCAGTCTGTGTGGAATTTGTTTTCCCAAAGACAAAAACAAATACGTTGAAGTTGATCTGTGACTCTGCTCTTCCACACTAGTTAAATTTGAAAAATAAAAAGCCCGATGGTTGGACATACATTTAAAATAAAAAAAAGGCTGATTTTTCAAATCACAACCCTCCAACTGCCTTACAGAAAAGTGAAGACACAATGCACGAGATCATTCCCCAAAAATCAGCAAGATGGACCTCAGGACCACCTAAATTTCTAAAAGGAGGCTGCTGCTTTACTATGAATGTAGGTATCTCTGGATAGACCAGCATTTATTTCTCATTACTAATTAAATGTGAGAAGGCAGCGAGATCGAGCTTTATGCCGTCTCAGCTTGGTTTGCAAAATACTTAAGATGTTTACTCAACTACACACGGACAACTCCTAAAAACACATTTACACTTCTCGCTGCTGTGGAAAGGCTGTCAACAAAGACCCCTCTCACTCCAGTAATACTATCTTCCAATCTCTTCTGTCAGGCAGAAGATACAGAAACTTGAACATGCACCAATAGGTTCAAGAAAAGCTTCTTCCCTGCTGAACGGACTTTTCTAGTTTCAAATCTAATATTGACCTTGCTTTTGCACACCTCCTGCGCAGTTGAAACCTTGTATGCCTCGCTGTGAACACCCTTTAATCTGTATGGCCTTATTTGCCATGATCTGCCTGTACTTCTCGCAAAACAAAATCTTTTCATTGTGCTTGGGTACACGTGACAAAAATTAATCAAACCAAAATGAGTCACCATTTTTCAAAATGGATTTGTCAAGTTAGGTGAATCTCACCTAGACCATACTTCAACAATAAAGAACATTGTTACTATATGCCAAGATCTCAATTTTGTGGCTGACCTGAAATAAGCAACATTGTGTAGTGGTCCACTGACATCAGTTGTACAGCTTGCTAAAGAATCTTGTGGTTTGTTAGATGCAGGTACTTCTTCAATCACTATAAAAAGGTCAGATTTCATAATTATTCAAATGTTGAATTGAACACATGTTGGGTTGCCTTTTATGACATTCCCAAAGACAATTAAAATGTCCAAAAAAGTTCCAGTTAAAGCAAAAAGAAGCAATTTTAAGAGATGAAAACCGCCTTAAAAGGAAATAAACAATTCAACTGGTTGAACTCTAATTTGATAGCAACATTTCATTTTTGGTTGCTATTACTACAACAGGATGCTGTCATGAAGCTTTACAGCATGTATAACAGGAGCATAAGGATTACAGTTCTGTAGAATGAATTATTTACTAGTCCATCAGAACTGTGACTTACCAGCACCAGCAGGGTATTCACATTTTGCTTCAGGGAGATGCTCAGACTCAAATTTTGGGACAAGCTTACTTCTAGTTCTGGTCACCAAATTCAGTGTTGTGGAAGAATCAACATTATTTTTTCTGGACAGAAGAAAAGAGAAACATATTTACAAATGTTTATTTTTGCAGAATCGAGATACAAGAAGGAGGAATTTCTTCAACCAGAGGATATCTAATCTGTGGAACTCATTGCTGGAGAAACTCACTGACAGAGCCAGACAGGTTCTTGATTAGTAAGAGGATCAAGGGTAACAGGGAGAAAGCAGGAGAATGGGATTGAGAAACATACCAGTTCATCATCAAATGGCACAACAGACTCAATAGGCCAAATGTCCCAATTCTGCTCATATTTTTTATGGTCTTAGCCATGGATAAATGGTGATCTGCATGCCAGACCACATGGGAACATCAATGGCATTCATCAACTATACAGAATTTAATTCAGATGTTAAACAACGGTTCCCAAAGCAGGAGTCAGGACCCAACTGGGGTCACATGCTCTAAAGTAGCAATGGCCACCAGGAAGTTCTAACTGAGTTTAATAACCATGCCCCTGCTCTAACAGGCAGGTCCCATTCCCCCTATTTTTGTAAGTGCTCACTAGCCTCTCACATTCGCTCTCAATGACAATCTTCAAGCATTGAAAATGGGGTCACTGTGGGAAAGTTCGGACAGTATTGTATCAAGAATGTTTACACAAGAAAAGGGCATGAGGTTTAGAGCAGGGAACAAAAGAAATTGATCAGAGAAATCACAATGATGCAGCTGGTTAAATGGTAATAAAACAGTTCATAAACATTAGCCTGCGAGACCACAAAGAAATGCTAATAGATAGAGAAAATGACTGCTCAGCTTTACCACATTCAGCAAGGTTTATCCATCTTATTTCCGAAGACAGTAAAAAGCTTGTAAAAACCCTGAAGCAATTAGATAGCAGTTTTAACTCATTCCCTCCCTTCACCCAATAGTTCTATTGGAAATGCCAAGCACACACTGGGATAGTTTTACAAGCATTCTCCAGTACTACAATCAAATGGCCATCATTGAAAGGCCAGTCTTGATGAGTGTTATCAGGCTATTTGGAAAAAAAAAAGCAAGGTGCTGCATCAGCTGTTCACGTTATTTGTCCAAACATATGCCATTCCAGTAGATCAGGAACCGGTGAAACCACAACCAAATTTCCTACCCCTCAACCAAGTGGGGCCAAGGCCAAGGCCAAATAACTCCAATTGTTGACCCAGCTGCAGTTAATGAATTCTACACAGCTGAATGAATTATGGCTCTTTACTATTGCAGCTTCACTAACCTAATTAAACTTCGCACAAAGGAAAGAAAACAAGTAGCTACAGCACACTTTCCCCGGTTGCTGACACTCCACCTAGCACAACATCCACTAGAGGAAGTTAGGAAGCCAAATATGGTCAGTTTAGTAAGAATAACTGTGAAGTTTCACAAGGGTGTGCTGAATGGATTTGCTAGCAGTGCTATACAACTATCACTGGCATTCAGTAGAGAGAGAGTGGAAAAAACATGTAGCAAACTAAGCAAATGCACAAAAAACCCGTTTGACGAGGAAGAATTATACAGTGTTCTAACTTACAATCCGTGCTCGACAGGACTCCAAGAACAACTTGCAAAGAAATTATTCACACTTTGGGGGCTGAGTGGGGGAAATTTCAGTTGGGCCAACCCAGGCATGGGTGCAAAGACATAGTTTTCAGGTGCAAAAGAGATTCTCTTGCCCACACGTCCAGTACTCAGTACTGGTGGCATTTGGAGCCCAGTGTCATTTTCAGTTGGTTGAATTGGTTCCTTGCAACTTGGTGGTTGATCTTTCTCAGTGACTTCCATATCTTGTTCTTCACAGGGGATAGACACTGGTTCATCATGAACAACCTGAAAGACAGTTTGAAGTATTTAATTTCAGTTTTAACTGGCTTTAAATTATTTTAGTTTAGGTACAAGATTACATCAATGCATTTTAGTCAGTCATCACTGCACGTCACAAAATTGCTATCATATTAAGTAGTCAATAGATAGTTTTATTCTATTTTCCCATACTTGGAAAAATAAGATACTAAAGTGCTAATTCAGTCATTTGCAATCTAAGCAAATTTTGACACAGCTATTATGGTGCTGTTTACATCCAATCAAGGATGAAGTTAAAGAACAAGAGAGGTTGAAAATCATTAATCCAGAAGACATCACGTGCTATGTATTTGATTACTAATGCCCTTCTGGAACAAAGTTTACGAGAGCATGTTGAAGCTAACATCACACTTGTAGACTAGACAGAAAACAAATATGTGCAATTTAAAGTGCAAGTAATAATTCACTAGCTGCATGGTCATAGCATAATATTACATAACAAAAACAGCAACAAATGACAATTGCAAAATCTATAACCAGCGACTTGAAAGACAGGAAACAAGTAGCCAAATTTCCAATGACAAATTATGACCTAGAATGGAATTCCATTCTTAAAATGGGGCACCTTAATGGAATGTTTTTAATAAACCCAGGGCATCCAATAGAAATTATTTTATGCACTTGAAGTGTCTTGCCAGGCTTCAATTTGGAAATTTACGGATCTAACAAGACGGAGACTCGAGCTGACCAAACTTAGCATTCCATCAACTAGAAGTATGCCGAATATAGGTTTCAGGGTATACAACCAAGTTGGACTAAGAAGTTAGCGGGAAATCTCTCAGATGGTAATCACCTATGACATCAATAAGTGTCTCATGCTTAAAACCCTTCTACAGAACTACGGGAACACTGTTTCCTTACAACTCAGGCTTTTTGCTGCCTCAAATTCCCTTGCTTTATAAAATGACACCACCGTACCAGCTTGAAGTTTGGCATTCTCACTACTTTTGTAAACCTCCGATTTGGTTACTTCTTCCATAATCCCGTTGTGGCTTTGTCACTGACGTTCCTCCACAGTTTTACATAATTAAAGTTGGCTTTCCTCAATGTAATCCAGTACCCAGAGTTTGGAACTCAAATTTAGAAAAATACGCAACAGAGTAATCAGACTTCAACTGTGAAACATTGTACATTTGACCAACAAAATGACCATCACAACATGAAGCAGGCCACTATCCTAATGTCACAGCGTGGCATTCTTTCAGACAATACACAGGTTCCAAGCAAAATATTTTGCATATTTCAAGGGAAAAACAACCAAGTGAGAGATACTCCACTCAGAATTAAAAAATGCTGTACAACATTCACTGTGACAAAATAGCTGTAAAGGCATATTCCAAGTTCTACTCTGCTGCATATTTAACAAGAATGCAGTGTGCGTCCCATAGTGACTTTAAAAGAGCAGTATAGTTGGCCGACTGCATGCAGAACATGAGATTCATTCATACAAGAAATAGGAGCACAGCACACATCTTCAGCCTGCTCCACCAGGTCAAAAGGATTATGGCCAACCTTCAGATCCACATTCCTGCCTGCTCCAACTGGTCCTCAGTACAGGCACCAAAAATCTCAGCCTTGTGTGTTTCTCAAGGATGGAACCTTCATAACTCTCTCTGGGATACAGAATTTTGAAGATTCACGATCCTATGAATGAAGAAACATGACGACTTCAGGTTTGCTAAACTCGAGTGTTTAGACCTTAGTCGGCCTCTCTCCTTAGAGAATTTAAGAAAACTTCACTGGACCAACTCCAATACAAGTATATCCTCTCTCAAATATGGACACCAAAACTGAACAGTACTTCAGGAATGGGCACACTGCAGTTACAGCACAATTGTTATCATTGCATTCTAACCCTTTTGCAATTATGGTCAAGATGCTATTTGCCTTCCAAATTGCTTCAAGCACCCTCATACTGTTGCCCTTTTGCACAAGTGTACCAGAAATCCTCTTCCCTACCCAAAAAACGAATGACAGGCACATCATGTTCAAAGATTTCTGCTTTAGCAAGTGGAGATATTAAAATGGTCTGGTGAAATATAGAGAAACTTTAATTGCAGCAAATAAACTCCATTTAACAGGAGCAATCATAAAAATCAATATTTTCAAACAGTTTGATGAAGGAGTGGAGACTCTGCTACAACATAAATGGCCCTCACCAGTTTGCAGTTAGATTTTTCTCCCGGTTGTCCTATTTTTTTGGTTTTGTTGATAGCTGCTTGAGACTTTGGGACTAAAGAAAAGAATAGGATTAGTCAGTATTTCGTCTCAGAATAAGATCAAGCATTCCAAGTATTATCAACCAAAATCACATCTGTAGAAATGAGTATTACTCGGTTTCAGTAAGTGTTGAGATTTTGACTTCAGAGCTTTAATCATCAACTAGGTGAATAAACAGTAGTCCGACTTTGTTCTCCAGCTGTGGCCTGAACACGAGTATGACTGGGTTTTAAAAGGTTGCCCTGTCGGTGGTTAGCCATGTCCTGGTAAACCAGATACTTTCTTTCAAGGGCAAATTTGAAGCCACTTAGCACCAATTATTTAGTGCAAAAAAGAAAACAACAAAAAGGGTTTGACTGCAAAATGAAAGCAACACTAATTTCTGAAGGACTACTTTAGTCCTGGGTCTAACATATCAGAGGCTCAAGGGGCCAAAATTATCTATGCCTGCTCCTAATTAGTCTACGCGTTTACAAAATTCTTCCCTTGACCAAATGATCATAAAATTTCAACATATCGCAGTGAGGATCACACAAAATTACAAAACTAAAGCCCAAAGATATGCCTTCTCAACCAAGAGGAGCTTTTAAGATAAAACATCTAATTCATTATACATAGAGAATTTTTATGGGTCGCCTCCTGAAAGATCTAGTTTAGATGGGGTGAGGGAGGCACTTAATGGGAAAGCAAACGTAGTAGCTAAATCTCAGGCAGAAGTCTCTGCCTTTCCATTAGTAATAGCTAGTCTAAAAAGCACAATGCATCAGGAAAGAAAGGCAGTGGGTTCACTTGTTTGTATTGTCTACCAATGTCTTGCACCAGTTGGAAAACAACTGATTCAGTTACCCAATGCAGCTTAAAATTAAGTAGGCAACTAAATTATTGCCCACAGACCTGAAAGGGTCATTTGCTGAAGCAACTCAAGTCAAGTGGGGCAAGAGACACAAAATTAGGCTATTTGCATTTGAGCTTGAATAGC
>JAHRHZ010000008.1:8789877-8875633 GCA_024137785.1 Ginglymostoma cirratum | reverse complement strand
TCCGAGATAACAAGATGTGGAGCTGGATGAACACAGCAGGCCGAGCAGCATCATAGAAATTTCTGATGAAGGGTCTAGGCCCGAAACGTCGAGCTTTCCTGCTCCTCTGATGCTGCTCGGCCTGCTGTGTTCATCCAGCCCCACGCCTTGTTATCTCATTTCCTCCTGCAGTCCGGCTAATACCCACTGGGCGGCCCAGGCTCCTCAGCCTCCCCCTCCTGTAGGGCCATCAGCGGGAGGGTGTCGAAGCGTCGGCTCTTTCGGAGCTGGCGGTCGCGGTTCTCCTTCTGGCTGCGGGCCCGGCTTCGGGCCTGCTTCACCCTCAGCGCTTCCACTCCCCGCGCGGCTGCTGCCTTGTAGCGCTCGCTGAAGCGGTTCTGCCCTAGATCCATAGCGGGTCACCTCCTACACTGCAGTCAAGCTGGATGGGAGAAGATTAATAACAAAAAACCGAGACGTTCCGGAAAGATCAAGCTGCGGCCCCAAGCCTCCAACGTTCAAAATAATCCGCGCACTCGTTGATTGGACCAGACTCCAACGGCCGTTAATTTTAAATATTTATTAATAACATTTCCGATTGGCTACCCCGATGCCGGCGCCCGTGGGCAGCGTCCAATCCAATCCAGGCTCCTGACAGTCCCCCATTTCCATTGGTTGTCTTCACCCGCTGCACACAACGTCCAATCATAGCCTACACCACTGTCTGAGACGTCCGTTCACATTGGTTGATTTGAGAACGGACCGAAGGCGCAGGGCCCAATCCGGTCACTTCCTGAAACGGAGACCTTGTCCCATTGGCTGATTATGGCACGCTAACTCACGAAAACAAAGGCGGTGTCCTAGCGAAAGGATACAAATTCTGATTGGTTGGATCAATGCGGTCGATTTGATTTTTAAGGAGTTGTCTAGTACCTCAGAGAGAAGAATGCCTAGGCTTTACAGACATCCAAATATTCCCATTGATATGTTTATAGTGCTTTTTATTTAAATAAGGCTATACGTTGTATTATTGTTCCTCGTCCTTAAAGGTTGTCGACTTGCTTTTCTCTTGATGATGTTGGGGTAAGTAGTTATGGGGCTAGTTTGTCCAGCGTTGTTGTCAGGAACGTAAACAGAAATTGCTGGAAAAGCTCAGCAGGTCTGGCAGCATCTGTGACGGAAAAAAACCAGAGTTAACGTTTCGGGTCTGGCGACCCTTCCTCAGAACTGAGTTGTCAGTTGCTTTATTCTGCCAGCACTTGACACCTACTGGACCAGCTTCTTTTGAAACAAATTTGACTGTAGGATCACTATTGACTCAGTACCATCCTTTACTCTTCAAATGGTACCATGATGTCTCGCGTATACAGTTTCACCTGAGCAGGCACACAATGGCGTTGGGTTAAAGACTGATCTGAAAGACAGCATTTCTGACAATGCCCTCCAAACCTCCCCAGCTCCACTGCCACCACCCCACCCAATCTATTTGCCAGCTCCCTTCCTGCCCCACAGTTCTGATGAAGGGTTCCTTTTGGGAGAAGGGGCCTGACCCGAATCATCAGCTTTCCTGTTCCTCTGATGCTGCCTGGCCTGCTGTGTTCCTCCAGCTCCACACTGTGTTAACAAGTTAGTTAGCTTCTTGACTAACAAGGGATCCAAAGGTAGTAGGAACTGCCAATGCTGGAGTCTGAGATAACAGTGTAGAGCTGGATGAACATAGCAGGCCAGGTAGCATCAGACGAGCAAGAAAGAAAGCATGATAGAAGGTGGATAGAGGAGATGATAGGTGGAGAGAAGATGGACAGGTCAAGAAGGTGGGGTCTGTCTATCCGCTCCTCCCACCTCACTGACCAACCCCCACCCCCACTTCCTACCTACGAGCCTCATCCCCGCCTCCTTGACCTGTCTGTCTTCCCTCCCTCCTCACTGACCAACCCCCATTCCAACTCCCTACCTACACTCTCCTTTACAGGCTCCATCCCTGCCTCCTTGACTGTTTGACTTCTCTCCACCTTCTATCATCGCCTCCCCCTCTCTCTAATTATCTCAGAGCCCCCTTCCCCCTCTCCCATCTCTGAAGAAGGGTTCAGACCCGAAACGTCAGCTTTCCTGCTCCTCTGATGCTGCCTGGCCTGCTGTGTTCATCCGGCTCTACACCTTATATAAGGGACCCAAAGGTATTGGGTAGGCAGGAATGTGGCATTCAAGCCACAATCAGATCAGCCAAATGGCAGAGCAGGCTTTAGGGACTAAAAGGCCTACTCCTGCACCTAATTTAAATACTTGTACGTTGTCCTTTTAGGTTGCTGATACTTTTCTATACATTCTGACTTCGATGACTTGATCCTGTCCTTTGATCAGAGGCTTTTTATTGCTGTTGTCAAAATGGTTGTATGACAGCAATGGGTAGCATTTTACAGATTCCCTACAGTGTATAAGCAGGCCATTCAGCCCACTGAGTCTACACCGACCCTCTGAAGAGAATCCCAGCCGATCCCTGTAACCCTGCATTTCCCATGACTGATCCATCTAGCCTGCACATTCCTGGATACCACGGGCAATTTAGCATGGCCAATCCACTTAACCTGCACATCTTTGGGCTGTGGGAAGAAACCGGATCGCTTGGAGGAAACCTGTGCAGACACGGGAGAACATGCAAACTCCACACAGACAGTTGCCCAAAGCTGGAATTGAACCCAGGTCCCTGATGCTGTGAGGAAGCAGTGCTGAGCCACCACTCAGGGAGCTGCCAGAGGCTATGGAGGACGAGTGGGATCAATTATGAACACAGAGTACAGGTGATAAAGCACACTAGCCCAAAATCAGACTTTAAGGGGGCACTTCTTCTACTGAAAGATAATCAACATGATATCCCGAGATGAGATTGAAGTAAACCTTTTAAGGTCTTAAATCTAACCAATACCAGCGTTAATGAGGCACCATACAATCTTCTCTTGATGAATTCTTTTCAAGGAGGCAGCCTTCAATTCTATATTTACCCCCATTTCAACCAAGATTCGAGGCTTCAGGAAAACCTATCAGGTCAAAAGAGGCACAGTTCTAGTCACTCCATCGGAGAGACAGTACTTTAGGGTCCTTCTTGAGGGATGGAGTTTAAAAACAGTGAGGTTATGTTGCAGATATAACAGTGTGGAGCTGGAGGAATGCAGCAGGCCAAACAGCATCTGAGGAGCAGGAAAGATGACTTTTTAGGCCAGGACCCTTCTTGTCCCGACCCGAAATTTTCCTGCTCCTCTGATGCTGCCTGGCCTGGTGTGTTGCTCAAGCTCCACACTGTCATCTGACTCCAGCATCTGCAGTTCTTACTATCTCTGAAGTTATGTTGCAGCTGTATAGGGTGTTGATGAGGCCACACCTGGAGTACTGTGTACAGTTTTGGTCTCTTTACTTGAGCAAGGATGTACTGGCACTGGAGGAGGTGCAGAGGAGATTCACTTGATTGATTCCAGAGTTGATAGGGTTGGCTTTTAAGGAGAGATTTAGTAGACTGGGACTATACTCACTCAGAAGAATGAAGGGGGATCTTATAGAAACATAAAATAATGAAAGGAATAGATAAGATAGAAACAGGGAGGATGTTTCCACTGGCGGGTAAAACTAGAACCAGGGGGCATAGCCTTAAAATAAGGGGAAGCAGATTTAGGACTGAGTTGAGGAGGAACTTCTTCACCCAAAATGTTTGAATCTGTGGAATTCCCTGCCCAGTGAAGAGTTGAGGCTACCTCATTGAATGTTATTAAGGCAAAGATAGATAGATTTTTGAAGAGTAAAGGAATTAAGGGTTATGATGAGAGGTTGGGTAAGTGGAGCTGTGTCTGTGAAAAGATCAGCCATGATCTTATTGATTGGCGGGGCAGGCTTGAGGGCCCAGATGGCCCACCCTTGCTCCTGTTTCTTACGTTCTTATGTAGCAAGCTGCTCCTTTTAGGGGTAGGAGGAACAGGAATGTTTCCTACAAGTCCGTAACAGGAACCTCCTCCTGCAGAAACACCGTTTCCATTCCCTCCTGCAATTACTGACAACAGGACACCTCGCATGATCATTGCTCAATGCAAACATGGAAATTTCCATACCTCCATGCGATGACTGAAACCCAACCCTACCCTGGGTCCCACAATCTCCCTGCAACCATCAATGACCCCTTTGAAATTCTGTGACCTTCAATGTTTAATCATCAATATGGCACTAAAGGCATTGACAATCTTGTTACATTAAGCTCCATTGAATCTGATAATGCTACGTAGTCTTTGAGTGGTGGCACTTATGATCTCTGAGTTCTCAGGAAGAGCAAAATGTATTCTGCACAGCCCCTGATACTTATTCTCCTTTATTCATTCTTGGGATGAGGGCGTTGCTGGCTGGACAGCATTTATTGCCCCATCCCTAATTGCCCAGAGAGGAGTTAAGAGTCAACCACATTGCTGTGGGTCTGGAGTGATATGTAGGCCAGACCAGGTAAGGATGGCAGTTTCCTTCCCTAAAGGACATCAAAGAACCAGATGGGTTTTTTCCTGACAATCGACAATGGTCTTCACTAGACTCTTAATTCCAGATATTTTAAAAATTCAAATTCCACTATTTGCCGTGATGGAATTCGAACCTGGATCCCCAGAACATTATATGGATCTCTGGATTAAGAGTCTAGCGATAATACCACTAGGTAATCGCCTCCCCTGTCTGAAATGATTATACCAAGCAAGTTATTGTAACCTGTACTTATTGCTATCATGCAAAAATGTAGGTGGAATGTTAACCTTTATTTCAATGTGAATGCAGGATAAAAATAGGGACGTCTTGCTGAAACTATACAAAATACTAAAGCTGGAATACTCTGAGTAGTTTTGGGCCAGTTATCTAATGAAAGATACTGGAGGCAGTCCACAGAAAGCTCACTAGGGTGATCCCGAATATGGAGGGACAGTCTTAGGAGGAGAGGTTGAGTTGGTGGCACCTGTACTCATTGAAGTTTAGAAGATTGAAAGACCTTATTGAAACATAAAAGATTCTGAGGCGAATTCACAGGGTAGCTCATAGAATCCCTTTTGTGTGGAAACAGGTCATTCAGCCCATTGAGTCCATATCGACTCCCCAAAGAGCATCCCACCGTCACCCACACCCTATCCTATCCCTGTAACTGTGCATGGATAACCCACCTAGCCTGCAATCCCTGGACACTATGGGCAATTTATTATTGCCAATCTATCTTGCCTGCACATCTTTGGACTGTGGGAGGAAACTGGAGCACCCGGAGGAAACCCAAGCAGACACAGGGAGAATGTGCAAATTCCACACACAGTTGTCCAAGGCAGGAATTGAACCCAGGTTCCTGGTGCTGTGGGTAACCACTGAGCCACTGTGCTGCCAAACAAAGGCTGACACGGTCAGGAAGCACTTATTTTGCCAAGACTTGGGATTGAACCAGGGACCTTTAAGTGCGGAAAGGTTGTTTCCCAGCCTAGAACCTGAGGACATTATCTTAGAATAAGGAATCACCCTTTAAGACAGAGGTAAGGAGGAATTCCGTTTTTCACAAAACAGTGAATCTGTGAAATTCTTTGCTGCAGATGGTTGTAGAGGCTGAATTGTTAAGTATTTTCAAGGCTGTGTTAGACAGATTTTTAACCAGCAAGGGAATCTAGAGTTAAGGGGAAAAAGCAGGAAAATGAATAAGAAGATTATCAGATCAACCATGATCTCATTGAATGACAGAATAGACTCAATTGGCCGAATGGCCTACTTGTGCTCCTATGTCCTATGGCCTTACTCTACGAATGATTTTGTTAGGTAAGACAGTGCCTCCGGTCTTTTGACTCACCGGGAGTCTATTCACTATAGTGATAACTTGACAGATCCTAGCCTCAGCATAAAGAAAGGATGATTGGTGGCTTTAAAACTAAAATATAACACCCAGAAAATATCAACCCCTCCATGATGATTGAATCCCATGATCACCGAGCCGATCATGAACAATTGAACCCCTGTGATTACAAATATCCCTTCCATCATTGTCCGTCTCTAACCTGTTCACCAATCTCTCCCATGTTCATTGAATTCCATACCCAATCGCCAACCCTTTTGCATTCACTGACTAATGCCCAAAATCACTGAACCCACTTTCCCTAACCTCCTACATCAATCTTCCCTTTGCCTCATTCCTTTGTGTTGTCCAGTTTCAACTTTGTGCTGCAGACCTGCCTCCCAACATTAGGCTGGTTGGTGGGATGTCTGGCAAAAAAACTCTAAAGCATGGATCACTGTTCATCCTCACAGGTACTTCGGTATCCTGTGCTTTCATACTTGCCACCTCATATTTTGCTTGGGAATCCTGCAGCCCAATGGTATCAATGTGGACTTCACAAGCTTCAAAATCTCCCCTCCCCCGACCACATCCCAAAACCAGCTATTTCTGATGAAGGGTCTAGGCCCGAAACATCAAGCTTTCCTGCTCCTATGATGCTGCTTGGCCTGCTATGTTCATCCAGTTCCACACCTTGTTAACTCCAAAACCAGCCCAGCTTGTCCCTGCCTCCCTAACCTGTCCTTCCTCCCACCTCAAGCCCCACCCCCATCTCCTACCTACTAGCCTCATCCCACCCCCTTGACCTATCTGTCCTCCCTGGACTGATCTATCCCCTCCCTAATGCCCTGCCTACACTCACCTTTACTGGCTCCGTCCCCGCCTCTCTGACCTGTCTGTCTCCACCTATCTTCTCCTTTATCCATCTTCTATCCGCTTCCCCCTCTCACCCTATTTATTTCAGAATCCCCTTCCCCTCCCCCATTTCTGAAGAAGGGTCTAGGCCCGAAACGGCAGCTTTCCTGCTCCTCTGATGCTGTTTGGCTTGCTGTGTTCATCCAGCTTTGCACCTTGTTATCTCATTCTCCAGCATCTGCAGTTCCTACTATCTCTTTAAAAAAAAGTATTCTTATTTAAAGCTTGCTCACAAAAAAAGTTCTTCATTTAATTAACAGCAAGGTCAATACCTTATCTTGCTAAGATTCCCTGACAAAAATGGATATGTATTGACTGGCACAGAAAGGTTGAACCCCTTGCCCCATATAGTTGCAATTCTCCATGATGTATTTGGATGAGGAAACTTGAGGTGGCTATATTTGCACCATGCAGTAGATGGTGCTGTTGTCTTACTCTTAAGCAAAATGGCCTAAACCTCAAAAAAGGTGTTTTCTCTGAACATTGGCCCAGAAAATCGAACGGCCAGGCAATTGCTTTGACGTTTTTTAAAAATTCATTCATGGGGTGTGTGTATTGCCCATCTTTAATTGCCCTCTGATCTGAGTGGCTTGCTAGGGGCACTCTCAGAGGGCATTTAAAATGCAACCTCATTGCTGCGAATCTGCAGTCACACAAAAGCCAGACCAGGTAATCATGCCAGATTGCCTTCCCTAAAATAATTACTGAACCAGGTGGGATTTTACAGCAATCAACAACGGCTGCCATTAAGCCTAGCTTTTTATTCCAAATTTTAAGAACATTAGAAATAGGAACAGAAGTAGGCCATCTGGTCCACCCTGCCATTCAATAAGATCATGGCTGATTTTTTTTCATGAACTTAGGTCCACTTACTTGCCCACTCGTCATAACCCTTAATTCCTTTATTGTTCAAAAATCTATCCATCTTCGCCTTAGAAACATTCAACGAGGTAACCTCAACTGTTTCACTGGGCAGGGAATTCCACAGGAATTCCACACTCTTTGGGAGAAGAAGTTCCTCCTCAGAGCAGTTCTAAATCTGATCCCCCTTACTTTTAATTCAAATTTCATCATCTGCCATAATGGGATTACGACTCCATCCTTCCTGTTCATTAGCCTGGTGTTCTGGATTACTAGTCTTTTGATTCACCATTATGACATTGCCTCTCTACAAGTGAGCCTCTGTTGCTTTACTCTCCCTACTCCATGGATCACAACATAACATAAAAATGTATTTCCCAGCTCCAGATGGCCAATCAAATATTTTTTCCTAAATCAATTTTAAACAAAGAGTCACCAGGTTTCTTAATAGACACAATGTCTATCATCAAAACAAAACTCATTCAGTGAAGATGCAATAATTGCTTAACATATACATTCAGTGATACAGAAGTATATATGTTTATCCCTCTAAATATCCTCAAAACACACCAACACATTTCTCGAAAAGAATAGATTTATTTCTGCAGGAATGCCTTTACAAAAAAAAAACACATTCTGGTCATTGCAGTTATTCTTGAGGGCAAAACAAATAAGATGGAGAATTTTACAATGTTTGTGATTCTGATATTATGGCACATGTTTCTGGCATCATGACAGACACATCTTGCTCAGGAAATAAAAAATTGAGATTCCTTCAATGACTGTTTCAGAAAAACAAATAGGTTTCACTTTGAATTCAACAAAAGCGTTTTATTTTCCAGCAATCGGAAAGATCAACTGGGTGGCCCCACTCTCAGTATTCTTGTCTTCCAATGGATTTCAGATATCAAAGCCATTGTTAGAGCACCCTTAGGGGATCTATAGCAGAAAGAGCAGATTTTAATTATTAAGGGGATCAAGGGTTATGGGGGAATGGTAGAAAATTGCATTGAGGATTATCAGGTCAGCAATGATCTCATTGAATGGCAGAGCAGACTCGATGGGCCAAATTACTTCATTACGTTTTATGGTCTAAGTACTGCTCCTCCTGGGCTGAGTGGATTTCTCTCTGGTTTCCTGGCTTAGCTGCACTGTAACAGGCCAGACTTGGAATTCTAGCTGGAAAAAATTGCCAACAGATAAGTGGTTAATCTTAAAATGGATTACCATTGATTGAATCTGTTCTCAAGGTAATTGGAAGATCTAAGCCATTGTTTTTGTTGTAGTGAAGCCAGTTCATTTGGATTTAATTTCTGTGCTTGTTGTAAATTTCAAGCTGCAACAGCATCATTACTTGCGATCCTGGAGTCTGCAGTTTCAAAGAATGAGAAATGATCTCAGTTATACATGATTCTGAAGTGGCTTGATAGGGTAGACTCCATGACTATTTACCCACCAACTTTTTCCTAGCTATCATCAGTTCCAAGGAAGGGTCACTGGACTCGAAACATTAACTCTGATTTCTCTCCACTGATGGTGCCAGACCTGCTGAGCTTTTCCAGCAATTTCTGTTTTTGTTTCTGATTTCCGGCATCTGCAGTTCTTTCAATTTTTATTCACAGAGATTATTTATGTTGGTTGGGGAATATAAAACAGGAGGGTACAGCCTGAGGACAAGAGGTCAGTTATTTAGGACTGAGATAAAGAGGAATTTCTTCCTTTAAAGAGTAGTGAATCCCTAGAGGGTTATGGATGATCTGTTGTTATGTACATTTAAGGCAGGAATAGACAGGGATTTGGTCTCTTGGCGAGTCAAAAGATAAGGGATGTAGGCAGAATGCTGGACCTGAGGGCTAAGACTAGTCATGTTCTTATTAAACAGCGGAGCAGGTTTACAGACTTTTTTTTCGACTGCTACTCTTAATTATTTAGTCTGAATACAGGGATCCTGAGCTAATAAAAAAGTATTATGAATCTCCCATGTTTCTTCAGCCTTGCTAAGGTGACAACCTATTTGCATCCTAGTGATTGCAAGTGTCAATAGTGCTGATACAATAGGACAGTGGACTGCAACTTGGAAGATATGGACCTCAACCATCTCTGAAATCTGCAAACACTTCTATAATTTCCTCGCCCTTGCTCACACTGTTAGTGAATACACTTCATTACTTTACTTGATGGGGCAATAATTTCCAAATGAGCACTTATGCACACTTACAAATGCTATAGTTTTGCCTTTTAAATGCCAACATTCAGGTTTTGCTGGTCCCTTTTTGTATGACAAAGATAACGTTTTGTTACCCTCAAATCAACCTTAACCTCTAAACTGCCTGTCATGCTGCTTAGAGAAGTTCTATTTCTTCCACCAGGCTAATCATAGAATTCCAGCAATGTGGAAGCAGACCATTGGGCCCATCAATTCACACCCTCCAAAGAGTATCCCAACCAGACCCACCCGCCTACCCTCTCCCAGTAACCCCATATTCCCCATGGCTAATCCACCTAGGCTGCGCACCCCTGGACACAATGGATAATTTTGTATTGGCTATACACCTAACCTGCACATCTTTGGACTGTGGGAGGAAACCAGAGCACCTGAAGGAAACCCGTGCAGACACAGGGAGCATGTGCAAATTCCACACAGATGTTCATCTGAGGGTCAGAATCAAACCCTGGTCCCAGATGCTATGAAGCAGCAGTGCTACCCTCAATTTGATATGATTTCTTATCTGGCCAGCTTTTATATGGGTTTGCATACATAGAGTCATAGAGATCTACAGCATGGAAACAGACCCTTTGGCCTGACACGCTGTCCAGTTTTCACAATTGAACCATTTCCATTTGCCTGCATTTGGTCCATATCCATCCATACCTATCCCATCTGTATACGTGTCTAAATGTTTCTTAAATGACAATATTGTACTTGCTTCCACCACTACCTCTGGCAGCCTATTCCAGATACTCACCACCCTCTGTGTGAAAAAATTGCCCTCTGGACCCTTTCACATCTCTCCCCTCTCACCTTAAACTTATGCCCTCTAGTTTTAGACTTCATTTTACAATGGCTATTACTAACGTGCTAGTGAGACAACTCCTGTCATTATTGTGATTTCTCTTAGAAAACTTATGGTCTTCCAGGTAGGACTATATTCCCAGAGGGGAACTATATTTAAATTTGAGTATTGCTGAAGAAGGACACATTTTGTTAAAACTTTTCATTTTGTACTCATTTGCATGTTATACCAAAGTAAAAGGAAAATAACTTATCATGCGTATGAAAGTGCTGACTGTTTGGCAAAGAGACCTTGATGAAAAGAACTGTTGCCATAGGTAATGCATTACTAAATGTTGACTGACAATTAATTGTCAATCTTTGCTGACATTTTAAACAAGACAGATTAACTCTGATTGGTGAAGGCATTGCCCTGAGAATTGTTTAAATTCTTCCACAAGCATCACCTCTCTAAGGTTTTCCAACTCTTATTCAACCTTCATGGATTTATATCATCTTTCAAATATCATTTCCTCTTTCTAGCACATTGCACAGGCTGACAAAGCCTACCTCTGTTTCTTCCTTAAATTTATAAATTTCTGTCTGTAAGCTTCCGGCACTAGCTCAAAGACATTGAAAATTGCAAATTTTTACTGTACCATAATCATGTCTGATTATGAGACACAGCCTAACTCTCAAATACACAAACAGCCTATCTTTTTGGTTATTGCAGTTTGAAGCAATTTTCTCAAATTGCATAAAATACTTTTCAACTTTCCTCAGTAAATTTAGAATGTTTAAGCAAACACTCCTTGCCAAATCAAAATAAGAGTTAAAATCTGACTCACCTTCATGTTTTCCTGTCACTCAATGTTTGAGTGATCGAAACTGTTCTCTGTCATGTTCAAATTATCTTTCTTCTCTTTCTTACATTTTGGATTTCAGTTTGATAACTTTTTGGCTGTCTTTCCTTCACAAGCTCAAGGGTTTGCTTCTCTCTTTCTGTTTCTGTTTTTCTAATTCAAACCTCTTGTGACTCCAATTCCAGTAGTTTCATTTCATACTTGAATTCTGGCTAATTCAACTTGAGTGCTATTGGGATCACCTTTCTCCTCCAGGTTCAAGTGCTGTGTCAATTCTCCAATTATCTTTGTCTTTTTAGCCCCCACTTCCATGCAGAACGTTGTCAAGGTCTGAACCTTGAGCTTATGTGAACTCGTTCTCTCAAGTGTGAATTGTGTCAGGTGTTTTGGAAGAGTCCTCACCCTATCTTACTAAACTACTTTCATCAACTGCCTTCCCTGCTCTATGGCATATCTCAAGTCTAATGCAAACACCATCTTAACATGCGCTGTTCCCCGAACAACCTCGTCATTCACCAGATATCCACCAAAAAGGCCAGCATCTGTTATGCCAAGGCCATCTTTAAAAGCCTGTTGCACATCCAGACAAACATTCTCAGTTTCAATCTGACCAGAACAGTTCTTGACATTTGCCATGGACATGGTAAACGGGGGAAGTTGGTGCTCTGCTTTACAGACAGGGATCTGGAGGTTTTTTTGCTAGATGGGGTAGTGCAAAAATAGAATGTCCTCTTCTGCCAATGAACCAGCAGTGGAGGCTATGTCACCAGACCATATCAGACTGCACCTTGGTTGTGATCCCAGTCAGTGGAGGATAAAGGTCAATGATCCTCTCCACTCTGTCAGGTAAGTGCCACCATCTTTCCTCAGATGCGTCACATTCTCTCTCTGTACTATTGTTTCTTACTCCCACCACAGCATATGCTCTTCCACTCTCAATATTGCCTGCAACATATTCCCCACTTGCTTTCGCTCACCCCCAACCCCTGACAGAACTGACCCAGGCTGTCATCTGCGCTGCCTACTCACTGGTTGGGGCCACCTCCCCAACCTGCACCACATGTAATGGTTGTGCCTCCCATTTTCATCTACCAAAATACCTGCCCCTCTCTCATTCCATGAGGTAAACAATATTACAGAAAGTGTCAAGTGGGTTGCCTGACATTCAGCTCCTCGATCTTTACCAGGGGAGGAAACTGACTCTGAATGAGTTGCTGACTGACTGTGACCAAAAGCCTGGATTGGTATCAGAGGCTGCCCTAATGGGATTGCCTGAATGAGACTGTTGAAAACCATGACAACTTTCATGACTTTGTGTCTATAGTAACCGGCCAAAACCATAAGATACAGGAGCGGTAGTCGGCCATTCAGCCCATGAGGTCTGCTCTGCCATTCAGTGAGATCAAATAAATCCTCAACTCTGCTTTCCTGTCTTTTCCCTGTACACCTTGTTTCCCCTACATATTGAAAATCTGCCTATCTCAGACTTGAATATTCTTAATGAACCGGATTCTACAGCCCTCTGCGGTAAGGCACTCTACAGATTCACTGCCTTCTGAGAGAAGGAATTCCACATCTCTGTTTTAAATGGGCAACCTCTTACTCTGAGATTATATCCTTTGGCTCAAAATTTTCCCACAAGGAGAAACAACCTATCCACAGCTACCCTGAGGGCTGGTGGTAATGGGGAGGCGGGGGAGGGAGGTGTTGCAAACATTGTGAAAACTCAAGGCAAGGCGGTTCAGGGCAGAGATGCTGTGAGCATTCAGGTATACTCAGAGAGAGTGCTTTGACAGTAAATGAAGAGCCTGGAGATACAGTCTGGTCCACTCAATGAGCTGAATGTGTATTCCTCAGCACACAGTGTCTTGCTGCAGCATCGCAATGATAATTGTTTGTTCAGCTCAAGATGCATCATTGAATTGCAAAAGTGTACTGTAACTGGATTGGGGATGTAGCATGATGATTCTTAAATGCTGGCACATGTCAGACGCGTGTGGCCGGTGTTCCTGGAGCGTGCCCTGAAACCTTGGTGCCTGATGTTCAATATGGATGTTCTTTGGCGCAAGCAGCAAGCTGAAGTTGTCAGGTACCCGCTCTGACTTCCGTGTTGAGAATTCTCAATATTTAGCTTGTTTGGTGCATTTGACAACCATTCTGTGGTCCAATTCTTTTGGCAAGAGTGCAAGACGAAAATCTTCCACGTTCTGTATTATCCAATGACTATTGGTATTGGATACATAAGAAAAAGGAAATATTTGCCAGTCCATGAGTAGCGTAACTAACTGTTCTTTCATAGAGCTGGCACAGGCATGATGGAACAAAGGGCCTCCTCTCCTACATGATTCAATGAAGTCTTAGTGAGTGACTGGCAGTGTACCTGATTCTGCATGTACCGGAACTGGAGAGAGAACTCGGATCTTCCCATTCATCTCCATAGCAACACAGTCGAGGCAACAACTAATGGCTAAGTTTAATCTTCAGCTCTGGAAATTGCTATGCAATGAAATGTTGAGGTGATGTCCAATAGATGGCACTCTAGCTTTTGTGATATAGACTGTGTTAAGTTTTGCAAGTCCTGGTGTTTAAACAGCTGTGTTTTAAAAGTCATTCATCACTGGATGCCAGGTTAGTGCAGAGGAAAAAGCAAAAAAGATTTATTTGCCTAACAGAACCTCCGCTCTTCTGGAATCCGAAATCGATGGATTTGAAACAAATAGCTTGTCCAAGAACAGAGGGAAACTCTGTCCAAGATTTGGATCTATCTTGCTGTTCCATTTCATGCCGAAGTCAAGATCTCAGAATTTTCATCCAAGGAGAAGACTGACCATTACTTCCTAAAGAAAATAAAGATGGACCTCCATACATGGAGCCCTGCCAATATGTCACCCACAGCTCTTGAAGAAATGTTTAAAAATTGATAGATCATTATCAAAACGTGAATGCTGCCTATTTTACTATCTGATGTGAAAAAGGTCATCGGCCCATTTTCAGTGTTGGCTGTATGACCCAGCTTGGGGCTTTTCTGACAGTGTTGAATCCACCATCTATTTAAAAGACAGGAAAAAAACAGGCCGTTTGAAGAGTAACAATGACCAACACAGATTATGGAACTGTTGCAAACTCTGTAACAGTACTTCCCAGCATCGATACCAAGAATCTGTATTTGTAAATACATCCTTTCAAAATGCAAAGATGTCCCAATTCAAATTCATACAGCCCTGAGCAAATCATACCGTGAGCTAAAGGAGATATTAGTAAGGATGTCCAATAAAATGGAGAAAGCATTTTAGATATTTTCTAATCAACACATTCAGGCATGTTATGATACAACTCTTTGACAGATGGGACTTGAACTTAGGCCTCCTTAAATGATTGAGGATAGCCATTGAAGTCAATGGTGGATGAGATGCATCAAAGGCTTCTGCATTTGTTGCTTTCGCAGTTCCACATCCATATTCTACCAACCTTTATGTAGTTCGTGCCAGTTGACCCATACAGACTGACATGATAATTACAATAATGAAAATACTATGAATGGGAATAATCTAAAGGTGCAATCTCTTGAAAATTTCAAGTGGTGAGACTGTGATTGTTTGCTCTGCAGCTTTTTCCATAGTGGGATTGTCCTTGGAAAGAAGTACTGTTGATGTGTCTTGGAAACAAATGGTTTTATAGTTTGTGTTGATGACTATCCTGTGTTCTGTCACTGGTAGTAGCCACCAGGTACTTGTTTCTTTCAATTCTCACCAGGCCATTCCATATTTTATAGAACAGGGTAAGTCCATCTTTCCCCCTTCTTTATTGTATTGATTCACATTATAAATCTTCGATCAAGAGAATTGGGGCTGACACGGTTGTCATCTGGAGCAGATTCCACAGGTAAAAATGGGTGAAGTCATGGAAGATTTGAAGACTGGCAGTTATAAATTTGAAACACTACGGTGGGGGTGGAAGGATTATTCACGAAGTCATTATGGATCATTAAGAACATAGGTATTAGGTAAGTGGCAATGATATACAGGCAGCAGAGTGGTCGATAGGGTAAATCCGCCAAAATTCTTTGCTAAATTTACCCTAAAGTGTCTACATTGCCTGGAGAAGCTGGAAATGACCTGTTAGTGGTTCTGGACGTGATGAAGTGTCTGTCAGAACAGTTATCGTTTAATTCTGTTTCTAGATAGTGAAAAATCTGATGTGTATTTTCAGCACTTCCTGAACTTTACATCTGTCTAGCTATCTAGTCGCACATATTCGACATCTGCCTATCCATCTCTCTATCTAACTCCATATCTCTATGTTTTTCTCTATCCTTTCATCCATTTGACGGTGGTAAACAGGCAAGGAGTTATGTATCAGCTGTAGCTGATATTTATGTGAGTGGAATTTAAATGTCCGTGCATTTTTAATCTCTGACCTTTTATAGGTTTCGCCTTTGCAAGTTTAAGATTGTTTCATCAGGGGAATAGCTGATGAACCTAGTTAACAAGGATAATCCAGCTATGTCATTGTGTCTGTATTCCTGTAAAGATTGTATACAAAATACCCTACTTATGGATTAGCATTTTGTCTGATAAATAATGTATTCTTCATTTATAGTTGACATTGCTGCAGAGCCCAGGAGACTCACAGGCTCTGAGTCTCTCTCAGCTATGCCTATTATAATGTAATCCCCTATCAATTATGTTGCAGAGCTTTTGTGTATTGAGAAGCCCAGGTAGGCCTGAGACACCAAGAACTGCTTGAAAGAGCAAAAGTGAAGAAGCAGGTAACCATGGGAAAGTAGCAAAGAATATGTGTTTCAAAGCCTGGAGATTTCACAAGGAATTGGGACTGGGGGCACTATAGAAGATGTAAAATCCTTCCGCTCTCTGATAAGTAAATGAATAGATTACTATCCAATAATACATTTAATAGGAATGGTCCACCATTCTTCATCGTTCTAACCAGTGTAAGGTGTAGCAATTGATGAATTTATGCATGTATTTTGGGGGTGGGGTGTTGGAGGAATAATTGTTCAGTCAGGTCACTGGAGAAGACATAAGAACATAAGAAATAAGAGCAAGAGTAGGCCATCTAGCCCCTCGAGGCTGCTTCACCATTCAATAAGATCATGGCTGATCTTCTCGTGGACTCAGTTCCACTTACCCGCAGTCTTACTATAACCCATAATTCCTTTACTGTTCAAAAATCTATCTTTGCTTTAATGACATTCAACAAGGTAGCCTCAACTGCTTCACTGGGCAGGAAATTCCACAGGTATACAATCCTTTGGGTGAAAAACTCCTAAATCTGTTCCCCCTTACTTTGAGGCTATGTCTCCTAGTTCTACTTGCACCCGCCAGTGGAAACAACCCCCCATGCTTCTATGTTATCTATTCCCTTCCTAATTTTATATGTTTCTATTAGATCCCCCCTCATTCTTATAAATTCCAGTGAGTATAATCCCAGTCTACTCAGTCTCTTGTCATAAGCCAAACCTCTCACTTCTGGAGGCAACCTAGTGAACTTCCTGTGCACCTCCTTCCAGTGCCTGTACTACAAAAGAGAGCTTCATATTTACCCTGTATACATCACTGTGAAAAATGGAGTTCCTTTTAAGGGTCAACCAGAACAACTCAACAGTTGAATGAGAGTAGGTGGTACTCACAGGGTTCTGTATTTAAAAGCTAGGTTTTTGTTCATTCTTTTGGCTAAAATCAAGTTTAACTTCTGCTCTTATCAGCTTAGTATCTGATACGTCCCTTCTTTGGCAATGAAACATTAAATTAAGTTTTGGGACAGGGAGTTAGAAAGAGGAAGAGAAATAAAAGGAAAGCAAAGAAAAGCAGGGTTTTTCGTCCTTGTGGGCTTGCTCAAAATGGCCATCAATAGGTCCAGGCAGCAGGCCGTGGGGTGGATGAGAGGGTGATTCTACCTGACTGCCTGCGCCACTTCCATGCCTACATTCATGTCCAGGTGTCTTTGGAGAGGGAACACAGTGTCCAGCAACATCCTTGATGCTATTAGAGAGAGGTGGGCACTGCAGAATTTGGAGTGTGTTATCTCCCCTTGCAATTCTATTTTAATTTATTTCCCTCCCTCTCTTCCTACACCTTCCTTTATCTTTATTGTAGTTGCACCACCCCTGATGAGAAGTGCTTATTAATTGTTTAGTAGTTTAATTGTGTGACTTAGTGGTTGATCGAAAAATAAGCATTAGTCTTCCCCCAATGAGGAGTTAGTTTCTTGGACAAGGAAAGGATTCAGAAGGGAAAAGTAGAAACTGGGTGTTTCTGCTAAGCTATAGGTTTATAATAAAACACTTTAAATCTCTGAAAAGGTTTTATTGCCTAATTCAATGTATGCATATCAGTCTATTAAACAGTCTGCGTTACAGAGGATTACAGTTGAATCATAGTGATTTAACAATGCATGAGGCATAGTATGGCATTCAGCTTATGGCTCCATCTATGGCATTTCCTTATTGGTATTCACTTCTGGTGCTACCTTCTATATCCTTGCAAAAATGGATAACTTGTAAATGACTGTGGTGACCATAAACTCAGCCCAATTCTGTGCTCCCAGGGACTCCACTTCTTACACACGTCTTTGCAGCATGAGGTAGTGAAGAGTGACCTGGAAGATAACTTAACCCAAGGCCCTGACTTGCTCTCTGGCTACAATTAGTTTATTCTTCACAGACCTGAGATTGAACTTCAGATCTTTATGTATCAGGAAAAAGAGAAGTCCAATCCCTTAATCCAGTACTCACTCCTTGAAAGTTCTATTGTGGTTGAAGCTTGTATCTTAGAGAAACCTGGTAGATAGCCCCACCCCTCCTCTCTCTATTTATCTCCCAGCTCCCTTCCCCCTCCCCATTTTTGAAGAAGGGTCTAGGCCCGAAACATCAGCTTTCCTGCTCCTCTGATGCTGCTGGGCCTGCTGTGTTCCTCCAGCTCCACACCGTGTTATCTCTGACTTCAGCATCTGCAGTTCTAGCTATCTCTCGATGTTGTTGCTGAAGCTGTTCACTCATCAGGACAGACGGAAAAATGCTAAATTCTAAATAATCACAATAATTTGTACTGAAAAAGGTTCTGGTCGTTTGGAAAGTTGACAGACTGTAGGTTCCCATTGTCATTTTCCTGGCAATGCCTCGGCCAATCAGAGATGACTTGCCAATCGATCAGCATCTTTTTCTCCTGCAATGTAAATTGTTGCGAGCAGTTAATGTTTGGCATTTTTGTGTTTATCTTGATCAGTGCAAGATGGAAAGCTTCAGCACCATGTCCCCGTTTTGCAGATATTTGAATATCAGGTAGTTCCGTAGTGTATGTTTGATCTGTCCCAAAAGATTACCTCCCAGGCAGTGATGGCAAAATTCTACCTCAATATCTTTTCCATGTTTTGGCTCACGTTTGAGACTTTATTCAGTTTCCTCCCTTATCTTCTGCCTTGTTGCTTTTTGACTGGTTCTGGGCCTCTGTCAGGGAAGCATGCGATAGGGGGATAGAGTGGGAATGTGGTTGAAGTATAACATCACCCAAGAACCTATTGAATAGTGAGCAGGCTTAAAGGGCTGACTGGCCTCCTCCCAGAGATGTCTGGGAGGAGATATGTCAGAGATACTCTAGCTCAGATTTAATGATTCCCACTTCTAGAAAATCCAGAGTCATTTATTATCCAGAGTAGGTTTAAAAAAAGAGATTACCACTCAGTATAGGGGACAGGGATAGGAAAATTGGGACTGTGGTCATTGCTGGAAGGGAATCATTGGTAGATTGTTGGTGCTGGCTGCCTCAAGGAAAATTATTTTTGCAGTACAGACCTGAATGTGCAATTAAGCCATTCTAGGTAATGAACAGATAAATTAATGAAGGAGTGCTGCATTGTCAGAAGTACAATCTGTCAGATGAGACATTAAGTTGAGGTCCATCTGCCTGCTTGGTTAGATGTGAAAGATCCTGAAAGGAGGGAAATTAATCCTAGTGTCCTTGCCAATTTTTATGCCTCAATAAACATCTCAGAAGCAGATGATCTGTTTGTTATCACATGCTATTTGTGGGAGCTTGCTGTGTGTAAATTGGTTATCACTTTTCTTACACCACAACAGTGACAAGACCAAAAATACTTCATTAGCTGTGAAATGCTTTAATAGGTCCAGTTATTATAAGCAGTTCTCTGCAAATGCAAGTCTTTCTTTTTGTTTCATTTTCCTCATGAGTTTCTTCAATTCCTTTCTACTTTTTCTTTTTATTCAGCATTTGTCCTTGGCTTCCCTTCCTTCAGAGTATTTGCCATCAGCTGAAGCAGGTACAGTCGAGGTCGAGGTCAAGGTCAAGACCTGCATTTTTAACAGCACCCTCTCTCTTTGTGAGAAGTCCATATCATTTCCTTTTCTGTTTGAAATTTCTCACCAGCCTCTTTTTTTTTCCCTCAGAGGAGAGCTTTGCCACTCATCAGGAGAGAACCGGCTGTCAGAGTCAGTTGGAAACTGTACATCCCATCACAAAATGTACATCCCATGCACTGAGAGCATGTTGAAATATTAAACAAATCAGAGAAGTTACGTGGAATGGTTTAAAGATGCTTTATAAATTGAGCAACTTTAATCATTAATAAACCATTGATTTGTCACAGCATTAAAATTAACCAATCCATATTGCATTACTGTTGATAGTATTTCCATTGCATTATAACTTCTTTCCCTGGAGACTGACTTGAATATGAACCTCACAATTGTCTGGAGTGACTGGATCAAATAGCATTTAATGGGAAGCTGGATAAACGCCTGAGGGAGAAACTTATATTGTCAAAGTATGATGGAACAGGATAGGAGGAATGTCATGGGAGTACTGTCACCAAAATGGACCAGTGGGAAAAATATTTTTATGCCGTACCATCTGTGTAATTCTACTAATGGGAGCCTTCTAATTTTTTAAAAAGTACTGCATGTTTTGCACTATTTTCAGTTGTTCTTTTTGGGCGTGGCTTTATCCCTTTTGAACTGTATCCCATTTGTTCCTTTGACTCTAAGCAAAGAGGGTAGGCACAAGGCCATCTCTTGAGATATTCACTTGGTTGCCACAAACTTGACACTTCCCTTCAAATCTCCTTCTCCTTAGTTAATGCTAGCTCACTCAATTGGAAGCTCAGCAGAGTCCTGCAATTGGCACTGCTCTGTGAAAATTCTGTAATTCCCTCCTTAACAGCACAGTGGTCGTGCCCATGCCCTCAGGATTGCAGTGATTCAATAAGGCAATTCAACACCACCTTCTCCAGGGCACTTAGGGATGGGCAACAAATGGTGGTCTAGCCAGAGAAGTCCACATCTCAAGAATAATTTTTTAAAAAATGCATTAGTACTTGTGAAAGTAGTTGAATATTTAACATTACATTTAAACTGGACAGTTCTGGACAATTCTAAAGATTTAGACTTCTAAAGCCCAGGCTAACACTCCAGTGCAAGGAGTGAGGAACTGCACTGTTGGAGGTGCTATAATCTAGGTGAGATATTGAACTATGGTTCTGTCTGCCCTCCCAGGTGGATATAAAAGACCCCTTAGTACTGAGACAAACAGGAGTTCTCCTTGCTAGTATGGCCAACATTGTGGCGATGAACAAACCAATTATTATCTTGTTGCTGTTTGCAGCTCCTGGCTGGATGTAAATTAGCTGCCATGTTTCCTACATAACAGGAATGAGTATACTTCAAAGGTACTTAATTTTGTTTTGTACAAAAGGGATCCTGGTGATATGGGGATAGGAGAAGACTTGTAGCGTTTGGCCTGCTGTTGCTATCTGTTCCATGCCTACAGATGAGAATGTTCTGGGACATCCTGAGGTTAGGAGGGATATTATATGTAAGTCTTTGAGATTCAGTTTTTCATCTAAAATTCAATATGCTCGTATGATTTGACATGAGCAGACTCAGTAAAACACTATGTATAGGCTAAGTGCTGTCTGACAGTGATAAATGGTAAATTAGCACATTGTGGAATGTTGTAACAGTGGAAATGCCATTTATAGTTACATATGGTGATTCCGTCTGTCTACTTTTCCTGCTATTTGAACACACTGCTGTCTGGTCTTTCACAATCTTCCCTCCATAGGATTGACTTCATCCAAAAATCTCTTGCACTGGGTCTAACTTGCACAAAGTATCATTCCCCCTAATAACCTGGCCTTTCTGACTCATGTTGGCTCCCATGTCAAGCAACGTATTGGTTTTGTCATTTTCCTTTTTGTTTTTAAAGCTCCTCCATCCCCACAATGCTCCCAGATATTTTCTCTCCTTTAATTATGGCCTTTTGAGCCTTTCTGATTTTAACTATTCCACACTGATGAGATTGCTTTCAGTTGTCTAGGCCTGACTCTGGAATCTCCCTCTCGCCACAACCCCCACCCGCACCACACATCTCTTTAGGATAATCCTTCAGTCTTTCCATTTGACCAAGCTTTTGGTCAATTAATGTTGTGTCTCTACATGGTTCAGTGACATATTTTGCTTTATAAGGCTCACCTGAAGCACTTTGGGAAGTTTTAATACATTAAAGGCAATATATAAATACAAGTTGTCATTTGTGTAATTCAGAGTTTGGTGGTGGGAATACAGGTAGTGAAGTATTATGACATGGCTCAAGTTGCTTCTCCCACAAAGCAATTCTGGAACCTGAGCAAGTAAATTAATTTGGCACAAAAGAGAAGGAGGAACTATTACATGTTGAACAGCAACAGCTCTCAACAAGTACTTTTCATAGAATCCCTACAGTATGGGAGCAGGGCATTTGGCCCATCAAGTCCACACCAACCCTCCGAAGAGCATCCCACCCAGACCCAACTCCCCCACTCCATCCCTGTAACTCTGCATCTCCCATGGCTAATCCACCCAATCTATACATCCCTGGACAATGGGCAATTCATCATGGCCAATCCACCTAGTCTGCACATCTTTGGACTATGGGAGAAAACCTGAGCACCTGGAGGAAGCCCACTCAGACACAGGGAGAATGTGCAAATTCCACACAAACATTTGCCTGAGGTTAGAATTGAACCCAGGTCCTGTGAGACAGCAGTGCTAATCACTGAGCCACCATGCCACCCAGTGTTATAAAGAAGTCTCCTTGGCTGACTGTAGCACAGGTTTATAATACGTAAAATATCACATGTCTATACTTGAAAGTCTCCTGATCTTTGAGCCAATATTCCCCTTCCAAATACCTCAAACACCAACAATGAAATAATCTGTGATCTCATTGCTGCTTTGGGATTCTTGCTCAAATTCATTATGACTTTGAAAGAAGCAAATATTGGTTTAATTTGGCATCTTGTCTTCATATAGTCATTACTGGTTTTACCTTGTTATTACAGCAAACACAGTTATGGAAAAAGAGAGAAAAAAAAGGACATTTTTAGGCATCTCCTGGCATCACAGGATTGTTTGTCGCATTGCAGAAGAAGGTAAGACTGGTTAGCAAGGTTAGATTACACAGAGTAGAGGGAGAACTAGCCATTTGGAAACAGAACTGGCTCAAAGGTAAAAGACAGAGGCTGGTGGTGGAGGGATGCTTTTCAGACTAGAGGCCTGTGTCCAAAAGTGTGCCACAAGGGTTGGTGCTGGATCTACTGCTTTTCATCATTCATATAAATGATTTGGATGTGAACGTAGAAAATTTGGTTCATAAGTTCGCCCCCAACACCAAAACTGGAGGTATAACGGACAGCGAGGAAGGTTAACTTAGAGCACAACGGGATTGTGACCCAATGGCCAATGCGCCGAAGAGTGGCAGATGGAGTTTAATTTAGATAAATGTGAGGTGCTGCATTTTGGACCGGCAAATCAGGACAGGACTTATACACTTAATGGTAAGGTCCTGGGGAGTGTTGCTGAGCAAAGAGACCTTGGAGTGCAGGTTCATTGTTCCTTGAAAGTGGAGTCACAGGTAGATAGGATAGTGAAGAAGGCATTTGATATGCCTGCCTTTATTTGTCAGTGCACTGAGCATAGGAGTTCGGAGGTCATGTTCTGGCTGTACAGGACATTGGTTAGGCCACTATTGGAATGCTGTGTGCAATTCTGGTCCTTGCTATGGAAAGGATATTATGAAACTTGAAAGGATTCAGAAAAGATTTACAAGCATATTGCAGGGGTTACAGGTTTTCGGCCATAGGTAGAGGCTGAATAGGCTGGGGCTATTTTCCCTGGAGCGTTGGAGAGGGATGACCTTACAGAGATTTATAAAATCATGAGGGGCACGGATAGCGTGAATTGACAAGGCCTTTTCCTCGGGGTGGGGGAGTCGAAAACTAGGGGACATAGGTTTAAGACGAGAAGGGAAAGATTTAAAAGGGACCTAAGGGACAACTTTTCACTCAGAGGGTGGTGCATGTAGGGAATGAACTGCCAGAAGAAATGGAGGAAGCGGGTACAATTACAACATTTAAAAGGCATCTGGATGGGTATATGAATAGGAAGGGATCAGAGGGATATTATCCAAATGAGTATAGATTATTTTAGGATATATGGTTGGCATGGATGAGTTGGACCAAAGGATCTGTTTCTGTGCTGTATATCTCTGACTCTGTGAGAAGGTCTTTTAGCGTGTTGTGTCTGCGCTGATTCTGACTATGGTGCGAGTGGAGATGAAGCAAGAAAGGAAGAACATGTGAAGGTTGGGAGGATCTAGAATAAATCAGATTCCAACAAAATATAAAAGGGTTTATTCTAAGGATCTAAACCTGTCATTTATAAGTTATTCAGAAAACAACATACAAGATCAAGAGACATCATTCAGCATATCAACCATGCTTCTAGACATATCATGTTTTATACAGAATGAACTAAAGATCATGATCATGCAACTAACACAAATTACCCGTGCCATAGTGCCCACTAATTGCTCTCTCCTTAGATTTACATTTGGAATATTAGGGTCTGTCAAGACGAGGGACCTGGGCGAAGTAAGGAACATTGGGTCATAGGGACTGGTATAAAGGGTTAGCAGTAGGGTTTTAGATGTACAGAGTATGGGAGTTGGGAGGTCATGTTGTGGCCGTACAGGATATTGGTTGAGCCACTTTTGGAGTACTGTGTGCAATTCTGATCACCTTGTTACAGGAAGGATGTTGTGAAGCTTGAAAGAGTTCAGAAAAGATTTACAAAGATGTTGCCAGGGTTAGACGGTTTAAGCTATAGGGAGAGACTGAGTAGGCTGGGGCTATTTTCCCTGGAGCGTCAAAGACTGAGGGGTGAACTTAGGTTTATAAAATCATGAGGGTCATGGTTAGAGTAAATAGACAAGGTATTTTCCCTGGGGTGGGGGAGTCAAAAACTAGAGGGCATTGGTTTAAGGTAAGTGGGGAAAGATTTAAAAGGGACCCAAGGGGCAACTTTTTCACTCAGAGGGTGTTGTGAGTATGGAATGAGCTGCCAGAGGAAGTGGTGGAGGCTGGTACAAATGCAACATTTAATGTGAATTTGTACGTGAATAGGAAGGGTTTAGAGAGATGTGGGCCAAATACTAGCAAATGGAACTAGATTAATTTAGGATATCTGGTCGGCATGGACAAGTTGGACTGTAGGGTCTGTTTCCTTGCTGTACTATGACTCTAATTGGTGTCAGGAGGACAGTCAGTCAATACAATTCTTTAAGGAGACTTCAAGCCTCCATTTTAACAATTTTTATTTTGTTCGATGGAGATCATGAATCCTGATAGCTGATTGGAGGTGTGGATAGGTGGATCCTGGAACTCCCTAACTGCACTGTCAGCATCTCTAACACCAGGTGGGCTGCGCCTGGCTGCAGTGGTTCAAGAAGACCTGTAAAGAGGATCTCCAATTAGTGCAGCAATTAAAGTGTTAACTTTAAAATCAGAATTAGGCAGCATGAACATCTGGAATTTTGCCCAAACCATTCTCATAAACAGCCTTACAGATAGTGTAAGGAGAAGCAGATGACTCATAGGCATTAACAGCACAGAAGGAGGCCGTTCGGCTCATCATGTCCACACAGCCCAATAAGGATTTGATTAAATTAATCATATTTTCTAGCTATGGCCCGTAGCCCTGGAGGCTGTGGCAACAGAATTGAATATATAAATACTAAAACGTTACAAGAGTTTCTGACTCAACCACCCTTTCGGACAGTGCGTTCCAGATTCCCACCACTCTGACTGAAAAAAATCCTCCTCAACTTTCCTCTATCTCTTACCTTAAAACTAAGCCCCTTTGTTATTGGCCCTTGTAATAACGGGAAAAGTGCCTTCCTATCCACTTGGTTTTAACAATAAAACAGACGTTTATTGCGCAAAAGAAAGAAATATAAAAAAAAAAACCAAGCTATCTAAATATAACAGTGTAGAAGATTTCAATGATGCTGCAAAATGAAATCCCATCTTCTCCTCAATACCATCACTTTACAGTTAATTAAAATCCAGAGAAATTGTCCTTCCCTATGAAATCTGTAGGTTGATTTAACTGCTTCTTTTCATTTCTGCTCCTGTGAACTGTGAAGCCTTTTTCTTTGACTCATAAAACTGAGGTCTTAGACTTTCTGAGTTTTGAATAACTTGCAGATTTCTGATACACATTCACAGTCTGGAAGTTTTCACAAACTGATATCCTTCTACTGCAATAACTTATTCCCTTAACTGCTGTGGAAAAAAACTCCTTTTTCTCAGAGAAACTATTAGCATAGAACTGTTACAGTGTGGAAACAGGACCCTTGGCCCAACAAGTCCACACTGACCCTCAGAGCATCCCACCCAGACCCATTCCCCAAAGTCACCTAATCTATACATTCCTGAACACTATGGGCAACTTAGCATGGCCAATCCACCTAACCTGCACATCTTTGGACCATAGGAGGAAACCCATACAGACACGGGGAGAATGTGCAAATTCCACACAGACAGTTGCCTGAGGGGGAATTGAACCCAGGCCCCTGGTGATGTGAGGCAGCAGTGCCAACCGCTGAGCCACTGTACTGCCCCAATTCTTCCATCTGATTTCAGTCAAGTCTCCTTAAATTGCATTCAAAAGCTTTTAGCGAAATTCAGAAAAAAAAAATTGTCCTAGCTTCTGCTAAGCTAATGGCATAATCTTTTCTTCCTCTGCTGGCTTAATGCCCATAATATAAACTAACTTCCATTAACACTCCAGGAGGCCTTCAGTCATCTGATCTTCAAAAAATGTTGTTCATATCATGGTTATGAAAAGACTTACCTGGTTATTTATTAAATTTCTTTGCAAACTCATATGCCCCTATTGTAAAATCCAAACTCTCAAAAAATAATATGAATATAGATCACACACTTTTCATCACAGTCAAATAAAAGCTTTCAATTCCAGGTTTTATTGAAGTCAAATTTCTCCACCTGCCATGGTGAGATTCAAACCCATATCCCCAGAAGAATAGTGTTGGTCTCCAGATTACTAGTCCAGTGGCATTGCCACTATGTCACAACCTTCCCATAATTATTACTATAATGTAATTCAGAATTGACTCTTACCGTAAGTATTCTAAAGTACGAACAGATCTAACAGAGGTATTCAAAATGAAGAGATGCTTTGCAAATTGAGGTAGGAAATATTACTTGTGTTGATTTGAGCAGTACCTAGAAACATAACTTCAAGTATCAAGGGACAGGTTATGACGTTTATTTTAATTGCTCCATATTGATGGCCTTGCATTTAACTGCCAACTCCCTAAACCCTGGAATTTCATTCCTTATCTTTGAAATCTAGTCCTTTGATAAATCCATCCTGAAAGACGAGGGGACTGAATCAATTTGGAATTGTGCGTTTGGAGAGCCTGCATTGGCATGAATGGCAGAATTGCCTTGTTCCTGTCTGTAAAAGATTCTAAAGGGTAAAAATGAAGCTTACTATCAAATGGGTGAGAGATTGATTTGCTCTGAGATGTTGAGGGTTCTGGCTTCCTAATGCATAAATCACAAGGCTAGTATGCAAGTAATTCAGAAGGCTAATAGAATGTTATGGTTTATTACAAGAGGGTTTCAATGTAAAAATAGGGAAGTTATGCTTCAGTTACACTGGACGTAGGTAGGACCTCCTATCAGGAGTACTGTGCATCATATTGATTACCTTATTTAAGGATGGATATAAATGTATTGGAAGCAGTTCAGAGAAAAGTTTTACCAGACTACTATTTTGAATGGACAGTTTTTTTTTGAGGTAAGATTGGAAAGGTTAGGCTAGGCTTGTATCAGGTTTAGAAGAATAAAGATGTGGATTTGATTGAGGCATACACAGTCCTGACAAGTCTTGAAAGGGTAAATAAAGAGAGGAAGTCTCCTCTCATAGGAGAATCTAAAACTAGATGTAACTGTTTAAAAGTAAAGGGTTGACCATTTAAGACAGAGATGAGATGAAATCTTTCCTCTCAGAAATTACTGAGTCTTTGGGGCTCTCTTCCTGAAGAAGAGATAGAAACAGAGACCATTAATATTTTTAGGACAGAGATGAACAAATTCCTAGCAAGCAAACGTTATCAGTGGTAAACAGAAATGTGGATTTAAGGTTAGAATAAGATCAGCAGTCAACTTACTAATTGGCTAAAAGAGCCAATTGGCCTACTTCTGCTCCGTGTTCACATGTATGTTTGTATGTCACTTTAACTTCCATTAGCTGTATTTGGTTCAGCAACAAGAATCACAGCTGGTGGAGGTTAATGAAAATAATCTAAAGTACTGCAAAGGTCGTCAAACTTTGGCAGTGAGGGTAAAAGCAAAAAGTCCTCTGCTCAGGCAATAAAATTCAGACCTTATCACAAAAACAGCACTATGTCCAGCAGTATTTTTTGGCTTTCACCTTCTTCATCTGCCAGACACATAGAAGATTGAGTCTGAGCTGCTGGAGCAACTTGTAAATAATTTGCACATTTGAATGAGCCCTGTGATCCACAGGTAAGTTCCCACAGAGTTTATTATTGCCACTCAACAATTCCTGTTGCTTTCCCAGAGGTAATCCCTCCTGATTGCCTGCTTCCTCCAGCATCTCCATTGATGGTGACACCAGTTGTAAATGTTGAGGTTGTCTGCGCTATGCCGTGGGTCTGTTTAAATCATGGGGAGAACACTGAGGGCATATATATACCCAGAAGAATGAGATCCTGTTAAATAAATCTCTAGCTATAAAAGAAGGCCTAACAATTGTAAGAAGCAGATAAATTGAACTTAGCTGCTAATTTTTACTTTAATGCTATTTTTATTATTCCATTTGTGGATAAATTCCCATCCTACTCTTCATTTATAGTTTATTAACAAATAAATGAATTTAATGAAGTGAAAATTAATTTCATCTGGGCTGTTGTGAATTCAGTTTGTAATGTTGAAGTAACAATGTGCACTTGGTTGACGCTATCTTGTTGAATGTTTTTAAGGCAAAGACAGATTTTTGAACAGTAAAGGAATTAAGGGTTATGGTGAGTGGGCAGGTAAGTGGAGCTGAGTCCACAAAAAAGGTCAACCATGATCTTATTTTAATTGTGGAGCAGGCTCGATGGGCCAGATGGCCTACTCCTGCTCCTATTTCTTATAGAGTCATAGAGCTGTACAGCATGGAAACAGACCCTTCGTTCTTATTTTTTTTATTTACTAGCACCTTTTCGTTCACTACTTCACTTTACCTAGCATGCTTTGCTATTAGGATATGTAGCTCAATATGTACCAGTCATTCTTCCAAGTCCAAAGATTGCAGTGCAAGTCCCACGTCCAAAGATTTGAGCACAAAAGTCTGTGCTGCTACTCCAGCGCAAAATCTAATTTCTCACCCTGATTACTCACTTGGTTAGAATCCTGGGTAGGCCTCTTGTATAATAAACCTATCCTGGAGCAAGAAAGGTCTTTGTAGAAAAACACTCACAGCAGTCAGTGTGCCGTGTTCTGTCACTTAAATGTCAAGCAGCATAGATACAACTTGAATAGCTGCTGTGTAAGGGTAAACATGTACAGTCAGTTAGGGTACCAGTTACGTGAATGAGTGCTTAGGGGAGGTTGGAGAGTTGAGTTGAGGGGTGATGTTGGCAAATGTGGAGGGGGCATCAGGTTGGGCCATGTTGGCAGGTTGGTTGGGTCGGGGAAATATCAGATCTGATGGAGAGAGGAGTGTAAAGGGCGGGGGCTGTCAAGGGACTCGGAGTATCAGATCTAGCAAGCGAGGGTCAGTGTCAGGAGTCAGGGGGGGTATCGGAGGTCAAGGAGGGTAACAGAGAAAGGGTGGCGATGGCCTAGTTGTATTATTGGGAGAGTATTAATCCAGGATCTCAGCTAATGTTCTATGGACAGAGGTTCAAACCCCGATACGTCACTTGGTGGAATTTGAATTCAAAATAAAACAAATATCTGGAATTAAGAATATATTGATGACCACAAAACCATCGGCGATTGTTGGTAAGATCCATCTGGCTCACTAATGTCCTTCATGGAAGAAAATCTGCCATCCTCACCTGGTCTGGCCTACATGTAACTCTAAAGCCACTGCAATGTGGTTGACTCTCAACTACCCTCTGAAATGGCCAACAGCAAGCCACTCAGTTGTATCAATTGCTACAAAGTCTCAATAAAGTAATTAAACCAAATGGACTACTTGGCATTGACTTAGACACTGGAAAAGACAATGGCAGAAACAGCCCTGTTGACCCTGCAAAATCCTCCTTACTAATGTCTGGGGACTAGTGCCAAAGGAACTAAGGAACAAAGGTGAGAGAACCAACAAGAAGGAAGAACATACTTGACTTCGTCCTTATCAATCTGCCAGTTGCAGATGTATCTGACTGCGACAGTATTGGTAAGAGTGATCACCGTATGGAGATGAAGTCCTGCCTTCACATTGAAAATAGCTTCCATAATGTTGTGCCACACTATCCTTCTGCTAAATGGAACTAACTTTGAACATATCTAGCAACTCAAACTCTTCTAGTACACTTACAACACTGGTATCTTCCAACAGTGTGGAAAATTGTCCAGGTATGTCGTGTACACAAAAAGCAGGACAAATCAACCCAGCCAATAAACACCCCATCAATCTACTCTCAATCATCAGCAAAGTGATAGAAGGCAGTGCTATCAAGCAGCACCTGCTCAGCAATAACCTGCTCAGTGACGCACAATTTAGGTTCCACCAGGGCCACTCAGCTTCTGACCTCATTACAGCCTTTGTTCAAACATGGACAAAAGAGCTGAATTCCAGATGTGAGGTGAGTGTTACAGCCCTTGATATCAGTGCCGCATTTACCAAGTGTGGCATCAAGGAGCTCTAGCATAAATGGAATCAATAAGTATCAGGGCAAACTCTCTGCTGGCACAAAGGAAAATGGTTGTGGTTCTTGGAGGCCAGACACCTCAGCTCCAGGACATCTCTGCAGGAGTTTCTCAGGGTAGTGTCCTAGGCCCAACCATCTTCAGCTGCTTCAACAATGACCTTCCCTCCACTATAAGGTCAGAAGTGGGGATGTTCGCCATTGATTGCAAAATGTTCAGCACCACTATTGAGTCCTCAGATACTGCAGCAGCCCATATCCAAATGCAACGAAATCTGGACAATGACTTGTTATCTCAAGACCTGGACAATATCCAGGTTTGAGCAGACAAGTGGCAAGTAACATTTATACCAAATAAATGCCAGGCAATGACTATCTCTAATAGAAGACAATCTAACCACTGCCCTTGACATCCAATGGTGTTACCATCGCTGAATTCCCCACTATCAACATCCTAGAGATTACCATTGACCAGAAACTCAACTGGACTCACCACATAAACACAGTGGCTGCAATGGCAGGTCAGAGGCTAGGAATACTGTGGTGAGTAACTTACCTCCTGACCCCCCCAAGCCTGTCCACCATCTAGAAGGCACAAGTTAGGAGTGTGATGCGATACACCCCACTTGCTCCATCAAGAAACTTGACACCACTTAGGACAAAACAACCTCTTTATTGGCACCATATCCATGTCCATCATTCCCTCCACCACTGATGCTCATTAGCAGCAGTGTGTACCATCTACAAGATGCGCTGCAGAAATTCACCAAGGATCTCTGACAGCACCTTCCAAACCCACAACCACTTCCATCTGGAAGGACAAGAGCAGCAGATATCAGGGAACACCACCACCTGCAAGTTCCTCTCCAAGCCACTCACTATCCTCCATTCCTTAACTGTTGCTGGATCAAAATCCTGGAATTCCCTCACTAAAGGCATTGTAGACCAACCTATAGCACATGGACTGCAGTGGTTCAAGAAGGCAGCTCATTGCCACCTTCTCAAGGGCAACTAAGGATGGGCAATAAATGCTGGCCATGAGTTGGTGGTTAGTTAAATGATTACTCTGAGATTAAAGCAGATTTTAATTTTTGTAACTTTTCCTAGGTAACTATTACATTTAATTGACTCAGAAACCTCTGAAGCTTCTGACTTTAAGGGACTTTCTTGGACCATTGTAAGCACTGGGGAATTGCCTGTTTAAAGTTTCAATTTCACAGGCAATTTCAGCAGAGTCGGTGGCATTCGGGATTCTCCATGGCCCTAGTGCATAACTCCAAGTTTCCACTAACCCAATGACTTTCTAACCACAGAAATTCTGGGCTAAGTCTCTCAGATGCGATGTTAAATTGAGGCCCTGTCTAACCCCTCAGGTGACAGTAAAAGATTCTATCGCACAATTCGCAAAGGAGGTCTCCCTCATGTCCTTACCAACATTTATCCCTCAAGCTCCACCCACTAAAATAAAACATTATCTAACTACCATCATATGTTATATTTGCAGGAGTTTTCTGTGTATGTTTTGACTACCATATTTCCTACATTATAAGTGTCTACACTTCAAAAATGCTTAATTATTCATGGCGAAATTTGTTACGTTGTCAAAGGTGCAATATCAATGCAATTTTTTTTCAAATGTATCAACCTCAAGCAATGTGGAACTACCTCCTGGGGAGAAAATTGTGTTAGTGGGATACTTACCATGGTTCAATTCAGAACTATGTCAGATTCTGACTTTTGATTCCAGCTTCACCTAGAGCTTATCTGCAGCTCATCTGATTTTGCAGAATCAGAAACTTTGAAATTTTGTTCTAAGTGAAATATCGCTTTTTCTTGACCTGATTTTTCTGAGAAGTCTGTAGGCAGGGAATTTATTCTGGTCGGTCCATGCTTGTGTGAGGGAGGATTCCACTAGTGAAGAATCCCAGAGGAGATTGTGCTCTTTCCTAAATTGCCAAGCACATCAAAGGACTGATTTGTCAGATGGCAAGGTTGTCCTGTGAGGAGAGATTGAGGAGACTGGGCCTACATTCTGTAGAGTTTTAACAATGGTAGGTGATCTTACTCAACCGTACTTTATATTTACAGGCTTGACAGAGGAGATGCAAGAAGGATGTTTCCCCTATTTTGGGAAAGGGGGGTGGTATTCTAGAATCAGCAGTTTCAGAATAAATACCAGATCAATTACGGTGAAGATGAGAGATTTCTTCACTCAGACAGCGGTGAATTAGTGGAATTCTATAGCCTGCCATACACCTTAGTATTATTTTGCTTTCTGTATTACAACAATTCTCAAGGTTTCTGGGTTATGTGAAGGTGCAGTCGATTGGGAAGAACCATTTTATTTAAAATCTGGACGGATGTGCATGAAGAGGGGAGAGAGAGAGTTAAAAGAACAGAGAGAGAGATAGCAAGAAATGCAGATGCTGGAGTGAGAGTCAATACCGTGAGGAGCTGGAGAAACAGAGCAGATCAGGTAGCATCAGAGGAGCAGATGTGGAGGTTGGTGGTCTGTAATATGAGGACCAGGGGGATTCAGTCCTTATTTTTAAAGGGGAGAAGGGGTTTGAGGGCAGGAGTGCGGGAAACACAAGAGATGCGGTTGAGGGCATTATGAATCACTGGAATGGGATGTTGTGATCCTTGAAGTAGGAAGATATCTGGGATGTCCCGAGGTGGAATGCTCCATCTTGGGAGCAAATGCAGCAGAGAAATTAGGAGTATGGGATTGCATTCTTGCAGGATGATGGGTGAGAAGAGGTATAGTCAAGGTAGCTATGGGAGTCAGTGGGTTTGGAATAGATGTTTGTGCTAAGATGGTTACTGGAAATGGAGATGGAGAGGACCAGGAAGGGGAGGGAGGTGTCTGAGATGGTCCAGGTGAATTTGAAGTTGAGGTGAAGTAAAGTTGGGTGTTAGTAAAGTTGACGAACTGTTCAAGTTCCTCATGGGAGCACGAGGCAGTGCTGATGCAGTCACCAACGTAGCGGAGGAAGAGATGAGGGATGATGCCAATGTAACAGTGGAAGAAGGATTGTTCCACATATCCTATGAAGAGGCAGGCACAGTTTGGACTTCTACATTGCGGATGCCAGGTGCCAACTCTCCGACACCTCTTCCTACCTTTCCTTCAATTATGACACAAACCCTGATCACCAAACAATCATCTCCCAGACCATCAATAACCTCATCACCTCAGGACACCTCCCGCCCATAGCCTCTATCCTCATCGCTCCCCAGCCCTGCACTGCCTGTTTCTATCTCCTTCCCAAAATCCACAAACCTGATAGCCCTGATCAACTCATTGTCTCCGCCTGTTCCTGCCCCACAGAACTCATCTCCGGTTACCTCGACTCCATTTGTTTCTTCCGGATCCAGAAACTCCTCACTTATGTTTGGGACACTACCCATGCCCTGTACCTCCTCCAAGACTTTCAATTCCCCAGCCCCCAACACCTCATCTTCACTATGGACATCCAATCCCTTTATACCTATATCCTCCAAGCAGATGGCCTAAAGCCCTCTGCTTTTTCCTCTCCCGCAGGGCCAACTAGTCCCCCTCGACTGACACCCTAATCTGCTTAATGGAATTGGTCCTTACCCTCAACAACGTTTCCTTTAACTCCTCCCACTTTATGCAAACTAAAAGGGGGACTACGGACACTCGTATGGGTCCAAGCTATGCCTGCCTCTTCGTAGGATACGTGGAACAATCCCTCTTCCACTGTTACACTGGCACCATCCCTCACCTCTTCCTCCACTACATTGACGACTGTATTGGCACTGCCTTGTGCTCCCATGAGGAGCTTGAACAGTTCATCAACTTTACTAACACCTTTCACCCCAACCTCAAATTCACCTGAACCATCTTAGATACCTCCCTCCCCTTTCTGGACCTCTCCATCTCCGTCTCCGGGAACCATCTCAGCACTAACATCTATTTCAATCCCACTGACTCCCATAGCTGCCTTGACTACACCTCTTCTCACTCACCGTCCTGCAAGAATGCAATCCCAAACTCCCAATTCTTCCACCTCTGCCGCTTCTACTCCCAAGATGGAGTGCTGCACTCCTGGACATCCTAGAGGTCCTCCTACTTCAAGGACTGGTGATTCATAATGCCCTCAACTGCATCTCTTGCATTTCCCACACTTTTGCCTTCAAAACCCCTTCCCCCAACAAAAATAAGGATAGAGTCCCCGGTCCTCACATGCCACCCCACCAAAGTCCAAATCCAATGCATCATTCTCCACCACTTCTGCCACCTGCAATCCGACCCCACCACCAAGGAGGTATTTCCCGTTCCACCCCTATCTGCCTTTTGTAGGGACCACTCATTCCACAAGTCCCTTGTCTGCTCCACACTCCCCACCAAACCCACCACACCCATCACCTTTCCATGCAACCGCAAGAGGTGCTACACCTCCCCCTCACCTCCATCCAAGGCCCCAAACAACCTTTTCAAATCCGACAGGAACTCACCTGTACGTTCTCTAAACTGGTCTACTGTATCGGTTGCTCCTGATGTGGTCTCCTCTACATTGGTGGAATCAAGCGCAGACTCACTGTAATCAACAGCACCTTCTGGTTGCCAACCATTGTAACTCCCCCTCCCACTCCCTGGTTGACAATTCCATTCCTGGGCCTCCTCCAGTGTCACATAATGCCACATGTAAACTGGAGGAGCAGCAACTCATATTCTGCCTCAGGAACTTACAGCCCAATGGCCTCAACATAGAATTCAACAGTTTCAAAATCTCCCCACCACCGGTCTCATCCCATATCCAACCCTCCCTCTCATCCCCGCCTCCTTTATCTGACACAACCTGTCCATCTTTCCCACCTATCCACCCAACCCTTCCCACTGACCAATCCACTACCACCCTACCTGCATCCACCTATCACCATCCCACCTACCTACCCCAGCCCCACCATCATCTATTTCCGAGCTCCTTATCCCCTCCCCAGTCCTGATGAAGGGTATAAACCTGAAACATTAACTTTCCTCTGTTCCTCTGATGCTGCCTGACCTGCTGTGTTCGTCCACCTCCACACGGTAGAAAGAGAGATAGACAACACAGAATTGTAACAACACTGCCTTGTACTCTAAAGTGATTAATAATCTTCTCTGTTAAACATAAACATTTTCTAGAAATAATCAAAAGAGACTGTTACCTGGTGTTTATGTTGGTCTTTAGAAAGAAGTTATTGGAATTTGTCTGACTTTAAAAGACCAGGAGGTTAATTTCTATGGTGGAGGCCAGATGGCCCTCTGAGAATCCATGGAAGACCCAGACATGTTGTTTGATCATGTGCTCGTACAGGCTGTTTGGGTATTAATTCAAGCTCAGGATAGACTCCTTAGTAATTGTTACTATATGTTGATTGTTACACTGTGCATGATGGTAAAGCTACCAAGCAGGAGGCTCCGAGCTGACCAGCATCCAGCTTTTTACCTCTAACACATGATCATTGAGGTCACTGTGACATCATTGCTTATTTCAAAGATTCATTCACGTAATCATCAAACCCTATCACTTTATATCAGAAGAACATTTAATACCAATCGATAGTTAAATACCAGCAGAAAGTTGAATACCAGCAGACGGTCCAATGCATAATGCCAGCAGAGAGTTCAATACAAGCAGAAAAGTCAATTTCAGCAGTGGGTCCAATATCAGCAGACTTAAATACCAGCAAAGAGTTAAACACCAGTAAAGAGTTCAATAATAGCAGAGTGTACAGTGCAGGCAGAGAGTTCAAAACTAGCACAGAATAAAATAGTGGTATAATGGTGAATGCCAGCAGAAAGTTCATTACCAGCAGAGCATTAAATATGAATAGAAAGTTAAATTCCAGCAGAAAGTTCTACACTAGCAGGGAGTTCAATACCGGCAGTGTGTTTAGTACCAGGAGAGAGTTCAAAAGCAACAGTGGAGATTTAACTACCAAGAGGAAGTTCAATAACAGCAAAGAGTTTGTTACTAGTAGATAGCTAAATACCAGTAGAGGGTTAAATCCCATGAGAGGTTTCAATACCAGAGCAAGTTCAACATTAATAGAGAGTTAAATAACAAAACAGTGTTCCAGACCAGAAGTTTGTTCAATACCAGCAGAAGGTTACATATGAATGGAGACTCAATATCAATAGAATGTTCAACACCAGCAAGGGTTTCAATACCAGCAGAAGGTTCAATATTAACAGACAGTTCAATACCAGCAGAGGGTGCAATACCAGCTGAGGGTTCTATACCAGCTGGGGTTTCATCACAAGCAGAAGATTCACACCAACAGAGAATTCAATAACAGCAGGGGGTTCAATACCAGCAGAGGGTGCAATGCCAGCAGGGGTTTCAATACCAGCAGAAGGTTCAATATTAACAGACAGTTCAATAAGGGCAGAGGGTACAATACCAGCTGAGGGTTCAATACCAGCAGGGGTTTCATTACAAGCAGAACATTCATTATCAACAGAGAATTCAATACCAACAGGGGTTTCAATACCAGCAGAAGGTTCATATCAACAGAGAATTCAATACCAGCAGAAGGTTCAATACCAACAGGGGTTTCAATACCAACAGAGGGGTCAATATGAACAAAGTTCAATACCAGAAGAGGGTGCAATACCATTGTAAGAAAAAAGAGGGTCAATCTCAGAATTGCAGATGATCAGCTCCATAAAGGACAATTGTTGGAGTTGTCAAATGGATGATAGGGAGAAGTTTTCACTCCTATCAGATTCAAGCAGTAGCTTTGTATCCTATCATCTGATGGACAAGATGAACATCAGTAATGCCCGCTGAACTATCCCATGCAACAGATTTACTGAGCCACCTATGGATACAGGATGGAGGCTTTGGCTTTATGAGGCTCAGACTGAGCAGGGAGGCCGTTATTGAAGAGTGCTAACTGGTCTGATGTTTTTCCAGGGATAATTAGCCACCCACAATTGCCCTCAACTTTTCTAGTTGGTGGGCCCTCCACTTGCTCTGAAATGAATGTCAATGAAGAAGGGCACCTGTAATTTATTGTTGTAAATGGTGCCCAGTCCTGCTCCTTGAAGGGTTTAGGCCCGAAACGTCAAGTTTTCCTGCTCCTATGATGCTGCTTGACCTGCTGTGTTCATCCAGCCCCATGCTTGCTCCTACTACAAATTTCTTTGGGTTAATTTGCTGCTGCCAAGTCTTGTAATTGCTAGTCTAAGTGCCTTACTAGAATTAAATTCTAAAGGATTAATCACCAGCAAGTCTTCAGCAGAAGGGGCATGGACTTGAGTTAACAAAAATCATTGGTGGCTCAGTAGTTAGCACTGTTATGTCACAGCACCAAGAACCCATATTCGGTTCCACCCTCAGGTGACTGTGTGGAGTTTGCACGTTCTCCCCTTGTCTGTGGGGGTTTCCTCCCAAGTTCCAAAGATGAGCAGGTTGGTGTGGATTGGCCATGCTAAATTACCCATAGTGTCCAGGGATGTGCAGGTTAGCTGGATTAGTCATGGGAAATGCAGGGTTACAAGGATTGGGTTGTGGTGTGGGTCTTTGTGGGATGGTCTTTGGAAGGTCGGTGTGGACTCGATGGTTAAAATGGTCTGCTTCCACACTGTAGGGATTCTAAGATTGCAGTAAGGAAACAGGTTATATTTGCTTAAGACTAGATAACTACATTAACACAAACTGACATTGATATCTCCTATGTCCCCTTGGCTTCTGGATTTGTAGTCCATTGACATTGCCACTGTGTCCCCATGTGCTCAATATGACATCCCTTGTCAAGAAATATGGTCACTCTGTAGCCCCTGTAGCCTGACATGGTTAGGAGAGGCAGAAAATAAGCTAAACCTTCATCCTGTACTGATCTGAGTTTTGTCAAACCCATCAAGCTCTGTTAGTTGTGGGTCATCAGTGTCTATGCTTCGCTCCGGGTTTCCTCAACCACATCGTTATTTGTTTGCAGTATTCTACTGCTCATCTGAAGTCCATGTGATGTTGGTTGGTACTTTGCTGATCCACTCCAGCTGAGCACAGTAGACCACTTAATTGTCTGTTCTGTGAAACAGCAGCTGGGATACTATGACTTTTTTTAACCCATTTTGCTTATTGTAATGCAATTAAAAGAATTTGTAATTTAATGTAATAAAACATACCTCGGTGTTTCGCAGAGGTGCTATCAAGCAAAGTGCTATACTGACCCCACATGTAACAATATTAAGGCCAAAAGCTTGACCAAAGTAGCATGTTTTAAAGAGGGAAATGGAGTTAGAAAGATGGACTGGAAAAGGGAGGGAATTCCAGAGTTCAGGGCCTCTGCAGCTATAAGCTAGAGTGTGGAAGTTCAAGAAGCCTGAACTAGGAGAGACAAAAGTCTTGAGGGGCAAGAGGAGGTTGGAGAGTTATAAAGGGATGTGGCCATGGACGGATTTTTGGGCGAGAATGAGAATTGTAAATCAATAAGTTGCTTGGCCAAGAGCCGATGTTTTACCAAACTCATAGGGGTGGTAAGTGATTGAGGACATGACTATGGCTCACTAACTCATTTGTTTCCTACTTTTTCATGGAGCCCGTCCCTTTGTGCAATTAAGCCCCAAACAGATTATCAAGTGCTCATTGGGTTATATCCTGCTTGGATAATGGGAGAGGAGCATTTCCTGTTGGGTGCTCAAAGCACAAAGCACTTTTCAAAAAGGGAATTGAATGAATATTCACGTTGGAAAAATTACCTGGGCTGCGACAGAAACAAAGAAAGACTTGCAATTATCTTGCCCTTCTCAAGATGTTCCAAAGAGCTATACGTCGATGAAGAATATTTCCTTAAAGTGTGGAAACTACTGCATGGATAACTCCTTCGAACTGGCACCATAGACCAAATAGCCTTTTTCCGTAAAAACCAAAAGAACTGCGGATGCTGTAAATCAGGAACAAAAACAGAAGTTGCTTGAAGCACAGAAAAAGGTTAACAAAACCGAAAGTTGCTGTAAGCCCTGCAGGTCTGGCAGCATCTGTGAAGAAAATATCAGAGTTTTGGGTCTGCTGACCCTTCCTCAGACCTCAGTTAACTCTGATTTTTTTCTTCATAGATGCTGCCAGACCTGCAGAGCTTCCAGCAACTTCTGGTTTTGTTAGCCTTTTTCTGTGCAGTATGATTCAACAATCATTTTCTACTTTCATGGGCATGTGGTGGCATTGTGGTAATGCCAATGCACTCATAATCCAGAGGCCCAGGCTAATGCTCTGTGTTGTATGTGGATTCAAATTCCACTGTGACAGTTGATGGAAGTCAATTTAAATATTGAATAAATTCAATTAATTAATAACAGAAACATTGATGCCAATCTGAATTGTTGTAAAAACCCAACTGGTTCATTTAATGCCCTTCAGGGAAAGAAATCTGCCAACCTGACCTGGTCTAGCCTACATGTGACTCCAAGCCCACAACGAATGTGGTTGATTCTTAACTGTCCTATGAAATTAACCAGCAAGCCACTCAATTGCAGCAATTAGGAAAGGGCAACAAATTTTGGCTTTCCAGCAAAGCCCATGTCCCATGAAAGCATAAAAGGCTACACCCAAAACATAATCCAAGCAATATCACATCAGAGTGAACTCCTGACAACCATAAACTCAGACTTGTGACTTCCAGTAAATAAGTCCAAACAGTTAGCTTGAGACATTTGACATAGATGTCTTTCTAAAATAAAAGTGTCCAAAGTAATCTGTAGTCACCTTTAAAAAAAATTCAAGTCAATACATCTCCTATCCTTTCAAATGAGCTAATCTTTTCACTGTCTTTTAAACATGACTCAAAAAATCATTTAATGGAAGAACCTTCAGAACAGATTTGGATATGATTAGCTCTCAATGAGACCCTGTGCAGAGAAATAGTCTAGCAATGTTAATGGACGGACATGCACAAAGAACATATGAGGCACTAGGGAACTGGCACCCAGAGACTGGTCTCCAGGTTACAGTCAAGAGAGGGTGGGCTTTAGAATTTCTGTCCTTCGTGTTCGTGTTGTAATTTTTTTTTCACTAATCCTATTTTTGGATTTCTACCTCCTTTTGACAGCTTGTCGTAAATGCACTCCAACTAGACGCAATGACTGAGAATTGTCACTTAAGTGCCTCTAACTTAATAGTTGGAAAATTATGGCCTGGAAATGTGCAATTTTCTGATATTGCTCAAAGTGTGTGTATGTGCCAGATGCATTGAAGAGCAAAATCCTGGCCTGTGCTTCTCTATTTGCAAACGAAGTGAAGAATCAATATCAACTGCTGGGCAGCTCCTACCAATTCCAGAGCATACAAGCATGGGGCTGGATGAACACAGCAGGCCAAGCAGCATCACAGGAGCAGGAAGACCTGCTGCTTGGCCTGCTGTGTTCATCCAGCCCCATGCTTGTTGTCTCGGATTCTCCAGCATCTGCAGTACCTTTTATCTCCGATACAATTCCAGAGCATGTTGATTTTTGTGTTGTATATGGATAATCCTACAAAGGGAGAAAATAAACTTGCAACAAAGAGGTATACTTTTGGTGTAACGACAGTTTGAAGCTCCAATCTCTTATTGTTCCCAAACATCTAGAGCTGAGAACACAAATCCAGGGGAACTGAAGGATCTGCTTTTCTCCTGTAGATAGGTTCAAATAAGGTAGGGTGGGAGGAGATGGACCATGCTATATTCTAGATGCTGAAGGATAGAGCTGGAGCTAATCTTTACGTACTTTTATTTACGAAGATATGCATTGCAAATGTGCTTCTTTTTCATCTTAGTCCCTTCAGGATTGGGGAAGATTTGTTTTGACTGCTTTTGGATGGGTTCTATAATGGGTGATAAGTTCGATGTGTGATTTGTGGACTGTGCCACATGAGGGGTAGGCGCTGCTTATGCGGCAAACATACACCTCCTAGTCTGACAGCCACAGTTGCAGTGTCTACTCACAATCAATCATTGATGATCACTCGCCATTGAGGATGACTGTCTTCCACTCTCAGGGTGAGTCTGTCAGTGGCTGTACAGACCGATATGGCTACTGCAGGCTCTGTTACAGTTGGGGCAGAAGGTGGTTGCAGAAAGGACTGAGTGGGGTGTTGGTGTGGCCACTCACAGATGGTCTACTTACAGGTGTATAAGTGAATCGCCAGTTAAGGTCCAATCTACAGTTAAACATAACTAAAATCCAACTGCCATTGCAGACTGGTCTAGATGAGTTGAATAGTCTGTTTCTACGATGTACCTTCTGTGTAATTCCAGTTCTCATCTGTTTGCATTCTTAATTTTGACCATATCATTCCAGATCCAAAGTCAGACAGGGCTAGACAGTGGATGGGGTAATATTTAAGGAAATTCTTGCCTTGATGATAAATTCGAATCATAAAGCTTAATTATCACAGTTGCAACTGTCATGTCATATGATGCGCAGTGGATAACATTTTAACTGATAGCTTTGGGCCAGGTTTCTTTACTCTACAAACGTTTTTGGAAACCCCTCTCAAAAAAACTATACTGTCCGATTCAAAAAAGCTTTGTTAGTGATGGGGAGATGGCAGATGGGGATCCGGAGACCTAGAGCAATATAGCAGAGCTAATCAGCCTTAGGGCTATTTCTCAAACCTTCTGGCCATTGAGTATTTACCTCAGGGAAAGTTTCTGCCTTCCCCCCACTCGCAGCCTGGGGAAAGTGGATAGTGACTGGAGAAACATCTAGGAGTAGGAAAAGAAGAGCATGACATTATCCCTTTAAAATGATTCATCTTGAGCAAGTAAAGACTTTCTCCCAACTGTCAGGAGTGAGAACATAATTATGGATGTAGATCTCTAATTACATGTTATATATATTTCTTTTAATATTCAATATTTTTCCAATTCAGTCTAAAAAAAAACTCTACTTGAAAGCAGCATGCAGCAATGCTAAAGCATAAACCTTTTCAATTAAGCCAGTCTGACTTAATCAGTTTCTTTTGAGTAATAATATTCCAGCTTGGTGCAGGAGCTTGAAGCTTCAGCATCAGCAGCAGGTTTCCCAGTCTCTCTCCCTCTGTGTATATCTGTGTGTGTGTGTGTGTATATTCAAGAGAGAGAGTCAGAGACAGAGAGCGTGAGAGAGAGGGAGCCAGCTAGCCGAGAGACTATGAGTGGAGTTAGCTGTTCATGCACATAACCAACACACGGCACTGCAGAACTCACAGCAGCTATTTATCCATTTAATCCTCAAAATTTCATTTTAGGGGATTTTGCCTTCACACGTTGGCGAGCCGAGCCATTTGTGGGTCAGCCTTGGGGACGGACGCAGCCTTGCTGTTTAAGGTATGCAAGATTTTAAATCTGTCTTCCCGGGGTCGAGGGAAGCAAAAATGTCTCTATTCCTCATTTTTGCATGCAGGGGAAGTGTGTGCATATGCGTGTGTGTCTGTGTGGAGACCTGAGGCTGCAAGTTTGCTTTTCTGTTGAAAAATAAAACGATGGCTAGTGATAGCACGGTTCTGATGTTTTTTTTAAATGAAACCCTCTGTCTTGGAAGAAGGTAAATGGATTTTAAATAAACATCCAACAGTGGTAGCCCTAAGCAGAAATAGCAGAGCAATAAATTATCAGCTTAGGAGGTGGAGTGGACAGACAAAAGAAAGCAATATAAATTAGTGTGAATTACCTGACGCGAAATCTATTTGATAAATCTGACTGCCCCTCAGTCAGTAGGTGCACAGGAGCTGAATGGTTTACAGAATTGTATTATTCCAATGAAATTTGCAAGTCTTATGATCTTCTGAAACTGTAAGTTACTGCACCTTAGCGAGAAGTGATTTGTGTGTCCGTATATGTGTCTGTGTGTGTGAGACTTTGATTAAATAGAGCACAAGTATTATTACATCGCATTGCCAGCAAAGTACAAAAAATCCTCTAATACTTAATTCAGGGGCTTGACTGATGATTGCACGGCAGATATATATTCCTGTAATCTTTTACTCGGTAATGAATGGGGCATAGCCTTGCAATGAAACTGTGCATTTCGAAAACAAAACAATCATCCATTGAGTTGGATACTCCACCCGGGGATCTTGCATTTTGTCGGTCGAGACTCAGCGTAAGTTTAGTCGACCATGGGTTGAATGACCCTGATCGACACAATATATATAGATCGAGAAACATGTAATACAGAACTGATGTGTGCACGGGCTAATGATTTATATTGCAGTCATCCTGTTCCTGACAATAGCCTTTGAATAGGTGTCAGTGGTGATTGTGGAATTAGAACTATTATCTTGAACAAAATAATGCATAGCTACGTATCCTTTTCTTTAAAAAAATCTGCGTTAACGTACGGACGTGGATAGATGACTGTATGCATGGGTATATAGCTACAGGCTGTTGCATGTAGACGATTGAATGTTTTGCCTGGAATTCAATTGTAAATCTCAGTAGTTCGACAAAGCAAGGAAAATATTGGAGCTAGGTTGTTGGGGGAATGTGGAAGTTCTGCTCAGTGTGATGTACAGAATTATATGAATGGATCAATAGTTAACCAGATGAGTGTATCGATGCACGTACACAAATATGTCAAATAGAAAGTTTATGTAAAACCGTTTTAACTTCAGAAACTCTGCTGTTGGCATTTCTTGGAAATAAGATATGGAGCCTGTTATTATTCTGCTTTGATTACCAGATGCTGAAGACCTCTGATCTGAGACTGTTAAACAAATTTGCAAAGCTGCACGCAGCTGAGTAAAGGAGTCTTGATTTGAGCGTTCTGATCTATAATGCATGAATTGTATGAATTAGGCTGCATGGACATACTGTGTATACGTGTATGCCTGCACCTGTATCAACTTAGCGATGTATAAATAATGTACCTTAATGAATATTACTGATTTGTAGTAAAATGTCATAAGTACATTTTGTGCCCAACAGTTTAGGCATTATTTACATTTAATATGTTGTTTTAGATATATATAACACACAGAGAAGTTATATACTCTGTCATCCCTATTAACCATCACCAATTTCTGCATGTCCATCTGTTTCGAAGTCTCCATAAATTATGTCTGGTTTCTTTTTTTTATCTAACAGTCTATCTATGTGTTGTCCTTTATCCATCTAACTATATTTTATAAATTATCAATCTGTCTGTTTATCTGTCTAAATTCTTTCACTTCCTATTAATTAATTTCAAGTCTCTATCAATGTATTCTATGCCTGTGTATAAGCCACCATTTCTTTCTCTTGTTGATATATCTAAACATATACTCATTCCATGCTTATATCTATCTGTTTGTATCTCCGTATGTCTGTTTCTATTCATCTGTTTAGATTCCTTCTACCTCTGTATACACGTACATATCATCTTTCTCATTTGCTTCCTGTGTTGTACTCTTGTGTCCTCATATGCAGTTGGAGGGAAGATGAATGTCTAGTTGATTTCATCAATGTTTTGTAAAATTCATTTCTGTTGCAGGGTTTGAACTCCAGCTCCTGGAACTGAGATTCAGACACACCCTGCGAGGACAAATAAAGAAAATTGAATACCCTTTTTTTAAATAGACAAAACAGACCTTAAGAGAGCAGGGGATTTTAATCAGCTGTGGTAGAAACCGAAAAGTTCTAGGATGTAATCAGTTCTGCATTTAAATAATCAAGCAGGTAAGACATTTTAATATCTATATGAAGCTCTTTTCTGTACTTTACAGCTTTTAGATTAAGAGGCATTATGTTTCCTTGTACATTAGAATGGCAATTATGTTCAAACCAGAATTAATCAAATACTGTTTTAATGCATGGACATTCCTTAAAAGGGCCTTTGCTGATTATCTCCCAAGGTACTTCATTCAGACAATGTATGACAGCGTTACAAGTTGATTGGAAAGTTGTGATTTCCTGGGAGTCATTGCTAACACTGTGGGAAATGAACACTTTCTCTCTGGACCTCACAGTCTGTTGGTTGCACCCACTGCCGGAATATGAATTGAAAAAAAAATGACTAATACAATACAGTGGTTAAACGAGCTTATGATTTTGCAATGCCGGTAGGTTTCAGTGCGATCAGCTCAAGGTAAGATCTGTTCAGAATTATGATTGATTTTTGTAGAGTAAACAGGGAGAACCAGTCTCCTATGACTGCAGACTTGGAACCTAAGTGTTATGAATCTGTGGAATTCTTTACCACAGAGGGCGTTGAGGCTAGATTGTTAAGTATAATCAAGGCTGAGACAGACAGATTTTTAAGCAGTAAGAGAATCAAGGGTTATGGAGAAAAGGCAGGTAAGTGGAGTTGAGGTTATTAGATCAGCCATGATCTCATTGAATGGCAGAGGAGATTCAATGGTTGGAGTCGCCTACTGCTGCTCCTATGTTATATGGTCGTATGGATAATTGCCTAAAGAAACCAGGAGGGAAGAAAAGACAAATTTATTTCATACAGTTTATTGTTATGGTCAGGAATGCATTGCATGAAAAGGTGGTGGAAGTGTGTGAAAGAATCAGAAAGTTTTGGAAAGTACGTGAAATTTTCAGGGCTAAAGGGATAGATCAGAGGATTGGGATAAATGTGATAGCTCTTTCATGATGGGTTGAGTGATCTCCTCAGCTGTATATAATTCTACAGTCTGAATCTAGGGATTGCTGTCTCTGTGTTTGGTGTTCGTTGCCATTTCCGGCTTACCTCTTCAAATTGTCCAATTGTAAATGGGACGTCCCAGCAAGAAAAGATCACTGCTGATATGTGACTCAGCCAAATCTGCTCATTTGCTGTTTCTACTGAGTAGGGTTTCCAACCCTCCAGGATTGTCCTGAACGCTCCAGGAATTAAAACTTAATCCTCTGTGTGTAACCCAGGAGAAGAATCATAAAGGAGGAGGAAAGGAGTTTAAACAGCTATGTTTTTATTAAATTTTCTCTCAATTACACTGTCAACTAAAACGAAACCATTGCCGGTGTGAGTTAACACTCATGATGTGTGTGGTGGTTGGAGGCTGGTGGTCATTTGGTGAAACCTTCAGGAATGTATTGAACTAACATTGGCAACCCTCCAGTAAATTACAGATAAAGAGACACTGAGACTGATGTGATAAATGTAGAAACCGAAAGAACTGCAGATGCTCTAAATCAGGAACAAAAACAGAAGTTGCTGGAAAAGCTCAGCAGTTCTGGAAGCATCTATGAAGAAAAAATCAGATTCAATGTTTCGGGTCTGGTGACCCTTCCTGAGGAAGTTGCTTTTCCAGCAACTTCTGTGATAAATGTAGATCTTTGCAACCACTTATTGCACAACTGTACAATGATGTTGCATTGTCTGACAATTCTGGGTCCAGTATATTTCAGTTGCAGTTTGTGAAGAAGAGTTGCAGCATCAATTTGAAAGAGAAAGTTATTCAACAGTGCAACATTAAACTGGTGAAGGAGTTCATTCATTGGGCTCATTGTAGTTATTGGAATGATTAAAGTTTTGAATTAATTAAATCATGTAAAACATATTTTGACGCTGGTACTGGAGCTTAATGGGCTTACTAAGCATAGCAATTTTGCTTTGCAAGCTTCCTTTTAAATTTCTTCCTATTTGAGACTTATCTTATTCACATTGCTATGCTGATTCAGGTGGAGATTTGAGCAGAACAGGGTTTTGGAAGCTCAGAATGGTTATTTACATAAGTTTAATTGGTTAAGTAAATGGACGATAATAGGTGGCTGGCGGTGAATATAAGGCAGTGATTTAATTGAATAGCTCTAACTGTGCCATCAGCTCGAATGCTGTCTCAAATGGACTGACATATTATAGAGCCTCTATCAAATATAGGTGTTGTTTACCTAGCTTTTACATTTACATATTGTACCATTACATGGCAGGCATGCTGAGAGTGGAAAGCAAAAAGTGTGACTTTCTTCAGAAAGCGACTATGAGGACAGCGAAGCTGGAACACAGAACATAATTCCTTTAACTCCCATTTCAGTATGCTGCATTCCTGTATGGAACATGCTTTTGAGGTGGCCAATTCTTTACAATGTATAGGCAAATCCAGATTATTTGAAGCTTTCTATTGTTTTCCATTTTTTTTTGCTTTCTTCACCTTAGGTGTATCGTGGGAGACTGACAATCACTTCTCACTTGTGCATGATACATTGTAATATATCGGTGGTCAGAGGTGTTAGCATTTGGTACTCTTGTCTTTCTCTACCTGTGTCTTAGCTCAGGTTATATTATGCAGTTTTTACTGTCACAAGTTCAGCAGTTTACCAATTGCCCGGCAGCAATATTTATATAGAACTTACTGCGCAGAAAGAGATTATTTGGTTGAACTGGTCCTTCCACCCCACTTTTTCCAATTTTATTAATATATCCTTTGATTTCTTTCTCCCTCATTTCTAGCTTTCCCTTAAAGGCATCCAAGTTATTCACCTCAACAACTTCTTCTTGAACCAATTGCATATTGTAGGTGTAAATTACTGCAGATGCTGGAGAGTCATTTAGACTTAATGTTAGCTTGCTTCCCTCCATGGATGCTGCCTGACCAGCTGTGATATTCAGTGCTTTTGTTTCCTGCAAACTCTAAGTACCCTCCAGGTAATGAAGGCCTTTCCTGAATTCCCTGTTGGGCTTATGAATAACTGTCAGATAGATTTAGCCCCACAAAATTCAAACCCTCTAACTTTTCACTGAACCTAGGTACATGTGACCACAATAAATCAAACCAAGTGAAGTATTTTCTCCCCTTCTTCCAACTTTATTGCAACCTTGATGACTTCTTAAAGAATTGACTGGGGAAGGTCAGAAGTATCAGTCATGTGTATCTAGCTCTTTATATGACTGTCAGAAAGATGAGAGCTGGTATATTCCATTTGGCTCCTTGATGCTGTTTTGCCACTCATGGCCAATCTTGTCAATTCCATTTTTCCCATCTTTGTTCCGTGTCTATTGATACTCTTAACTTTTAAAAGTTCTCAATGTCAATCTGAAAAATATCAGTTGACCCCACCCTCACCCCAATGCACTACCCCCTCAGCATCCACAGCCTATTGGTAGAATAAAATCAGTTTTCACTACCCTTGCTTGTCTTCAGTTCTAAGGGGCCTCATTCTTATCTCAGAAATTTTTCTAACAAAGATACAGGTTTCTCCCTGCATCCCTATTTTCCTCTCAATGTTTTCTTCTATTATGAAGAAAGCCACCCAAAGGCAAAGCCCTACAGCAAAAGGTTATAAGATCTGGATAAGCGGAACCAAGAAATAGTGATTCACTTCAACTTCAGATGTATCCACGAGAAAAGGAGTTACTAAGAAAATTAAAGCTGAAGATGTTTGTTTTATGGGAAGATACAGCCAGCTGTAGGCCTTTTGGCCCCTTAACCCTGTTCCATTATTCAACTAGGCGATGGTTGATCTGTATCTTAAACTCCCCTATGCACTTCAGTTTCAAAACCCTCGCCTAAGAAAAATCAATAAAAGTTTTGAAATTTGTAATTAACCCTTAGCCTTAATGGCCTTTTTTGAAGGAGCTCCACATTTATGTGAAGATGTGCTTCCCAACTCATCCCTAAGTGATGTTGGTCGCATTTTAGGGTCATAGCGTCATTCAGCATGGAAACAGACACTACAATCTAACCAGTCCATGCTGACCGTAATCCCAAACTGAACTAGTCCGACCTGCCTGCGCTTGGCCCATATCCCTCCAAACCTTTCTTATTCATATACTTATCCAAATGTCTTTTAAATGTTGCAACTGTACCAGCATCCACCACTACCTCTGGGTGTTCATTCCACACATGAACCACTTTCTGTGTAAAAAAATTTGCCCCTCATGTCATTTTTAAATCTCTCTCCTCTCACCTTAAAAATATGCCCCCTAGTCTTGAAATCCCTAGGGATCTCCACCAGTGGAAATTGTTTTGTTTTACCTGCTGCATAAAGTCCTTTAAACATATTAAGAACCATCCAATAAATCACTGCTCTCAATCTGCTATATTTAGGGGAACACAAATCCAGTCTATGCAGCGTTATCAAACTGGTTCCAGAACAGGTTTGAGGGGCTGAATGGCTTACTTTTGTTACCGTGATCTCATGTTTAGCCATCTGCTCCAGTGTTTTCAGTTACTTAGATTTATACAGTCAAACCCAGTGTTTAACGTCAATTAAAATTCTTCTGATTGAAAATAACACTGAATACCACTTTTGAGTTGATAGTATTTTGGAGATGTTTTTATTGCTCCTGTATTGTCAGTGTTGTTGTCCAGCTGCCTCTGGCACTTGGTCAGCAGTCATCACTTATAATTGCATTTGCACCCTCTTACTAATGACCCATACCTGTTAGTGTATTGCAAGCAGGAGATGCGGTGCTGATTACAATGTATGTTCCTATCATCCTGAATCACTTAGATGGCATCCCTGAGTGATTTGGTACTCGCTGCACAAGATACTGCCTGTGTGAAACCCAGCACCCCTACAGGTGAGAAAGTCCTCTTTTCGTGTCGTACGTAAGGTGATGTAATTGTCTCCATATCCTCAAGCTAGGAAAACAAAGTATCATTCAGTGGTCCTGCCACTGATTTCTATGCAATGGCCCTTTATGCAATGTATTTTGTTTCTTTTATAGGACATGGGCATTAGTGGCAAGACCAGCACTTGGTGCCCATTCTTAATTGCCCTTGGACTGCATGCTTTGCTTGGCCATTCCAGAGGCAGTGAAGAGTCAGTGACATTCCTGTAGATCTGGAGTCACTCGTAAGCCAGACTGTCTAAGGATCAAAGATTTTCTTCCTCAAAAGCATTCGGAGAACCAGGTGATAAATCTTTACAGTGATAACTGTAATTGTCACCATTACTGACACTGGCTTTATATTCAGATCTATTAATTGAATGTGTGGGATTTGAAGCCGTGTCCTCCGCATAGTCTGGGCCTTTGGATTAGTGGTTCAGTGATATTACCACTTTGCCACCATTTACCCCTACTACATGGGTATGTTTACCTGTGATTGTATCTATTGAGGGCAGAGTTATGATTGGCTGTGTTGCTGCTAATTTCCTTTTATTCATTCTTGGAATATGAGCATTGTAGGTGAGTTCAGTAGTGATGACCCATTCCTAATTGGCCTTGAGAGGATGGTAGCGTGCTGCCTTCTTGAACGGCTGCAGTGTTTAGGCTTTGGGTACCCCCACAGCACTGTTTCTGTTGCAGTTTGATAAAACTGAGAGGCTCATTAGGTCAGTACAGAGGTAGTTAAGAGTCAACCGCACTGCTTTGGGTCTGGAGTTACGTGAAGGCCAGACCCGGTAAGGATAGCAGATTTCCTTCCCTGAAGGCCATGAATTGACCAGGTGTGTTTTTACAACAGTCTGGTGGTTTCACAAACATTTTTATGTGTCTAGCATTTTTATTAACTAATTTAATTTTAAATTCCTATCACTGTCAGAGCGGGATTTGAACTCATGCTTTTTTATATCTGGTCCAGTGATATAACCGTTATGCCGTTGTTTCCTTTGAAACCAAGTGACCTCTGTATGCTCCCTGTCTGGGTTTGCACACGATGAATAAGTGGTTGGGTGAGATAATGAGGCCAGCTAGTACTTGTGGAGCTGTTCTTCAGATATATCAACATCTTTTAGAAGAGGGTTGAAAATTGATGAATAAAAAGGAACACATAAATATATATGCTGCGTATAAAAAAATTCATTGACTGGGAGTGACTCGAAGCATGTAATTCAATCCGACACTCTTGATTGTGAGGGACTGCATGAATTTCAGTCTTGTAGTTAATTACATCATCGGAACCCCTTGATTGAATTAAGGCCCTGCAGTCTGCTCCCAGGTACTTGCAACTTAGAATATAATACATGCACCACAAATAGGAGAGGACACGCAGCACAGATGGGCTAAGTTGTCTGATTCTTTCATGGCTCAGCAAGTTTATTGTGTGCAGCTGAGTCATACACATTGGGGAGGTTCCAGGTTCAAAGCTCAAGTTCTGCTGGATTCCCTAGCTCCAGTTGGGCTTCCAAGAGGGCTATACATTATGTCATAGCCACGTGAGTTAGATGAGTGTTGCCTTTACATAGCGCCCTGAACGTTGTCAGGTGTCCATTCACAGGAGTGCTTGCGAACAAAATTGAGTGTTGAGAGTGTGACTGGGCAGCAGAACAGATTTAAACAAGTGCCTTAAAGAGAGAGAGAGAGCATGCAGATTTTGGGAGTTTAGGATTAAGGCAGGGTGAAGATATACTTGCGAATGGTAAAGTAATATTTTAGGGGGCAGAATTGGGGGAATATTGATATTGTCTAGGTTTGGGGGCCGGAGAAAATCACAGTGCTCTAATTTCCTACTCTTAATGGCTGTCCAGTGTTCCCTGCTGCAAATGGAGTCTGTAGTGATTGCAATGAGGTCAGCCAGGTAGACCTCATAGAATACAAGTTCCCTGATTGGGCTGTTAATCTGGTACAATCAGTGAGCCATGGCTGACAATATGAACAGCAGGGTTAGAGGTTTTGAGAGCTGGCTCTGAGGAAGCTGGATCAGTGTCAAGGACTTCCCATGTGTAAATAAAAGGTGACTTGGGATACTGGCCTCTGTGTAGTTATTTCAGAGTCCTCAAGTCATAATGGTTTAGAAGTAGGCTATTCGTCCCATGGAATCCGTGCTAGCTCTCTGTAGAGTAATCCAGTCAATCATACTCTGCTCCCCTGCCCTGCATACTAATTTTTCTTCAGTGCCAGTTCAATTTTCTTTTGAAATCACCTTTGTGGGTGGCTTGTTCCAGGTCATTGCCAAAAGTTTGTCCTTACATTCGCCCTGTCTAAAGCCTCATGTCTGTGTGTCCTAAATCTTTGTACCACTAACTAGTGGAAATGTTTCTTACCAACTTATGTATACATGATATAGTTTTGTGCAGATTGACTGAATAACATAAAGTAGGTATAACAGGATTACACAATGGTGGCTGAAATCATTGAGTAGTTCAGTAGGTTGCTGACATTCACTATCAAGGCAAGTAATGGGCTCTTGGCTGAAGTAATGGAATGATCTAGAAACATAGATTTCCCCAAGGGCTGCATGCTCCTTTTCAAAGAGTGAAAGTTTGCCGAAAGGAGTCAAAGTTGTCGCAAAGTGTGTAATATTTCTAATCTCCTCAGTATCTTTGGAATGAATAAGCAATTAAAGTAAGCAGGAGAGACTCTTGCAACAGATTTTTTATATTTATTCATAGGATGTGGCTATCGCTGGAAGGCCTGGCATTTATTACACTATTCGTCCCTAAGAATGTCATGGTCAGTTGTTTTCTTGGTTAACTCCCTGTGTGAGGGAGGGGTGTTCCAGATACTTGACCCAGTGAAGGAATGGTGATATGTTTCCAAGTCTGGATGGTGCGTTGCTTGGAAGCAAGCATACAGGTGGTGCTGTTCACCTTAATCTGCAGCCCTTGTCTTTCTAGATGGTAGCGGTCGTGGATTTGGAATATGCTGTCTGAGTTACTGCATTCTATCTTGTACATGGCACATACTGCTGCCACTGTGCATTGGTGGTGAAGGGAGCAGATGTTGAAGATAATGGCTGGCGAGTTGATCATATGGGCTATTTTGTTCTGAATGGTGTCAACCTGCATGAGTGATGTTGGAGTTGCACCGATCCAGGCAAAGGTGACTATTCCATCAGATCCTGACTTGTGCCTTGTAAGGAAGTGAGTTACTCACCTCTTGTAGCCACAGTTTTTATATGGCTGGTCCAATTCATCTCTGGTCAATGGTAACTCATAACGCATTGACAATGAAGTTTCAGTGATGCTATTGAATATCAAGAGGAGATGGATGGATTCAGGAGTGTGAAGACTGCTTGAGCAACATGAGTAACAGTCCACCTCATGTTGACCAGTCTGAGTGATACATGAAGAGAAATCCAGTCAGAACCAAATAAATTTGGTTTTGTGGTGTTGGATGGTGAATGACAGTGGAACTGTGTATTGAAAGCTTGACCTGGATACAGGATGAGAGGGTGAGTCATGCATCCATGTTGGCTTGCTGTACTATTCTGATTAAGTCAGTCAATCCTGCTGATTCCTCACAGGGAGAGAAACCTCTTCTGGTTTACCTTTAGTAACCTGGAAATCCAGATGAAAGGTCAAGGCTAGTAGTAAGGCCAAGAATGAGAAGGAGAGTGAGTCGGTGCCTTTCAGTCTAGTATTGTCCCAGAACTAGGATGGTTACTTGGTATCCCGATTCCAGAAGACGGCATGCATTAGAGGCTGGAGAGTTGTAGAATCATAGAGCAGTACAATGTGAAGAAGTGTGAGGCGATACATTTTGGAGACACAGTATAAAACAAAGGTTGTTATCCTAAAGGGTGTGCAGGAGCAAAGAGTCTTGAAAGTATATGTGTATACATTACTAAAGGTGTCAGGACAGGTAGCGCAAACAGTTGATAAAACATAACAGTATCCTAGGCTTCAATAAAAGGGGCATAGAGTACAGGAGCAAAAAAGTTATGCTGAACATGTAGAAGACACTAGTTCAACCTCACCTGGAGTATTGTGTGCAACTTTGGGCATCACACTTTAGAAAGAATGTGAATAAATTGGAGAAAGTTCAGATTGGTCCCAGGGATGCGAAACATTAGTTATGAGGATTGATTGGAGAAGTTGGAACAGGTTTTCCTGGAGAGGAGATTTTATAGAAGTTTCAAAATCATGAGTTGGGGTGGGGTGGGGTGGGGTGGGGCGGGGCGGAGGGGAGCGGTGCTGGACAAAATTGGTAGTGAGAAATCTTTCCCTCCTTGTAAAGGATCAAAAACAAGAGGGTGCAGATATAAAGTGGTTTGCAAAAGGAACAGAATTGAAGGGAGTAAAAGCCTTTTCACTCAGCTTCTTGTTAAGGTCTGAAGTGTGGTGGAGGCAGGTTCAAATCAGACATTTAAGAAGGCCTTGGATGATTATTTAGATTGAAACAAAGTGCAGGATTATGGGGTAAAGCTAGGAGATTGACATTAAGTCATAGTGCACATTTAGAGAGCCAGTGCAGACATAATGGGCTAAATAGACTTTACCTGCACAATAAAAATTCTGTGACAAAAACAGAAATTGCTGGAAAAGCGCAGCAAGTGTGGCAGCATCTGTGGAGCGAAGTCGGAGTTAACATTTCAGGTCGTGTGACCCTTCCTCAGAACATTTCACAGAAGAATTCTGTGATTCTGAGTATAGCACAGAAGGAGACATCGGCCCATTGAATCTGTGCTGATTCTTTAGAAGATCAATCCAGTTAGTTCCACAACTCACTCCTTCCTCAAATCCCTGCAAATCTTTCTCCTTCAAAGCATTAATCAGATTATCTTTGAAGGCTCCGTTTGTGCCTTTGCCCAATGTCTCAGGCATATATTCCAAATCCAAACCCTCCTTGTGTAAAAGGAGATTTTCCTCGTGTTGTCTCTGGCTGCTTGGCCGTATGCCTTAAATCGATGCTCTCTGCTTATTGACCCTTCAGCTGTAGCAAATTGGGAAGCACAGAAAATACTGTTCAAGGAAAAGATGACATCTGCATATCTAGAAACAAAGGCAATTTTGATCAATAATCTAAATGTAATGCTCATAAAAAAATGTTTAATGTAAAGCTTGGCCTTAGAGGCATTCCATCAATCAATAGGTCTCAAAAAACCTACTGCGCTTGCATTTTCTGCTGTTATTTTTGATATCACAGAGCTGTCCAAACTGGTACTCAAGATGATGTATCATAAAATGCATTGCTATAGTAACAGGGTAGGCTATTCCAAGCTGTTACCATAATCACCAGTGGTGATGTGCAAAGCTGGGACAAATATCTGGGTTTCCCCAAGTTTGGCCATTTCTCAGGGGAGTGCCTTTTCCTTAGTTCTTTTTGATCAAGGTGTGTCAGCTTGATTTAAGTTGGCATCAAGTCCAAACTTCTCAAGCTGGCATGAAGCAGAGGCTCCCACTTAAATTGGGTTGAATCGTTTTCGGGTCCAGCGGTGTTGGTTCAGCTTGGATGGTATGAAGAGAGCTGTTACTATTTGACTATTCCTTATGCCATTAAAATCAAACATCCTCCCACAGCAGTTTCGAGGCTGCCTGACAACTTTAACCTTTCCATTGCAGTCAGAGCTGTCAACATTTGTTAAATCTTAAGCATGAGCCTTTCCGTCAAGTGCCATGTTCCCAAGACTCGGGTAAAACAGAAATATGGCTCAGGAGCAAAAGCTGGTCTGTCAAGTCAGCCACAGGGTGCCAAATAAGAATATAAGAAAGTGGAGAAGGAGACACTGAACTGGTCTCTCAAATCTGAAATGTTATAGGGTCATGGCTGATCTTCGATCTCAGGAACACCTCAGCACTCCCAAGTGGCTGAATGGCCTACTTCTGCTCCTAATTTGTGTGTTTATATGTATGGTACACTTGCCGTTGTTGGACAGTGCATTAAGTATAGGAGTTGGCAAGCCATGTTCTGGCTGTACAGGATATTGGTGAGGCTACTTTTGGAATGCTGTGACCAACTCTGATCTCCCTGCTGTAGGAAGGATCTTGTTGAATTCAAAAGGGTGCAGAAAAAATTTACAAGATGAAGTTGGAATTGGAGGGGTTGAGCAATAGGGAAAGGCTGAAAAGGCTGAGGCTGTTTGCCTGGAACATCAGAAGCTGAGGGGTGACCTCCTAGAGTCTTATAAAATCATGAGGGACATGGATAGGGTGAATAGCCAAGGTATTTTTCACATGGCAGGGGAGTCCAAAATTAAGGGACATAGGTTTAAGGTGAGAGTGGAAAGATTTAATCGGGACCTAAGGGGCAACTTTTTCATGCAGAGGGTGGTGTGTGTATGGAATGAGCTGCCAAAGGAAATGAAGGAGGCTGGTACAATTACAAAATTTAAAAGGCAACTGGATGGCTAAATGAATAAGAAGGGTTTAGAGGGATATGGGCCAAATGCTTGGAAATGGGACTAGGTTAATTTAGGATATCTGATCGACATGGACGAGTTGGACTAAAGGGTTTTTTTCTGTGCTATACAACTCTATGACTCTCTATGTACTTCAAAGCCCTATATCCATATCACTCGATTCCTTAGTGTCCTTAGGGATCTGGTGATTTTGCATGACTGAGCAGCCACAATCCTCTGGAGTAGAGAATTCCAAACGTTCACAACCCTGATTGACAGTTTTAAATAGCAGACACCTTAATCTAAAACTGTGCACCCTAATTCTAGATTGTTTCACCAAGCTACACTATGTTCCAGTATTCACTCTATCCAGGAGTTGTTTCAGTGAGATCTTCCTTAGCCTCTTTCGCCTTCCTTTTTCTACCCTTTTTTTCAAAGTTTCTCCCTTTTCTGTCCATCTGTATTTTCATTCTACTTTTTCTCTTTTGATTTCTCATACTGGATAGTCCTGTTAAAAGCATGAGAACAATAAAGAGTCAGGGCTGTGCCAGCATCCATGGATGTAGTCAGTGACTTCTATTAATCATATTAATAAATAAAGAGCTTTCCAAGTCACTTCTTTCAAATTTTGGGAGAACTTTGAGGGTAGGTGGTAATGTCATGAGACTAGGAATCCTGGCTATTGGCGTAGGGACATGAGTTCAACTCCCACTGTGACAGCTGCAATTAAAAGCTACATTATTGGCGACCATTGTTAATTGTTGTTAAGAACCCATTTAGTTCACTATCTTCTTCAGGGAAGGAAATCTGCCATCCTTACTTGGTCTAGCCTACATGTGACGCTAGACCTTTGGCAAAGTGGTTGACTCTTAACTGGCTGAAATGGCCTAGGAAGGCCTCCAGAGTTGGGCAACATGTGCTTACCAGCATTGCCCACATCCTGTACAAGAATTAAAACAACCTTTTGTTGCAATCTCTTCATTAATTCTACTATCTAAGGGAAGGAAATGGCGGGATCACATTTGCTACACTACCACAGTAACCATATTCCAAAAGTGTGTTATTGGCATGTAAAGCAGTTTCTGGTGGTGTGCTGTATTAATAGGGGTCTTGTTTTCAGAGTGTCATACTGCTTGTGACTCTTACTCTATAGCAGGAGGATAAGAATATCAGTGCTGATGTTCCCTAGCAGAAATTCCCTGGTATTTGCTTAAAACTGAATTGCTCACATCTCTTTATGCAGCTTCCATTCCACAGTTATCCATGTAGCTCAGGATACCAGAAGTCATCGTATAAAGGACAGTGTTAAGCTATCTGCTTGAAGCGGTGCAGTTGGATTATAAATTCAAAAAAACCTTACATTTGCATAGCACCTTTCACTGCACGAGTGTCACAGAGCACTTTATGGCAAATTAAGTACTCTTTGAAATGGAATCACTCTTCTACCAGAAACACGGCAGCTAAAATGGAAATGGAAAGATCCCACAAACAGCAATGTGATAATGAGGGGATCATTGTTTTTATTGGAGAGGTGATTTGTCAGATAGTTGTTGGCCACCGATGAAACAGGAAGCATGATGTTCATCAGAGAAGGTTAGATTTAGGCCTCTGTGTAATGTCTGATCTGAAAGGCAGCCCTCTAACAATGTAGCACTGCACTTGAGTACCAGTCTAGATTTTGTGCTCAGTTCTAACTGATGGTGAAAGAATAAGATAAATGGGGAGAGAGGGAGTGAAAGGAGAGCAAGAAGCAGTGAAGGGATAGGAGAGAGAATCAAACTGACTCCACTCCATTCCATATTGTTCCATAATTTGTGAGCATTTATTATTGTTCTTCATCTTATTGTCTCTCAGACAACGAATACATTGACAGAGAGGTAGGTGCACGTAATATAACAAATTACCTTAGTGTTGACTTGCATCTGGCACTGAGGCTCCCTGGAATATGCTCTGTCAGTTCATTGCATACCCATCACAGCAAATGTGACAACATTTTAATTTGTTAGTGCCTTCCTCACACACACAGTGTAGCTCTCCTTCAGCTTAAATGGCATCAAGTTTCTGTTTGACATGTGCATCAACATGTCAAATACACCATTGTCTTTTTAAATTCTTTCATGGGATGTGCATTTGTTGCCTGTCTCTCAATGGCCTTGTACTGAGGGGCTTGCTGTGCTTTTTCAGAAAGAGATTAAGAGTCACCCACTCTACTGCACGTGTGTAGAGTCACATAGAGGCATGTAAGGATGGCAGTTTTCCTTCCTTCAGGGGCATTAATGAACCAGATGGGGCTTTATGACAATCAATAATAACTTCCTGGTCACCACCACTGAGACTAATTTTCAATTCCTGAATTCCTGTAATTCATCAGCTGCAGATTTGAGCCTATATCTTCAGAACATTAGCCTGGGCCTCTAGCTTAATTTACCACTGATATTAGCACTTGCCACCATCTCACAAACACAGTATGATGGCTTGAGCTATTTCTTTCAGTTGTATCATCCTGTCCTGATCTGAGCAGCACAAGGCCACCTATAGTATATACTATGTAATAAGCATAATATCATGGATTCTCCCTATATAATCATTAGAGGCTACTGTCCGTGAGACTGAAATAACAATTTGTTAGCACACTCACTTTATGAATTAAGGGTTTAAAATCTAGATCTGTGAGACACTCATGTGAATTCAAGGCTTGAAACTGAAAGATAAGAGGTTGGTGGGAGCTGCAAAAGAAAGATCTGAAGAAGTGGGTAAACATCAGGATGGAAGATGCTGTAGGTACGAAAGGGCAACAGCCTCTTAGGATAACTTGAACTACCTGGAATTAGGTCACATAGGAAGATCGCAGTGTGGATCCTTGATCCGAGCTTTTTTAATTGACTATAACTGGGATAGTAAGAAAGACTTGCATTCAAAAATTACCTTCCTTGATCAGGGGATGTCTCAAAGTGTTTTAAAACCAATTAAATACATTTTGAAATATAATTGCTGTTGTAATATACAATGTGGAGTGGATGGCACTGTAACCGGTCAACGTTCACCATCGGGGCTTGTCCATGCAGAATGGCTATGTGGGTGAGACACTGAAGGTCTAGAATCTGCGAGTACTGGATCCACATTCTGAGGGTTAGCTATCAGAAAGAAGTGGGAGAAAATTAGAAAGTGCAGAAACCTAATCCAGTGTCCTTTGGTGGTGCTGCATAGTCGAAGAGTTGTATGATTATTGATCCACAGGAGAGGAATATTTTCCAAAAGTGAGATTTGCATTTAATGACCAACTGAAGAGACAAGTGAACCCACCAGAGCCCTTGGCTGAGCTCTTTCAAACGTGCGGTACATTGCCTTGTTTAGCAGAGGCAGCTATCCTTTTAGTACTTTGCTCAGAATGCTTAGTTTAGTTGGCTGGATGGCTAGTTTCTGATGCAAAGTGATGCCAGCAGCAAGGGTTCAATTCCTTTACTAGCTGAGGTTACCATGAAGGTACCTTCTTCTTAATCTCTTTCCTTGCCTGAGGCATGATGACCCTCCTCTTAAACCACCATGAATTGTCTCTTTCCAAAGAGAGTGGGACTGTGGTGACTTTATTGATGAATTACAGGCTCAGGTTTTACTCATTTGATGAGTAACAATTAATTTCTGTCTCCGATAAGCTTGATTTCCTACTTCATGCTGCACACTTTCTTTTGCTCCACAGAGCAGTTGGCTCTCTTCAAAGATAAACATGTCCCAAGATTTGAATACTGCTCCCATATCTACCACCTCTAACAAACTCTCAGACATGCTACAAAACAAGGTAATTTTTCCCTCACCATCTGCTCCTGCCTCTCTAGCTCTCCCGGTGGAATTTTTTGATTGCCTTTTTTTCCCTTACTCAACTCAGTTATCTCCGTGAAAACAACACAGCGGGTCAGACAGCATCGATGGAGAGACAGCCAGCTAACGCTTCTAGTCTAGATGATTCTTCATCAGAGTCGAATGAAGTGTGGAGGGGACAGTATTTATGCTATAGTTGACAGGGGATGTGTCGGGGTGGTGGGGTTAGGGTGCTGGTGGAGAAAAGTTGTTGATAGTTCAGATTAAGTGATTGGAATGTGAGAATGGCAGAACAATGGTGCCAGATTTAAAAGAGCCCCAGTGGGGTGCGGGAGGGGAGAGAGGGCATGGTGGCAGAGAATGTAACAAGTAAAGCTAAAAGAAAGGGAAGAAATGGGAGTGGGTTCACCATTTGAAGGTGTTGAATTCAATATTAAGTCCAGATGGCTGTAAAGTGCCTGGTTTGTAGATGAGATGTTGTTCCTCTAGTTTGCACCGTAATTCACTGGAGCACTGTAGCATGCTGAGGAGAGGCAAGTGGGCATGTGAGCAGGACACTGTGTTAAAATGACTGGCTATAGGAGAGTGGGGACCATGCTTGCACACAGTGCAGATTCCTGGAAGAAAATTGGAAATGAGGATACACGAACACCAACTAGCCTCCAAGAGACACGACTAATTCTCACAGGTCTCAATACACATGGCCAAAGAGGGACACGAATTTGAATGGGACAACACATCCATAATATCACGAACCAAACAGAGACATGCTAGAGAATTCCTGGAGGCCTGGCATTCCAACCGGAACTCCTTCAACAAACACAGCGAACGGGACTTGATATACAAACTGCTGAAAAACAGAACCGGAAGTAAGACCAACCACCCCAGCAAACTGAGGCGTATAAATAACAAACAGAACAGAACACCAACGCTTCACCTGAGGCGCACTGACGATGTTACCGAGCAGAGTGACGAAACATCTGCAATCGACCACACTGGCTCGGCGAGCAAGTCTGCAATTTCTCAAAAACTTTAAGTACAGATTCCAGCATCTGCAGTAATTTGCTCCTACAATGTTAGTTCCATTATACCTCTAAATGTTCTTCACTTGATCCTTTTGGGTTCCATGAATCTGTGTGTTCCTTCTGATTACATCCACGTGTTGTCTTATTTGCGAAAATGAACTGTTGAAACTCCTACTCCCCTTCCCTCTATAACCCTGCTTTGGCAATAATTAAACATGACTCCTCAATTCATCTGGTCTGCTTACCACCTCAATGATGTCTGGTATGGGGGATTGACACTTTCCACAGTTTTCAAATTAAAAACTGCTAATGTGGAGCTTCAAGGCGATGGATATCTAAGTTCCAGGAACAATGGGCCGGAGTGTCATTCATTTGATTCACATTTTTCATTACAGATGAAATGATAATTTAATAAGAATTAAATCTGGCTTCAAAAGTTGTAGTTGTAGTAAATCCCTGATCTTAGTCTCATGCAGGAAGCTGACAACATCATGAAAATGCTGAATAACCTCATTAAAATTAAAATTACAATGCTCCAAAGATTCAAGATCTTGAATATGTAAAACTTGCTATAAAATTTCTATTGCTTCCAGTGTGGACTTCCGCTTGTGAGCACTTGGTTAGAGATTGAGTGATGTTGCTCATATTAACCATCCATAGCAAGACAGTTGAAGTAAAGCCAGCATTATCATGGAGGACTGTAGAACTGCTCTCTCATTGGAGAAAAACAACTGCTGGTGCTTTAACCTGAGGGTCACCACAATTCAGGCAAGGAGTGGCTAGCACTGCTGCCTGACAGCACCAGGGACCCGGGTTCGATTCCACCCTCGGACTACTGTCTGAGAGGAGTTTGTACATTCTCCCCATGTCTGTGCATGTCTCCTGGTGCTTAGGTGGGTTGGCCATGCTAAGTTGTTCATACTGTCCAGGAATGTGTAGGTTAGGTAGATTAGCCATGGAAAATGCAGGGTTACAGTGATACAGGTTGGGGGTGTGTGTGTGTGGGGTGCTGTTTGAAGCATTGCTGTGGGCTGGATGGACTGATACATCCACACTTTAGGGATTCTATGATTTATAATGGAGCAAGGTTGAGAACTTGGGTCCTTCGTGGCAACCTCAGCCACTGTTGGAATTGAACCTTCACCATTGGCACCACTCATTAGCTGTGTAGCCAACTAAGCTAACCATGGTGTTGCGGTGGGGAATGTCTCTGCCTCTGAGCGAGAAGCTCAAGGTTCAAGTCTCACATCAGGGCTCACTGCACAAGGAAGGATTTAGTCAAGCAGGTGAAGAATCAGCCTGAAAATCCTTCCAGGCAGTAAGTGTGGGAGGGCTTCCCTTCTGCCATATGATGGAAAGAACTTTGGAGCATCTATCATCAATATTCACAGCTCTAGGTGAAACCAAAGCTCTTTAGATAGCACTTTCCAAACTCACACCATGACCACCTGGAAGGACAAGGGCAGCAGATGCAGGGGAGCACCACCCCCTGTAGGTTCCCCTCCAAGTCACACACCATCCTGACTTGGAAATATGTCACCATTCCTGCACTGTTGCTGAGTAAAATTCATGGAACTTCTTCCCTAACGGCACTATTTGTGTATCTGCACTGCAAGGACTGCAGCCGTTCAAAAAGGCATCTCACCTCCACTTTCTCAAGGGTATACACTTGATGGGTGATAAATACTGCCGCAGCCGTGATCACCACACCCTATAAAGACATGCATACATCCACAGCAGCTTGGAGTCGTTGAGTGAAGCACAATATACTGCCCCCACCAAGATAGCCTAAGTACTGCAGCCTGTTCACAGCCTTTGACACATACTTATTTCACTTTGTGGAGGGCTGGGTAAGTGGTGGAAGGATTCCCAGACTGTTTAACACATCGTGAACACTCCTTCTATGACCAACAAGCTGTTGTTGTGGGACAAGAACTCAAAACTCCAACCCAGAGATAGGGACACTATCCACTGTGTTACAAGGCCTCCATTGCAGAGTGATGATTGGACTAGTAAAAGTGAGGCCTCAACTAACAATCGAGACTGAACACAAGCCCCACATCAGCTATTGGGAAAGTAAATCTGATTAAATAAATTTGGTTTAAGAAAATGAGCATCAGTAATTGTGATCATGAAACCAGTGTATTGTTGAAAAAAACCATCTGATGCCTTTTCGGGGAGGAAATCTGTAGTCCATAAATTGTACTCAAGAAGGTGAGTCACCACCACCTTCTCACGGGCATGGGTAATAAATGTGGACCTTGCCAGGAGCACCCACATCTCAGGAATCTGTTAAGAGGAACACAACAAGGAAGTGAACCTGAGTAAGTTAGGGAGGACTATGAGCTGTTACTATCTGCATGTTCCTCAGTAAGTCACACACCATCCTGACTTGGAACTATGTCACTGTTCCTTCATTGTCACTGGGTGAGAATCCTGGAACTCCCTCTCTAACAGCACTTTGGATGTACTTAAGGCAGCTTACCACTACCATTTTTAAAGGTAGTTATTGGTCAGTGCATTGAAAATAGGAGTTGGGAGGTCACGTTGCAGCGGTACAGGACATTGGCTAGGCCACTTTTGGAATACTACATTCAATTCTGGTCTCCCTGCCATAAGAAGGATGTTATTAAACTTGAAAGGGTGCAGAAAGATTTACAGGGATGTTGGAGGGTTTGAGCCATAAGAAGAGGCTGAATAGTTGTGGCTATTTTCCCTGGAACATCGGAGGCTGAGGGGTGATTTTATAGAGGTTTATAAAATCATGAGGGGCATGGATAGCGTAAATAGCCAAGGGTAGGGGAGTCCAAAACTCGAGGGAGTAGGTTTATGGTGAGAGGGGAAAGATTTAATAGGGATCTAAAGGGCAACTTTTTCAAGCAGAGGGTGGTGTATGTATGGAATGAGCTGCCAGAAGAAGTGGTGGAGGCAGGTACAGTAACATTTACAAGGCATCTGGATGGGTACCTTAGTAGGAAGGGTTTAGAGGGATATGGGCCAAATGCTGGCAAATAGGACAAGATATTTTTATGATATCTGGTCATCATGGACGAATTGGACTGAAGAGTCTGTTTCCATGCTGAGCATCACTATGACTCTATGAATGTTAGTTTTGACAGCAACATCCAAATCCCACAGAACAGTTAAAAAAAAGCTTCTAAATGATATAACTTTTGCTGTACCAGCCTGATTGAAATGTAATGATTCGGAAAGACCTGAAGGTTTTGGAGAGAGAAGAGAAGAGATTTAGTGCGATGCTTCCTGTGCTGACGGATTACAATCATGTAGACTGGCTGGAGGAGCTGAGGCAATTCTCCTTAGAATGGGGAAGGCGAAAAAGAGACTTGATAGAGATGATTGAAATCATGAAAGGCTTTAATAGAGGAAGAATAATTAGAGTAATTTCCAGTGACTGAACAGTCAGTAAGTAGAGGCATTGATTAATATTGAGTGCAAAAAAACCACAGGCACTATGAGTAAGAACCTTTCCTCCAATGAGTGGTTAAGATTTGGAAGGCCTGACAGTGTGCTATGTTTATAATCAATTGGAGCTTTTCAAAGGGAATTGGAGAAGTCCTTGAAGGAGAAAAGAAACTGCCGAGATATGGAAGAAGGTTGGAGGGTGGGACTAACTGGATTGTCTATGGAAGAATTAGTTTAGATTGATGGGCCAAATAGCCTTCTCCTTTGTGGTGCTATTCCATTGGGTGAATTTTAGGACTGAGACCATTCCATTGTGCCTAATCTGCCCCAAGGTGGAAACAGTTCATAGAATAGAATCATAGCATTCCTACAGTGTGGAAAACAGGCCCTTCGGCCCAACAAGTCCATACTGACCCTCAGAGCATCCCACCCAGACCCATCCCCCTGTAACCTGCCTAATCTACACATCCCTGAACACTATGGGCAATCCACCTACTCTACACATCTTTGTTCAAATTCTTTTGTGGGATTTGGGTGTCACTGGCTAAGCTAGCGTTCATTCTACATAGTCAACAACCCTCAAAATGGTGGTGGTAAGCTGCCTTCTTTAGTATCAGCTGCAGGCCATGATGTGTAAGTACACCCACAGTGCTGTTAGGGAGGGAGCAAGTTCCCTACCAAGTGACAATGAAGGAACAATTTTATCGTGGTGGGAGAGCACGGCACACCTCAACATAGGACCTTTAGTTGACCCTCACCTTGACAGGTCTTTGAGCATTGGCACCTTGGGGCCTGCTTCAAGATAGTTGATCTAGGGGTGGCACAGTGGCTCAGTGTTTAGCACTGCTGCCTCACTGTGCCAGGGACCCAAGTTCAATTCCATCCTCGGGCAACTGTCTGAGTGGAGTTTACACATCTTTCCCTATGTCTGCACGGGTTTCCCTCCGGGTGTTCCAATTTCCTCTCAAAGTCCAAAGCTGTGCAGGTTAGGGTGGATTACCCATGCTAAATTGCCCATAGTGTCCAGTGATGTGCAGGCTGGACGGGTTAGCCATGGGAAATACAGGGTTTCAGGGCTAGGGTAGGGGGCTGGGGTCGGTCTGGGTGGGATGTTCTTCACAGAGTTGGTGTGGACTCAATGGGCTGAATGGCCTACTTCAAACTGTAGGGATTCTATGATTCTTCTTTGATCTGAAATCCCCACTCTGCTCTGGGAGTTACATAGGGAAATGACTGGAGTGACTGCAAAATCACAGTCAGCCTCTCTTGCCTTGTAGGGCTCCTAATGCCTTGAAGGCCCATGTAGTGTGTACCAGCATTCTTGAGTTCTCTACTTGTAGACAGCTCTGTCCTATGGCACCACAGACTCCAAAATGGGGAGGGCAGGAGGTAGGTCACTACTCCATGCTCACGCAGAATGGTGAAATTGAACCCTATGTTGGCACCAATCTGATCTAGACTGATAGTCCAGTCAACTGTCCCTACAAAGAGTCTGAGTTGTTGTATCAACAGGCAGGATGTAACCTGGAGATTTAGATATTGAGGGTAGAGGCCATCATATTCTTCTCCACTAGTCTCACTCTTACTGCCTGTCCTTGGCATGTATTGACAAGTTGAGACTCAACCTGCATTATGAACACACCTTTCGTACTCAGCAAGTCTTGAAATGGAGCTTAAACCCAGAGCTTCTGGTTCAGAAGCAGTGACTCTACCTACTGCATCACAAGACTCTCCTGTGATTCCATGACAGTGATAACTTAGTATCTAAGGTACAGTATTCTACCTTACTGTGAGTCCAGGTTTTAGCAGCCATGAATGTGCAGGAGAATTATATCCTGCAATATCATTGTTTAATCAGTTAGAGTAGGAGAAGGTTCATTGACCCTTGATTGAGGTGCAGGAACATTTAGGTTGCTGTACTTGGGGCTTAGAAACAACAGGAGTAGAACTGGTGGAGATCATATTGTCAATAAAACAAAAAGTAAAAAAAAAATGCAGCGGCTAGCTGTAAGCTAACACAGAGCAAGATTGCCTCTAAGATACACAAGTATTTTCTTGTACTCTGTCCAGGAGTTTGATAGAGGTGCTAGATAAGGGAACTGTATCTAAATTTTGAGACCTAGCAAATTCCTCTGTTGCTATTAACAGAGACATTGACTGATTTTGTTTAAGCTTCTTAACACCTCCATTCTAATAGTACACAGAGGAATTTATTATGAACATCTTGATATCACACTGCTTTGAATTTTAATAAGTTACCTGCCCATCAGAATTTCTGTGAAGATTGAAGGATGGAAAAGATAGGTTGAAGAATGAGGCTTGTGGTGTGCCTGGCTGACTCAGCGTGGGGTCAACCTGATAAATAGACATCGCAAAAGATTGCAGTAGGCTAAAAGCAACTGCCAAGTGATAAATCCTGATTCTTGGTGTCACAAGAACCAGAAGAACAACGTCACTGGCACTGGCAATTCAGTACTTGGACATTGGGGGAAAAATACCGCTCAAGCTTTTCATGTTGCATTTGTCAGGACAAATGCAAGAATGCCAAATTTTACAAGAGGAACATATTCAACCTTTGAACCATTTTTAAAAAATTGCTTGGGGCAATTGTTAGCAGTGCCTCAGCTAGCTCAGAGTTGACTTGCCAACCAGTTAACACCTTTTCCTCCTGTAGGATAAGTTGTGATTGCTTAACATTTGGAATTCTTGCATTTGTCCTGATGAGTGCAGAGACAAAAAGCTTCAAACAACATGTCTCTCTTCAGCAACAACATTTTGCAGTTTATACAGCACCTTTAATGTAATAAAATGTCACAAGTATCATCACTGAAGCAATATAAAGCAAAATATGACAATGAGTCATGTGAGGACATATTCGGTCAGATAACTACAAAAATCAGTCAAACAGGTTTTGAGAAGTGTTTTAAACTGGGAAATGAAGTTGAGAGTTGTTGAGGATATTAAAATCGTGAATAATCTGAAAGCCAGAATTAGAGGACAGTGGTATCTCACAGGGTTAAAGTCCTTGGGCAATTGCAGAAAGAGAGAGAGAGAGAGAGAGAGATAGAGTGAAGGATGAGGCCAAAAAGGGAATTGAAAGCCAGAATGAGAACTTTAAAAATCAAGACATTCACTCCTCAACAATGTTTGTCAGCAAGCACATGGCTGTGTTCCGGAAATGGAGGCTGTTTTGTAGTGCAAGATGTGTTGGTATTTTTCTCTCCTCTTTAACACTGGATAAGGGGTTACTGCTAGTCCTATTTAGGGATGGGGTTTGGTATGGAGGGGTGGCTAGTGGGAAGGTATCATGCAGCACAAGCTGAGGAGCACTAAGTACATCTCACCAAATGGACTTTCATTTAGAGTACCCGTGCACATAGAATTCCTTGTTTTCAGATATTATTCTTTTCAGCACCACTACTTTATCTGTCACCTTCACTCATGCTGAGGTATTTTTAGACTCACCAGGAGTGAAGGGCATTTAGCAATTTAACAAAGATGCATTTCAGTACAGAGCAAATATTGTATTTCTCCATTAGGGGATGACATATAAAAACACTGGATAACAGGATCTTCAATTCCTAATGCAGTATACCTACACAGAACAAAGCGTATTTCAGGGTAAGCAGTCAGAAGAATCCAACCTTCCACCTCTTGCCTTCCCTCTCTTCAACAAATGTTCTGGATTTCAACTTGGAAATGGATGCCCACTGATGTAGCATGTTTCACTTCTATACTTAGTGCCTCAGTCAAATAAGTACTTTTGAAATGTAGTCCCTATAGTTTCTGGATCCTCAGAAAGTAAGGAGCCATGGGATTGAAGGAAATTTGGCTATCTGTATACAGAATTGGCTATCCAATAGAAGACAGTGGGTGGTAGTAGATGGATAGTATTCAGCCCGGAGCTCAGTGACCAGTGGTGTTCCGCAGAGATCTGATCTGGGACCTCTGGCTCTTTGTGATCTTTATAAATGACTTGGATGAGGAAGTGGAAGGGTGGGTTAGTAAGTTTGCCAATGACACAAAGGTTGGTGGAGTTGTGAATAGAGTGGAGGGCTGTTGTAGGTTGCAACGGGACAATGACAGGATGCAGAGCTGGGCAAAGAAGTGGCAGATGGAATTCAACCTAGAAAAGTGTGAAGTGATTCATTTTGGAAGGTCGAATTTGAATGCAGAATACAGGGTTAATGGCAGGATTCTCGGCAGGGTGGAGGAACAGAGGGATCTTGGGGTCCACGCCCCTAGATCCCTCAAAGTTGCCACCCAAGTTGATAGGGTTGTAAAGAAGGCGTATGGCTTGTTGGCTTTCATTGGCAGGGGAATTGAGTTGAAGAGCCGCAAGGTTAGGCTGCAGCTCTATAAAACCCTGGTTAGACCACACTTGGAATATTGTTTTCAGTTCTGGTCACCTCATTATAGGAAGGCTGTGGAAGCTTTAGAGAGGGTGCAGAGGAGATTTACCAGGATGCTGCCTGGACTGGAGGGCAGGTCTTATGAGGAAATGTTGAGGGAGCTAGGGCTTTTCTCATTGGAGTGCAGGATGAGAGGTGACTTGATAGAGGTGTAGAAGATGATGAGAGGCATAGATAGAGCGGATAGCCGGAGACTTTTTCCCAGGGCAGAAATGACTATTCCGAGGGGGCATAATTTTAAGATGATTGGAGGAAGGTATGGGGAGATGTCAGAGGTAGGTTCTTTGCAGAGAGAGTGGTGATTGCTGCCAGTGGTGGTAGCAGAGTCAGATACATTAGGGACATTTAAGCGACTCTTGGATACGTACATGGATGATAGTAAAATGTAGGGTATGCAGGGTAGTTTGATCTTAGAGTAGAATAATAGTTTAGCACAACACTGTGGGCCGAAGGGCCTGTACTGTGCTGTACTGTTCTATGTTCTATGTTCTCTGTTGAAGTGAGCATAACTTCAGCAGCCAGTTTGTGTACAGCAAGCTCCCACAAGGTTAAATAAAGACGGAGGGAATGAGAGCAAGGAGTGGACCCTTTGGACCCTCAAGCATGCTTCGCCATTCAATAAGATCATTGCTGATCTGATGGTGGTATTAACTGTCTGTCCCCCCTAACCGTTGACTGCCTTGTCAATCAAAAATCTGTCTAAGTTGATGTTGGATATATTTGATTGTCTAGCGTGCACCGCTCTCTGTGGAAGAGAATTTTATAGAATAACAGAACTCCGAGAGAAGAAATCCTTCCTCAAATCTGACTTAAATGGGAGAGCCCTTATTTGGAAAGAATCATGAGTCTTTGGAACTCTCTTGTCAAAGGGTGGTGGAAGTGAGGTCCTTGAATATTTTTAAGGCAGAGGAAGATAGATTCTTGTTCATCGAGGGGTTGAAAGGTTATCAGCGCAGGCAAGGATGAGGATTTGAGGTTACAAACAGATCAACCATGATCTTATTGAATGGTAGAACAGGCTTGAGGGGCTGAGTGGCCTACTCCTTCATTGTATGATCATGTGAAACTGTGCCCAATGAGTGGAGTTATCCACTGAAATTCTTTGCTGTCAAATCCATTCATAAATCATATATATCATAGAATCACAGACTTTTTACAGCACACAGGGAAGACAGTCAGCCTATCATGTCTGCATGGCCTCTCCGAAAAAGCAGTGCATCTAGTGCATAGTATCCCCTTTCATTCCGTAACAATGCACATTGTTCCTTTCCAGATAATAATCCAACTCCTGTCGTATGCCTCAAAGTAACCTGCCTCCACCACATCTACACACCAGCAATTCTGGATGTTAACCACTCAGAGTCAACAGTTTTCAGTTTCTGTCTCAATTGCTTCTTTTGGCAGTTGCCTTAATTCTGCACCCTCTTATACTCAATCTTTCCACCAATGACAGAAACAGTCCTGTGATTTCTGTCCCAACCTTTTTGTTTTATACATTTGTTGAATGTGGGCATCGCTGGCTGGGCCAGCATTTATTGCCTGCCCTTCGTTGCCCTTGAGAATGTCATGGTGCGTTGCCTTCTTGAAGCGCTGCAGTCTACTTCTGGGAGTTGACCCACAATGCTATTACGGAGGAATTCCAGGATTTTGACCTCCTCGTGATTTTGAGAATCTCCTCTCAACGTTCTCTTCAAAGAAAGTAGTCCCGACCTTTCAAACGTATTCATGAAACTGTTTCAACCAGACCACTTCTCATTCTTCTAAATTCCATTGAATACAGACCCAACCTACTCAACCTTTCCTGCTATGAGAGAAGGACCAGTAATCTGTTTCCAAGAGGTTTCGTTAGAAGGATAAATGCAGTGATGTGCCATGGAGGTCACACTTTCATTCTGTAGTCCACCTTGAACTCATCGCCCTTTATTTCTACAGTTACGCAACTTAGCTCTTCCCTTTACAAGACAGGGAGAAGCCATCTATTGTTTCACAGCCATGTAACTTAGAATCATTACCATGATTACAGAAATCATTCTTACAGAAAGATGACATAGGCGGCACATGATGAAAAGATTGACCCATCTGTTTCACATTTGGAAATGGGGAAGGGGCCATTGAAAAATAAAGACCCTTGCCAGAAGAGCTGAGACATGAACACAAAAGTGGAGTTAGTTGAAATCTCTTAAAATAGACAGAAGATGTAATTTTGACCAGTGCTGTGTGTGCTTCAGATTTGTGTATTCATAGATTATAATTTCAAGTACAAAACTGCAGTATTTAAGCATTCCCTCAAGGAATTATGTCTAAGAAATGGCTTTTGATATGTGTTGAGTTGAATGTCAATTATAAAATTCTCATTAAAGATTATCAAATTTCAGCAAACTGTGGTATGTCCCAAGTGGGCTTTGTGTCCTATATAAAGAATTGCAATGTGGTTGGGTAATGCATTGCTTTCAACCATTCTCCTCTACGACCTGGGTTAGAATCTAGACAAGAGCATATGGATGAAGGTCTCAGTTATCTCTCTTTTCCTTTCTCCCCGCTAACTGCAAGTCCAACATGAGCTAACCCTATCTAGTACCAAGCTCAGTGGAGTCTGCAGCACTTGAATCGATGGACCGAATGGCCTGCTTCCACAGTGCAGGGATTCTATGAGCTTTGAGATGCAGAGGGATCTTGCCGCCCTAGTGCACAAATCACAAAAGCTACAATGCAGGTACAGCAAATAATTAGGAAAGCTAATGGAATGTTACCATTTATTGCAAGGGGAATACAAAAGTAAGCAATTTATACTTCAGTTATACAGGGCCCTGAGATCACACCTGGAGTACGATGCAACATATTGGTTCCCTTTAAAAGGAAAGATGTAAATAGACTGGAGACAGTTCAGAGGTGTACCAGATTAACCTGGAGTGAGAGTGTTATGAGGCAAGGTTGAATAGGCTAGACGTGTATCTGCTGGAGCTGAGAAGACTCAATTGAAGCATATAATTATCCTGAGGCGTCTCAACAGGGTGTATATGAGAATTTCCTTTTGTGCGAAAATCTAGAATTATGCATAATGGTTTAAAAATAAGGGGTTGCTCATTTAAGACAGAGATGAGGAAATTGTATTTCCATGAGAGGGTGTGAGTCTTTGGAAATCCCTTCCTCAAAATGCAGTGAATGCAGAATCTTTAGGTTAAAATGAGACAGCCATGATCTTATTGAATGCTGTAACAGGTTCAAGAGGCTGAATACTGCTCCTAATGTATACATTTGCTTGTTATTAGACTGTGTGCCGCATCTGACGTAGAAATGTTTAGTGTTGACAGTGTATCTTTTAGATCATATGCAGTGCTGCCACTGTGCACATAAAGGAGTGATAGAATGTTGAAGCTGCTTGATGGGCTGTCAATTAAGTGGGCTGCTTTGTCCTGCATAATGTCACCCTGCTTGAGTGTTGTTAAAGCTGCTCTCATCCAGGCAAGTAGGGACTACTCCACCACACTTCTGAATTGTGCATTGCAGATGGTGGACCGGGACTGGGGAAATCAGGAGGTGAGTTACTCACTACAGAATTCCAGGCTCCTTAGCTCCTCCTGTAGCCACGGCATTTATACAGCTGATTCAGTTCGGTTTGTGGTAAATAGTGACCCCTAGGATGTTGATAGTGGGGTATTCAGTCACAGAATGTCAAGAGAGGGTGATTAGATTCTCTCTTGTTAGAGATAGTTATTGCCTGGCATTTGTGTGATGCACAGTGTAAAAATGGGACTCCTTCCCAAGTTGAAATGGTACATTTGAAATGTGCAAAATAATCATTTGAATGAGTGAATTGCTGTCAACACTTGTGGCCCCACGCTGATGGGAATATGTGAAGAAAGTGACCACCAGGCATTTCTCACTCATTCATTCCTAATACTATGCAGCGACCCTGTGCTTTATGGCCTTCACACAATCTCCCACTTGAATCAGAACCTCAAAAAAAGAAAAAAGGAAATTGGAGTCAAAACTATTTTTTTGTGGATAGGGTTTATTGGCTACTGAGTCTTACAGCTCCTTCCACGCACCAGTCCCATCTGTTTCTCCTTGATATCTACTCAGTCAATTCAAGATAACATACCCTACATTATACAGCCAGCAAAGAAGAGGTTGCCTTATCATAGATTTCTGCTCAACTCTGTTTTATGCACTGTAGTAGTGTGAGCAGAACTGAGCGATGTAGCCACATTCTGAGTTGGTGCACAGTTGGATTAATAATCCCCTTAAATCAGTAGATTTTGTAGGATGCCAAGTTGTTTTCTGTCACACCACAGCCACACTTATGTGACTGCAAGGATGATAGATTATTTAACAAGTGAATTCTTTGTGCACAATAAAATGATGCATTAAACAGTGCTGTTGAGAATATAAAGCCATGCATTTTTACTTCTACTGTCGCAAGCCTGGAATATCTTGCATACCCTTTGTACATATACAAGGCTTTGCACCCCGCAAATTTCAGATGCCATGCTTAAGATGCAGGCCAGTGTTTAATTGGACTTATTGATAACAGCTTCATATTGACTGGGTGCTTTCAGTGCAGTCAATAGTCAGATCTAAATTCTTTACTTTCCCATTCTTGCTCGTAGATGAATCAACATTATTTAATTATTTTATGTTTCCTATTCCAATTAGTATTCCCTTTAAGTTTACCTCAATAACCCTATGCAAGAGATTTTGCTTTCTGAGGGATACCTGGAAACATAACAGTTCTCCTTATCTGAGGAAGGATAAGAAACATAGAAGTGTAGAAAATGGGTACAGGAGTAGGCCATTTGGCCCTACAAGCCTGCACCACCATTCAATGTGGTCATGTGTGATCATGCAATCTCAGTATCCCACACCCACCCTCTCTCCATACCCCTTGATCCCTTCAGCCACAAGGGCCACGTCCAACTCTCTCTTGAATATATCTAACAAACTGGCCCCAACAGCTTTCTGTGGTGGAGCATTCCACAGGTTTACAACTCTCTGAGTGAAGAAATTCTTCCTCATCTCAGTCCTGAATGTCTTATCCCTTATTCTTAGGCTGTGACCCCTAGTTCTGGACTTCCCCAACATTGGGAACATACTTCCCGCATCTAGCCTGTCCAGTCCGATCTGTTTCTATGTGATTCTGCTCATTCTTCTAAATTCCAGTAAATGCAAGCCCAATTAATCCAGTTTTTCTTCATATGTCAGGATGTTCTTACTATGGAGGGAATGCAGAAAGGGTTTACCAGACTGATTCCTTGGATGGCAGGACTGACATGAGGAAAGGTTGAATTAGTTAGGATTATATTCTGTGGATTTTAGAAGAATGAGGGGGTTCTCTTAGGAAACTAGAAAATTCCAACTGGACTAGACAGGGTAGACGGAGGAAGGATATTCCCAATGACACAGCAGTGTCATTGCAGTGTCATCAGCAGAACTCGGAATCATAGTCCAAGGATATGGGATGGACCATTTAGGACTATGGGGAAATTTCTTCACCCCCAGGTGGTGAGCTAGTGAACTTCACTACCAGGGAAAGCAGTTGGGGCCAAAACATTGTATGATTTCAAGAAGGAGGTTGATGTAGCACCTGGGGGTACGGGAATCAAAGAATGTGGGGGAAAAGCAGGAACAGGCTACTGCACAAAATATTTACCGACAATGGATACCCAAGAGAAGGTTTACGAGGATGTTGCCTGGTATGGAAGGTGCTAGCTATGAAGAGAGGTTGAGTAGGTTAGGATTGTTTTCATTAGAAAAAAGGAGATTGAGGGGGGACCTGATTGAGGTCTTCAAAATCATGAAGGGTATAGACAGGGTTGATAGACATAAGCTTTTTCCCAGGGTGAGGGATTCAGTAACGAGGGGTCACGCGTTCAAGGTGAGAGGAGAAAAGTTTAAGGGGGATACACGCGGAAAGTACTTTACACAGAGGGTGGTAGGTGCCTGGAACGCGTTGCCAGCAGAGGTAGTAGAGGCAGGCACGGTAGATTCATTTAAGGTGCGTCTGGACAGATGCATGAGTAGGTGGGGAGCAGAGGGATACAGATCCTTAGAAATTGGGCGATAGGTTTAGACAGTGGATTTGGATCGGCACAGGCTTGGAGGGCTGAAGGGCCTGTTCCTGGGCTGTAAGTTTTCTTTGTTCTTTAAGAGGGTAGTCAGAGGACACAGTACAACAAAAGGCACTAGTAATGCTACCCTACATCAAAAATATATCAGAAACAACAACCAAACTCCTTAGACGCATAAGATCATGATTGCACACAAACCTACATCAACACTGCGTCAAATGCTATCAAAGACTAAAGACCCCATACCGACAGTAAACAGGACTAACATGATGTACAGAATCCCATGCAGCGAGTGCAATAAACATTACATCGAACAAATGGGGAGGGAAGTGACGACCAGGATACATGAACACCAGCTGGCAGTAAAAACATACTACCAATATTCACTTGTCTCGATACGCACAGACAATGAGGGTCAACAGTTCGACTGGGACATAGTGATTATACTGGATCAAATAACAGACATGCAAGGGAATTTCTGAACGTCTTGTTCTTAACACGAGACTCCATTAACAAACACATAGAAATGGCCTTTGAGAAGTTGCAAGGTGCCTTCTTAAGCCACTACAGTCCTTGGGATGTAGGTCTACCCACAGTGCTGTTAGGGAGAGAATTCCAGGATTTTAACCCAGTGACAGCGAAGGAACAGCAGTATCGCTCCAAGTCAGGATGCTGTGCAGCTTGCTGCGGAATCTGCAGTTGGTGGTGGTTCAGGTTCATTTACTGCCCCTATCATTTGAGATAGTAGAGGTTGTCAGGTTTGGAAAGTGCTGTTTAAGGAAGCTTAGGGAGCATTGCAGTTCTAGAACAATGAAACTAAATGTGCTGAGAGCATTTCAACTCAACGCAATCTCTTAATTGCTAAATAAAGATGTATACCTCTAAGTGTTGCCTTCTGAGTATCTGTAATTTTGTATTTCCATTGGTGACCATGGCTCTTATCTACTTAGATACTCAGCTCTGAAATTTCTCCACACTCTTAACCTCTTATCTAGCTTTCTACCTTTCAGATCCTCTGACTAAGCATTAGGACTTTTCTGTAATATCTCTTTTTGTGGTTCAGAGCGATTTATACTGCTCCTGAGAGGTACCCTAAGCATGTTTTATTGCATTAAAAAAGCTATGTAAATGCAGGTCAGTGTTCATGTTGTTGCCTAAAGCAGGGAGTCCATGTTTACAGACCATGTAGATCAGAACCTTGGGTCCTCATGGCCATATGTTAAGTTTAAATAAATGTTCTCACTTAGTTTATATCTCAACCTGCAAGCTGATCTCCTTGAGGTTGTCTTATATTTTTTCATGGGATATAGGCATTATAGGCAAGGCCAGCATTTGTTAGCAGTGCCTAATTGCCCTGAAACTAAGGATTGTCAGCCATTTTAGAGCCTAGGTCATTGGTGAGGCTATGATGCAATAGTAATGTGACGACCAGCAATCTGGAGTCCCAGCTAATGTGCTGAGACATGGGTTCAAATTCAACCATGGCAGATGGCAAAATTAGAATTCACCTTTTTACGTCAGGGAAAAACCAGCTTAGGGGCAAGCATGAAACTATCATTAAGGTACAGTTGCAACATTTAAAAGACATTTGGATAAGTATATGAATAGGAAAGGTTTGGAAGGATATGGGCCAAATGCAGGCAAGTGGGATGAGTTTAGTTTGGAAACATGGTTGGCATGGACTAGTTGGATTGAAGGGTCTGTATCTGTGCTGTATGACTCTTTGATTGTTCCAAGTACTCAACTGGTGTACTAATGTCCTCTGGGGTAATGAAATCTGTTGTTCCTTACCTGGCTCTGGCCTACATGTTACTTCAGACCCACAACAATGTGATGACTCTTAACTACTGTAAAGATATTTTTATTTTTCTGTATTTTTGACTGTTGGAAAATAATTGTTTTAAAACCAAGGATTACTGCAGTTTGTAAATGAAGTAACCTAACACTTTTTGTAAGTACCATTTACACAGCAGCTTGTTCAAGTAGTAGTTAAAGTGTAGTTTGCAGATGAGCGAGAGCCAAAGGGTGTGTACAAATAGAAATTCAGTTGGCAAGAAGTACCTGATTGGTTTGTTGTTAAGTGACCAGTTATTGATAACAAATCATTCTGCCTGTCAACGCATATGTAATTGATTCTCAGGTATCTGTGCAGGCTGGGGCTGTGAACAAAATAGGGAGAAGCCATTGATTTGATACCACTTAGGAGCTCTCTGTTCTTTGCAGTAAATCACACCTTTACCATGAATAAAACCAGTTTATTCTTCCTTCAGCAGTTTGACAAATAAGCCAGAGGTCTTTAAGTGTGAGCCAGCCGCCTGTGCTCTTGCAAGCTAGGAAGCATCGGAGAAGGAAGACTGAGAAACAACATTCTGACCAGTGCAAGAGCCATCTCAGCAGATCCTGTGAATTGAGTCCAGTGAACTGCTTTCTCAGTTTTCCCTCTGTCTATAATACCCATGTTTTTCCCTATTTGCATCGGTCTGTGTGTGTGTAAGAAGGAGTATAGGAGGGTTTAGAAATTTCCCAGTAGAGTTATATGTCAGTGGGCCATAATTGTTTACCTATAGCTAGAATCTCTTTATTTTTGACAAACAGTAATTCTTGTCAAGTGCAGAAACCTGGTCTGTGCTTTCGGTCAACCTGGGACTGAAAGTCAGGTAAATTGGGGAATTCTGTGCACGCTTTCGTTTTTGTGACTTCAGAATGATACCACAAGGAGGCATAACACTGATCTCTGAACGGGCCCTTGCAAACCAATCAGTTCAAGGGCATTTAGTGATGGGCACGTGGTAATGAATGCTCGCCTAGCCAGTGATGTCCACATCCCATGACTGAACCTTAAAAAAGTCCAAACTTGTTTGGTATCCAGGCAATTTTTATCCACAGCAACATCACTCAGACAGTGTTTGGTCTTTATGAAATTGCAGATGATGGGACTTTGCACCTTGCTTTTGATTGCTGGCTTTTCTGCATCACAACAGTGCATCTACTTTAAAGGCCCTCACTGTCTATAAAACATTTCAAGATATTCTGAGATAATGAAGCGTGGAGCTGCTATACAAGTGCAAATCCTTTCTTCTTGTTAATGTCTCTCTGCTTAACTTACTCTCTTCAATTCCTTCTGTTACCCTGCTCTCCAATATCTTCCAATTCTGATTTTTTCTCTGTTTGGTACCCACCCAACACTTTCTCTTATTCATCTGTGTTTGTCCTCGTCATTTAAGTGTATAATGTGAGAATGTAAAAATAGTGGTAGGAGTAGGCTACTCGATTCTTTAAATTTGCTGTACCATTCAGTATGTTCATGGCTGATTTTTTAACTTGACTCTACCTTCTTGAATATTCCCACATTCGATCTAACCGTCTCTATTGTGAATAAAGTCAATGATCATCTATAACCCTCTGGGGTAGAGAATTCCAAAGAGTCACCCTTTTGGTGAAGGAATCTCTCTTTGTCTGCAGCCTAAATTATCAACATGTTATTTTGAGACTGTGTCCTGGGCTCTTGTTTCCCATGGTTGGAGAATTTAGAACACAGGGTATGGTTTTCAGCAACTCTCCTGTCGAGCCCTTTAAGAATTTTACAGCTCAATAGATTATCGTGCATTGAATATAGATATTTAACCTTTCCTCTTATCCCTGGAATCAGATTTTTATGATCAAAACTGTACTCAACACTGTTAGTGTGAACTCACCAAGGCCCTGTTCAATTACAGTAAGACATCTTTACTCTTAAGCATGATCCCTCTGTAATCAGATTTAATTTACCAAGGGAGGAAATGGACTAGTGATATTATTGCTGAATTGTTAATTCAGTGACCGCACCACCGCACTGCACCACCACCCCCCCAACCCCGCCAAGGTTCCAATCAGCAGATGGCGGATTTTGAATTCGATACAAATCTGGAATTAAAGTCCAATGATGACCATGAATTGATTATTGGGGGAAAAGAAAGCCCATCTGGTTCATTAATATCCTTCAGGGAAAGAAACTTCCATCTTTATCTGGTCTGGCCTATATGTTACTCCAGACCCACAATAATGTGATTGACTCTTAACTGCCCTCTGGGCAATTGGGGATGGGGAATAAATGCTGGCTTAGCCAGTGATGCCCTCATCCTGTGAAATGTATTTTAAAAAATTGCTTTCATTATTTTCAATTCAATTCACCATTCTTCCAACTTTTTAATAAGAAAAATAAGTTGCCTTTCGACTACAGTTAGACATTTAGGGGATGGCTGCAATCTAGTTAAAGTAAATTTGCCAGTGATTAACTTTTGCCGGAGAAGTTCATTTCTTATGACGTAAATATGTATACACATCCACAGATTTAACTTGGACTTACTTGCTCCTGGAATTTTTTTTTCTGCCTGTCATTCTGGGAAGTGACAACCAACTGAGGAGCTGAGAAAGTTTAATGTTCGATCTGTTCTGTTTCCTTTTCTCAATACACTCATCCTCAGCTGTGATAGATTGTCTAAATTGTTCTCTCTCTCCTATCTCACATCCTTACCCTCTGGAGGTTAACAACTTAAGCTTTCCATCTGTCAGTATGTATTAAAATATTTAAACACCTCAAATGATTGCAGCCACTAATCACACGACTCACTGTCTCACCAACCTCCCCCTCTCAACTTCTTCCTGTTTCTAGGATACAATACAGGCAATGAGAGGAGTAAAACTTGGCAAACAATATGAAATCCAGCTTTTAGAAATGTGAATATTAATTATTGGTAACTGGAATTATTGGTAACTCATGGGGGAGGCAATGGGCTAGTGGTATTATCGCTGGACAGTTAATCCAGAGACCCAGATAACGTTCTGGGGACCTGGGTTCAAATTCCGTCACGGCAGATGGTGGAATTTGAACTCAATAAAAATATCTGGAAATTAAGAATCTAATGATGACCATGAACCCATTGTCAGAAAAACACATCTGGTTCACTAATGTCCTTTAGGGAAGGAAATCTGCCATCCTTACCCGGTCTGGCCTACCTGTGACTCCAGACCTACAGCAATGTGGTTGACTCTTAACTGCCCTCTGGGCAATTAGGAATGAGCAATAAATGCTGTCTGGTCAGCGATGCCCTCATCCTATGAATGAATAAAAGGAAAGAAAATCCTTCAGAATTGATAAAATAACATTCTACAGACTAACATTATAAAGTAGCTAAAGACTTTGCATTTATTTCAAAATCTGCTTCCGAAATCAGTCTTGACTCTCGTCTAGGCCATTATTCATCCCATATTCCATGGACGGTTTAGTTGGCTCAGCAACTGCTAAGATACATGTATGGAAAACATTCATTCTGTCCTAATATAAACGTACATCCCTCACACTTCATACCTCACACTCTGCAACCCAGAAACAATTTTTTTTGTGTCACACTTAAGCTAATGCATAAAAAGACACAGAACGGAACACTTTTTTTCTGTCAGGAAGATCTGGTAATTTGGAAACAGCTGCTGAACTACAGCTCTCCTTTCCAACTAATCAACAATGACAACACCAACTTACAATTATATGTGCATTTAACATAGCAAAGTGCCTCAAGATGCTAAACAAGAACTGGTTGTCAACAAAGAGATTTTTGTGACGCTGAGTCACGGAAGGAGATCTGAGGATGGATGTCCAAGTGCTTTTTTAAAATTTAGGGCTAAGAGAAGAGGAGAGGTTTAAGGAGGGAATTCCAGAGCTTAAGACCAAAGCAGCACAAGGCATAGTTGCCTATGGTAGAGCATTAAATTCAGGGATGCCTAAGGGGCCAGAATTGGAGGGGTGCGGTTATCTCCGTCAACTTCGCACTAATTTCAATATGCCGTAGACTCTCAGAGTCATATTGCACGTAAACAGATTCCTTGGCCCAACCCGTCCATGTTGACCAGGTTTCCTAAACTGAAGTATTCCCATTTGCCTGTGTTTGGCCTGTAAACTTTTCTATCCATGTATCTGTCCAAATGTCTTTTAAAAGTTGTAATTGTACTCACCTCCATGACTTCCTCTGTCAGCTCGTTCCATATACAGACCACCCTCTGTGAGAAAATGTTGCCGTTCAGGTCTGTTTTAAATCTTTTCCCTCTCAACTGAAACCTATGCCCTCTAGTTTTGGATTTCCCTTTCCTGGGGAAAAGACCTTGGCTATTCACCTTACCTATGCCCCTTCACCCTATCTACACTCCAAATTCATAGAATCATAGAATCCCTACAATGTGGAAGCAGGCCATTCAGCCCACTGAGTACACACTGACCCTCTGAACAGCATCCCACCCAGACCCACCATCCTACTGTATCCCTATAACCCTGAATTTCCCATAGCTAACCTACACATCCCTGAACACCACATGCAATTTAGCAAGGCCAATCCACCTGAACTTTACGTTTGGACTGTGGGAGGAAACCGGAACACCATGAGGAAACCCACACAGACACGTGGAAAATGTGCAAACTCCACACAGACAGTTGCTCGAGGGTGGAATCAAACGTGGCTCCCTGGTGCTGTGAGGCAGCAGTGCTAACCACTGAGCCACAGTGCCACCCTTATTATGAGGAACTACCGCAATGAGGCATTCTGGTTTTAAAGAGATAAATAGTCTCTGTAAATGCTGCAGCAGGCCAGTGCTAACACGTGCATTATTCAGTTGTAAGGTCATTGTTAGTATTCTTGGATCTCAGTTAAGCTATAGGCTTATGCTAGGCTGTGACATCACTGATAGCGTGCTATAATAAAGGCAGAAAATGGCAGATGCTGGCAACCTTAAACAAACACAGAGAATGCTGGAGAAACTCAGCAGGTCTGGCAACATCTGTGGAGAGAGAAACAGAATTAATGTTTTGAATCTGGATATTTTGTCTTCAGAACTGAACAATACTTATCCCTCAATCAACATCACATAAAGCAGATTATCTGATCTTTATCACATTGTTGATACTGGGAGCTTGCAGGATGTTGATTGGTTGCGTTGTTGCCCAATTTACAACAGCGACCACTGTACTTCAAAAAATACTTAACTGGCTGCAAAGTGTTCTGTTATGTCAATTATGAAAGACATTTCTACCTGTGCAGTTATTGACTGCATTGCAGGGGTGGTTTGTTTGGCAGTTTTCTTATCTTTTGGGTGTTCAAGTTCCATTCTGGAATTCAAACCTAAACATCTAACCTAGCATTCCCACATAGTAGTGAGGCTTGATCTATCTCTCGGGTTTATTTCAAAGATCCCATGATACCAGTATAAAACTGAGTTCTGAAGAAACTCAGCATGTCTGACAGCATCTGTGGAGAGAAAAATAAGGTAAACAATTCAAGTTGAATATCACTTCTTCAAAACTGAAAGATCGCATGATAGTATTTTAAGTGAAGAGTGGTGTAGTAATTGTAATGAGGTCAGCCAGGTGGATCTCACAGAATATGAGTTCCCTGATTGGGGCTGTTAATCTGGACCAATCAGGGAGCTTTGGCTGAAAGATAAAAACAGGAGTGTCAAAGGCTCTGTTCATTCTTACAGCTGATTCTGAAGGAGTTGGATCAATGTCAAGGACTCTCCTCATGCAAATAAAAGGTGATTTGGTGATAGGAGATCTGGCCTCCGTGGAGTTACTTCAAGTGGGAATGCTGTTGTATTATAAAATTCAGATTAACTGGTGCTTTTTCTGGGATCTTGGTGTTTCTGGTGTTTCTGGGATCTTGCTTCGTGTAAATTGTCTGCCACATTCCCTACTTTATAACAGTAACCACACTTTAAAAAAAGTACTTCATTGGCTGTAAAACGTTTTTGACATTCTGAGATCGCAAAGGCTAATGTATAAATGCAACTGTTTTACATTACAAACTATGACCATACTGTATATGTACTTCATTCTATGTGAATAGAATAAAAACCGAAAGAGCTTTGGATGCTGTACATCAGGAACAAGAACAGAAGTTTCTGGAAAAGCTCAGCAGTTCTGGCAGCATCTGCAGAGAAAAAAGTTGGAGTTAACGTTTTGGATCCGGTGACCCATCCTCAGAACTGAAGAAGGGTCCCAACCCGAAACGTCAGCTTTCCTGCTCCTCTGACGCTGCCTGGCCTGCTGTGTTCCTCTGTTACCCATAATTTCCTTTGAGGTGAGATTACCCAGTGTTCCTAGGGAATTACCCAGAGGCCTAAGCAGGAGAAATCTCCAGACCCTGACTTTAATTTTCAGTCTGTGCTGGGAAGCTGTTCGAGAGGGAAGCATGCATCAAGCTCTGGAGTGCTGAGTCTTTCAATGGAGTAATATGTGCTAAGCAGTGTACCTTAAAAATGACTTTAAAGTAATCATAGTATCTTAGAATAAAAAGTTATTATTATTCACGGATCAAACTGTTGGCATACAGTTAGTGGAAAAGAAGTGGTTAAGTTTTTTAAAGTTCTTTTAAAAAAAGAAGAGACTAGAAGCTGTGTCAGAGATAGAATAGCACTGGAAGGATATTATGTTAGGAGCGTAAAATAAAAATTAAGAACAAAGTATCTATATTTCCAACAGTTGAATTGAAATATGAATTATTTCAAGTTCGCACAGGTATTAAGGAAAAAATAGAAAATATTCTGTCTCCCTGAGCTGGACTGGGCCTTGCTAGAGGTTTAGCACTAGATATTCTCAGAGCTATAACAATGTTTGTAAGCTGTACCAAGATGTTTTGATTTTGACAGTTGTTGTTCAAATTCAAACGATAAAGAGTTTGTGGATTGTTTCTACTCTGTTTAAAAATCTTTAGTTATAGTGGAATAGATTGGTTTTTTTCCCTTTTTACTGTAGCAAGGACTGTAGCAAGTAGATATTGGAAGGTAGAATAAATGATGAACTTTGGATGTTCATAGTTGCATGAAAGGTTTATATCATTCATCAGCAGAATAAAAGCTTCTTTCTTGGATGTAGAATTGATAATTCAGGAGATGCATCATTTTGGAAATGACTTAATAGCATTAGTAACTAGGACTAGGATTGAGGCCTTATACGATTGGCTGCAACAGCTTCTATGCAGATTGACATAATTATCCTCAGCTCCTTCTCTGGGATCTTGATGTTCTCCCTAGAACATACTGCCTTGAATTGGCGCAATCAGTACTACACACAATATAAAGACAGAAAATCCTGGAAATAATCAACTGGTTGGGGAGCATCTGTGGAAAGAAACAAAGTTGAAGTTGCAGGACAATAACGGTAATCCTTCCTGGAATCATCTCCAATTTTTTGTTGTTGTGTTGTCATACCATCTACAAGATGCATTGCAGAAATTTGCTGTGGCTCCTTTGACAGCGCCTTCCAGACCAATGAACTCTACCATCCAGAATGACAAGGGAAGAAGATGCATTGACACATTACCACCTGCAGATTTCCCTCTAAGCTACACACCACCCTGAGTTGGAAATACATGGCTGTCCCTTTAGTGTTACTGGGTCAAGATCCTGGAACTCCCTTCCTAATGGCATTGTACACCAAATAGACTGCAATAGTTCAAGAATGCAGCTCACCACCATTTTCTTGAGGATAATTAGGGACCTAGTCAATGATAGCCACATCTCATGAGTGAACAAAACAAAGAAGTAAAGAGAAATAGTTATTTGGTAGCTCAGAACTTGAATATTGCTGTTAAAGGAAATGAGCTGTTGAAGCTTTTTGTCTTCCACCTCTTGGGACAAGCATAGGCATGCCAAATTCTAAAGAGAAGAGCAATTTACATTTGAGAAACAGGGTGCTGATTGGTAGGCAAGTGGTCTCCAAATATTTGAGGCATTGCCATGAAGAATGCACCAGGAAACAACCCCGAACAAATACATGATCCTCCAGCTGAGGCCTAACCAGAGATTTAATACTGGTTAGGCATACCTGCCTTCTTTTGTATTTAGTACCTGTATTTATGAAGCCAAGTATCTGAAATACTTTCTTAACTGCTTTCTCAATTTCTCTTGCTACCAATTATTTATAAATGTACCCTCACTGACCTTTTTATTCTTGCATCTTCCTTTAAATTATTACCATTTAGATTATAATGCCTTGCCATATCGTTCTGTCCAAAGTGCATCTCCCAACATTATATCCTTTCCCTACTCCTTCCAAAAGCCATGTGATGGTGAAAAAACTAGGTGAGAGAAGGGCATGATGGCTGAGTGGTATTGTTGCTGGACTGTTAATCCAGAGACCGAGGTAATGTTCTGGGGGCCTGGGTTTGAATCCTGCTGTGGCAGATGGTGGAATTTGAATTCAATGTAAAAAAGTCTGGAATGGTTCGTGACTGGGAGGTGCACTTGTTTGTTGCGAACTGAGCGCAGGTGTTCTGCAAAGCGGTCCCCAAGCCTCCACTTGGTTTCCCCGATGTAGAGGAAGCCACAACGGGTACAGCGGATGCAGTATACCACATTGGCAGATGTGCAGGTGAACATCTGCCTGATATGGAAAGTCTTCTTGGGGCCTGGGATTGGGGTGAGGGAGGAGGTGTGGGGGCAGGTGTAGCACTTCCTGC
>JAHRHZ010000008.1:8676503-8783911 GCA_024137785.1 Ginglymostoma cirratum | reverse complement strand
GCACTAGGTCAGGTTCCTCTAACTCTGCTTCGGACACGGATGGCGTGTAACACACACAGTAGCTCACCTCTTGTGCTCGGAGCATCTCGGAAGAAACTCATTCCCTTTTTCAGGCGCCAAAGGTGTCGAAGCAGCGATATCCACCATGACTATCACAGATTCCGAGGTATTTTAAATGCTTGACAGAAAGATAGAACACATGAATTCTGGAACAGGTGGAAAAGCAGCTGAGGAGCCGAGCACGTTTTGCTACCACACCATTTGCGAGCTTTCAGCTTTCAGATGGTCCATGTGCTTGTTCAGGACAATGGCACCTACCCGAACTACAAAGGCCACTGGACCTGGCTTCATGTCGATCATGCCTCTTACCCAGGCAGGGCCATTCCCATGGTTCCTACACCAAATTTTGTCTCCTGAAGTAAACTGTATCTCTTGCTTAGCAGAGTCTTGTGTCCATCACTGGTGTTTCTGATGCCATTTCACCCACTCTCCAAGTACTGGAAAATCAGATTTAACATGGTGCTGAATCTTGCCCCCATTAGAAACTCTGCTGGAGCAATCCTTGTAGTTGAATGAGATGTGGTCCTTTAATCAAGTAGGAATTAGGACAGTTTGGTATAACACAGAATGGAGCTGGAAGAACACAGCAGGCCAGTAAGCATCAAAGGAGCAGGAAAGTTGACGTTTCGGGTTGGAACCCTTCTTCAGACCCTTTTCTGAAGAAGGGTCCTGACCCGAAACATCAACTTTCCTGCTCCTCTGATGCTGCCTGGCCTGCAGTGTTCCTCCAGCTCCACACTGTGTTATCTCTGACTCTAGCATCTGCAGTTCATGCTATCTCTAGGACAGTTTGGTATCTAGTGAAACTGTCGGCTGTTTCTTTCTGTCTGCCTTCAAAGTTTGGACGGCTATTTCTGCCAGATCATTGGATGATGGATGGTATGGAGCTGTCCTTAAATGTCAAATACCATTCGACTTCAGAAAATACTCAAATTCCTTGCTGGTAAACAATGGCTTGTTATCTGTGACTGATGCTTCTGGATGTCTGTGTATTGCAACAGATGCACTCAGTTTCTGTATCATCGTCCCTTTGTTTGACAAATGAACTCTATACATGTCCAGCCACTTTGAGTAGGCATCCACACTGACCAAGAACATTGAGCCCATGAAAGGACTGGTATAGTTGACGTGCAAACGAGTCCAGCATTTCCCTGGCCATTCCTGTGAATGTGGTGGAGCCACTCATGGTAATTTCTGTCCTTGTTGGCACTCTGGATGCTGCCCCAGAAGTGCGGCTATGTCTGTATCCAATCCTGGCCGTCAGACATAAATTCTTGCCAACTTTAGGAATGCCTGGATGACTTTGGTGGAGTTTAGCGAGTATCTGGCAGTGACCTTTGGTCGGGACAATCACTCACTTTTGCTACTTGGCTTCACGGAAGGTGTTCCAACTTTTAATTATATGCACTTGTTAGTAGAGCCTGCTGCTGAATTCGACCTGAAGCTAGCAAGGGTTTGTGGCCTGTTATTATTACAAATTTATATCCGTAAAGGTGTCGATGGAACTTCCTGACTCCAAATACGACCGCCAATCCTTTCTTCTCTATCTGGGCATGTTTATGTTCTGCATTAACCAAATTCCTGGATGCATAGGTTATTGAGAGTTCTTCTGCATTAGGCCACCTATGAGCTAGTACTACCCCGATGCCTTAAGGGGGAGGCATTGCATGTCAGTGCCAGATCTCGCTTGGGATCATAGTGTGCCAATAACATAGAGCATGATAGCTGTTTCTTCACTTTCCTGGAAGCTATGGTTTGGCTATGTCATCATCTCCAAGGCTGACCCTTTTCTAAGAGTTGACGCAAAGGCCCCAGGATGGATGCCAGTTTATGTATGGACTTGCTGTAATAATTCACCAGCCCAAGGAAAGACTTCAGTTCTGGTACCTGGGAGCTGGGGCACCTTTGATCACCCTCACTTTATCTTCCAATGGATGTAACCTGGTCTTGTCAACTTTGTAGCCTGAGTCGATCACTTCGGGTGACTGGAACTCACACTTTTCCCTTCTAAGGTGTATGCCTACCTGGAAGAAATGTCTAAGGTCTATGTCTAAGTTCTCCAAGTGCTTTTTATTGGTCTTCCCTGTTATTAGAATGTCGTCTAGATAAATGGTGACCTGGGATAGACCTTGTGAAATGTTTTCCATCAGCTTTTGAAAAATTGCACAGGCTGACAATGCCCCAAATAGCAGTCCCGTATATTGGTTCCCTAACCGTTATGGGTATTAATAGTAGCATACTTCTGGGAATCCTCATCTAACTGCAATTGCAATGTGCATGGCTCATGTCCGGCTTCGTGAAGGACAGCCCCATGCCAGATTTGCATATAAATCCTCCATGCGAGGGATTGGGTATTTATCTAGCTGTGAAAAGCGGTTTACCATTTGTTTAAAATCTCCAAAAAGGCGAACAATCAGTACGACTGGTGCTGCTTGTTGTGCAAACTGAACTGGTTTGATGATTCCTTTGCTTTCCACCCTTTTGACTTCCGTCTCTACTTTTGCCCAGAAGGCAAATGGCACTGGGTGGGCCTTGTAGAATCATGGAATTGCTTCCTGGTCAGTGTGCAATGTGGCTTTAGCTCCTTTGATAATCCCGAGACCTTCCTGAAAATCATTTGTAGTATTTGTAGTATTTAACTAGGACTTCACTCAGGCAGCCATTTTCTAATTGAAAAATGTTGAGCCAATCTCGGTGAATCTTGCTCAACCAATTTCATCCCATCAAGCTTGGGCCCGAATCTTTTACTAGAATCAGTAGTAGCTGAACCAGTTGCTTCTCATACGAGACCAGAACTGATGTTGTACATTTAATCTGTAAAGGATCCCTGGTATAGATTCTCAGTTTAGCCGAGGTCTTGTGCAAACATAAGGGTTGGAGTCCAAAGAGAATTTTGTTGAAGACTGGTTCTGTGATCACTGAAATAGCCGTGCCGGTATTGACCTGTATTAGAACTGGGTAATCACATAATTAGACAGTTATTTTGATTGGAGGCAATAAGGACTTCAGATGCTGGGAGCCAGAGTCCAAACGTGTGAGGCTGGAAAAGTATGGCAGGTCAGACAGCATCTGAGGAGCAGGAATGTCGACTTTTTGGGTTGAAACCCTTTGGCAGGAGTCTCTGATGCTGTGTGACCAGTTATTTTGATAGATTCTGTTTTGGATGTTGCTAAGCTGTAAGTAGACTTTCCAGGGTGTGCACTCTCTTGGATACTGGCCTATGAGTTCTCTTACTCAATATAGGTCGAATGGGACTCTTTTGCTGTTTCAAGTCAGCATACTGATAGCAATTACAATGGTTTGCCAGCCCGATGCTGAAGAAAATTTTAACCATTTGGCTGAGGCTTGGCTTTGTTTTCTTTTTGGTTGACCGAGAATCCTGTGTTCAGGATATGTCCTGAGTGAGGCCATGCAATGGTCTTCACTCAAGTAATGTTCCAGAAAATAGTCGGAATCGTGTAGGTGTCCACTTCCATTGGAATAGGCTGCAGCTCATATGCTTCATTTGCTGCACTTTCCAATGAAAAAGCCAATTGTTGTGTCAGTTCTAAGCTTTGGCTACTAGGTGCTTTTGCATGGTCACGACATTAATCCAACATACCAAACGGTTTCTGAGCATCTCATTAAGGGTTAAACCAAAGTCACGTGCCTCTTCCAGTAGCCTTAACCTAGTCAAAAATCCCAAAACGATTCCCCTGGATCTTGAATTGCCGAGTAAAACTGATAGCATCTCAGAATTAGAGGAGGCTTGGGGTCGTAATATCCTTAACTAAATCTGTCAACTCTGGGAAGGTTTTATATTTGGTGCCTCAGGGAAAGTTAGGCTCCTAATAACTGAAAAAGCTCGGGTCTACAAACTGTTAGGAGAATTACTCATTGCTTTTCATCAGCCCCAGAAACAAAAATTCATTTTTTTCACATACTGGGTCCTGTCTTCGGCAGGATCAAATGGGTCAAGCTTCCCAAATTACGGCATGATGCCAAAAATGCTTCTCAAAAACAACTGATGTGCCTGAATTTCTTCAGGAGCATGCTTTTCTCTCATCGCCACTAAAATTACCCCACATAAGCCAGTATCCCATCATCAAGTCACCCTTTACTTACACATGGCGAAGCCTTGACGTTGATCGAGGTCCCTCTGAGTCAGCTGTCAGAGTGTCAGGATGTCTGAAATTGCGCTTTTTTTCTGTCAGCCAGGGCTCCCTGATTGGACCAGCTTAAAAACCCCAGTCAGGGAACTCATGTTCTATGAGATCCACATGGCTGTCCTTGTTACAATTTTGCTACACTTTCTGTATTTGTTTTACTTTTAAAGGAATTCTGGAAGTTTGCGTAACGGACTAAAAAATAAAAGGATCTGTTGGAAGAGTGAAATGGAAAGTGTGGGAGGATACTCAAATGGAACACATACACTAGCGTGGACCAGTTGGGCCAAATGCTCTGTTTCTGTGAGGGATATTTTATTAATTCTCACTGCTATTAGCACATTGAAATGTGAGATCATGAAAGAAAATCAAATGGAATCCTTCACATGAACGATATCAACATTGAGAGAGACATCGTCAATGAAGAGTACTGGAACGGACTGTGCTTATTGCTAGGTTTGAGAGATCTGGCAAGAACAAGTTGAAAAAGGGATGGATGTGTTGAGACTAATGGTATTATTCCAATCTATTTTTTGCAAATGCTATCTTTTAATGGACATTCTAATCTAAGTGCTTTTATCTGTGGAAACAGTTTTTAATGGTAATTTTCTCACAGGATATCTATTAGACTGTTATCAGCTCAATAACTTCGTCAAGTAAATTCAGTTTCTTTACAGTTGTGGTTTGGTTACTGGAACGAGGGAAAAAACAGACTCACTGATAAGAGCAAACACTTGGAAGGTGTTCAGAGGTAGAGAAATGTGAAGCTTTCCAAGAATTTGATTTACATCCATAAAGAACAGCTGTGTCTATCTGTTGCTCTAACTAGCAGTCTTCCATAATTCATATGTCAAAGTCTAATCCGTCAAAAATATAAAGCTTCAAGGATAAATGCACTCCAGGTTCTCAGGCTCATCTGAAAAGGAGCTTTTCAGTGATAGCACTGCAATATTGTGACATCAGGATGATTGCAAAGTGGAAACATTCTACCTATTATCAACAGGCTTGGACTTTATATCTCTAGGAAAGAGAAGACTGAAAGGAAAAAAAGAAGCATGGGAACACTCAGCAGGTCTGGCAATGTATGTGGAGGGAAACTGAGTTAACGTCTCAGGTTGATGACCTTTCACTACAACAGTAAAGTTATTGATCTGAAGCATTAAATTCGTTTCGTTCTGCACAGATGGTGGCAGACCCGCTGAGTATTTCCCATATTTCTCAAATTTCAGATTTCCGGAATTTGCAATATTCCACTTTTGATTAAAGCAGGTCAAGACATTTAGCATAGTGAAAGGGTTTGTTAGTGTAGAATTAGAGAAATCACTGGGGAAGACCAAGTCTGTAAGTCCTAACTATAAGGTAGTCATACCTCTCCCCGCAAAGGGTTGTTAGGTTTTAGAATTCTTTTCCTTGGAGAACAGTGGAGGTTCTTGTAAATTGTTTGACAGCGTGTGAGAATTGCTGGCTAGCCCGGTATTTGTTGCATCTCTAATTGCCTTTGAATTGTGTGGCTTATTTGGCTAATTCAGAGATCATAAAAGAGCCAACCACATTGTTGTGATCATCATAGATCATAGAATCCCTACAGTGTGGAAGCAGGCCCTTCGGCCCTACAAGTCCACACTGAACCTCAGAGCATCCCACCCAGACCCATCCCCCTATAACCCACCTAATCTACACCTCCCTGAACACTACGGGCAATTTCCCATGGCCAATCCACCTAACCTGCACATCTTTGGACTGTGGGAGGAAACTAGTGCACCCAGAGGAAACCCACACAGACACAGGGAGAATGTGCAAACTCCACACAGACAGTCACCCGAGGGTGGAATCGAACCTGGGTCCGTGGCGCTGTGAGGCAGCAGTGCCAACCGCTGTGCCATGGATCTGGAGTCAGATACAGGTGAGAACAGGTAAGTACGATGGATTTCTTTTCCTGGTGGACCAAATGGGTTTTGCAGCGATTTAAGACACACACTGTAAGCACAGTGTGCCAGAGGTGGAGGGCACCAGTTATTAAGATAGTGTGTGGAATGCCAATCAGGCGGGTAGCTTTGTCCTGGACAGTGTTGAGCTTCTTGAGTATTGCAGGAGCTGCAGACATCCAGAAGAGTGGAGATTTCCTATCACATTTTTGATTTCTGTCTTGTAGATAGTGGACTGGCTTTGAGGTGTTGAGAGGTAAGACACTCAATGCAGAATACACTTATTCTGGCTAGAGTATTAATAGAGCTAGTCCAGTTACACTTCTGTTGAAGGTAATAGCACGATGTTGATGACATAGCATTACAAAAATCGAATACCCTTTAATGTCAAGGAGAGACAATTAGCTTCTCTCTTGTTGGATTTGGTCATTGCCTGTCATTTGAGTGGAGCAAATATTACTTGCCACATTATCCGGAAAAGTGTTGTCCAGGCCCTGTTCCATGTGAACATTAATTGCTTCAGTGGTCTGAGGGATTGTGACTGGTAGCTCTGTGCCATTACCAGCGGACAACGCTATCTTTTGTGCCAGGTAGATTCCAACCAGTGAAGAGCTTTCCCCCGATTCTTTTGGTATCAGCTTTGCTTGGGCTCCTTAGTGGTACACTAGGTTCAAACATTGCCTAGACGTCACGGGCAGTTCCTTTTATCTAACAATGGATTTCAGGTCTTTAACTCCATGTTTGGACCATGGCTCTAATGAGTTCTGGAGTCGATTGGTCCTGGGAGAACCCAAAGAGACCATCTGTCAGCATGTCATTGGTGAGCAGGTGCCACTTGACGACCTGGTTGATAATACTTCCCAGTTTGCTATTTCAGAACTATAACCACTGTGCTGAATGAACCATTTCTACATTGTAACCTTGCTGAAATGCTCCAAATGACAGTTACTTTGTTTGTGAGCACTGTTGACAGAAAGGGTTTGGTGAATTTACCAATTTAAGCCTGTCCTTTGTCTTTTCACACCCATGTCACCGTTCATACGTCACTGTTGTAATATCCATGTGTGATTTGGGCAGCACGTTGGCTCAGTGATTAGCAGTGCTGCCTCTCAGCACCAGGGACCTGACTTCACTTTCACCCTCGGGCCACTGTCTGTGTGGAGTTTGCACATTCTCCCCGTGTCTGTGCAGGTTTCCTCCAGGTACTCCGGGTTCCTCCCACAGTCTAAAGATGTGCAGGTTAGATGAGGATAAGCCATGCTAAATTGCCCTGTAGTTCCTGAGTTGAGCAGGCTAGATGGATTAGTGATGATAAAGTTGGGGATGGGATGGGTCTGGGTGGGATGCTCTTCCAAGGACTGGTGCAGACTCAATGGGCTAAATGGCCTCACTGTAGTGATTCTATGATTTGGCTTATGTTTCTTCCTGCCTCTTTATCTTGCTTTAAGTATGTATTGAAGAACATAAAAAAAAATCTAACAGGCCTGACTCTATATAATCTCCAGGTAGTTATCTGACTCTCTGCCCCTAATCAATATTCTATCTATGTCTTACAACCCTCTTTACATTATTTTGTATCTGTCTCATCAATTTACCAACATATTTCTACTCAGAGAATCTACGCACTGAAACATCATTCAGCCCAACTGGCCCTGCTTACCGACATGAGCTTCCTATCACATGAACAACCTCTTGGTGCTTTCACCTCTTATCCCTTGTTCACCTCACCCACTTTATCCACTATCCTTTGTTCACCTTTTTAAAAAATTCAATCACAGGATATGGGCATCACTGGCAAGAACAGCATTTATTGCCCATCCCTAATTGCCCAGAGGGTAGTTAAGAGTCAACCACATTGTGTGGGTCTGGAGTCACATGTAGACCAGATCATGTAAGGACAGCAGTTTCCTTCCTTAAAGGGCATTAGTGAACCATATAGCTTTTTCTGACAACTGACTGTGGATTCATGGTCATCTTTAGACACTTCTTTCCAGATTTTTATTGAATTCAAGTTCTACCATTGCTGGGTCTCTGAATTAATAGTCTAGTGACAATACCACGAGGCCATTGCCTCCCTGTCTTTTCCACTTTGTTCTCGTCTCCTCTGTTCAACTTTCCCTCTTCATCCTCATTTCCCTTGTTCAATATGCAAAATTGAAATTCCATTGATTGCATCAGCTGATTAAAGTCAGTATTAATGATTGACCAGAGAGCCTGGCTCACAAGGAAAGTTAGAGGCTTGACCTATTGCTCAATCACTCTGAAAGATAATGTTCTGGTGGATAAAGGTTGTTCAATGGGCTAAGCAGTGGGAAATAGACCTGGTACAGTACATGCTTTCAGTATTGTAATCCAGCACATTACTTGGCAAAGCAAGGGTTTGGGTATGGAGTCACATTAAGATTAAGATCTAAGGCTTTGTGATGTGTCCTTTTGGGGAGCCCAATACGCACTTCACAATGATCAAGGTATGTCTAGAGCTGATGGTCTGTTTCCCTTCAGCTAGTTTGCAGAATCTTAAACCTACGTTTTAGGTTCAACTTGTTAGCCCTCAACTGATCAATGGTGGTTCTGTTTATATGTAAATTGATATAAATCCTCAGTTTTACTACTTTTCTCTGAAAATTGTAGCTATCAATTTCTATTTTTATGTATAGGTGCATTAACCTTCTCTATCTGATATCTCTCTGCCGAGTTACCTGTCAGTTGCTGTCCCTCTCACTGTTTCCTCTACAGCATGAAATTCTGTATCATGCTGAGCAGCAAGTGTACAGAGACATTTCGTATTATCTGTATTCATTGACCTGATAAGTCTATTTACATTTAACTGACTTACTTGTGATAAGTTATACTTGCAAAACTATTTCCAATGAGTTGTCTCTGTCCAACCATATTCCCAACTACTGGTCTGTGTCCAGTTGTTTGAATGCAATCAACAATTTTGTCATACGTTTGTATGTCTTGATGCCATATGTGGTACATGCCCATGCATGTATATTGTGTATATTCCTGTATAGTTTCTTGAAGATGGGGTTGTGGGTAGAGAGAGTAGTGAAGAAGGCATTTGATACATTTGTCTTTACTGGTCAGTGCATTGAGTATAGAAGTTGGGATGTCATGTTGCGGCTGTGCAGGACATTGCTTCAGGCACTTTTGGAATACTGTGTTTAGTTCTGGTCTCCTTGCTGCAGGAAAGATGTTATTAAATTTGAAAGAATACAGAAAAGATTTACAGGAATGTTGCCAGAGCTGGAGAGTTTAAGCTATAGGGAGAGGCTGAATAGGCTGGGGCTATTTTACCTGGAGTGTCATAAAGAAGTTTATAAAATAATGAGGGGCATGGATAGAGTGAATAGCCAAAGTCTTTTCTCTGGGATAGGAGAGTCAAAAACTAGAGGAGAAAGTGAGAGGAGAAAGATTTAAAAGGGACCTAAACGACAACTTTTTCACACAGAGGGTGGTGTGTGTATGGAATGAGCTGCCACATGAAGTAGTGGAGAATAGTACAATTACAACAATTAAAAGGCATCTGGATGGATATAAAATCATGAGGGGCATGTATAATGAGAATAACCAAGGTCTTTTTCCCAGGTCAGGGGAGTTCAAAACAAGAGGGCACGGGTTTAAGGCGAGAGGGGAAAGATATAAAAGGGACCTAAGGGGTAACCCAGAGGCTGGTGCATGTATGGAATGAGCTGCCAGAGGAAGTGGTGGAGGCAGGTACAATTGCAACATTTAAAAGGAATCTGGATGGATATAATGATAGGAAGGGTTCAGAGGGATATGGGCCAAATGCTGGCAAATGGGACTAGATTAATTTAGGATATCCTGACAGCATGGACGAGTTGGACCGAAGGGTCTGTTTCTGTGCTGTACATCTCTACAATCCTACATATTGTATGTGTCTACCTGTGTATTTCATTGTATTTGTAGCTGCCTGTTTGCTTGTGACTGTGTATGTGAGACTGAGCCAGTGAGTATGTATTTACTTGTGTGTGTGTATTGTGCGTGCAAATGCATGAGTGTAGGCTGAATTTTCCGTTCCATGTTGGCAATACTGCAGACTCTGCAAAGCTGACTTGGGATAAAGAAACCTGAATTTTTATTCAGTGGTGGACTGAAGTTGGGGCAGGGTTGCAGGTGTTAAGGGTCTTGGGCCAGCTGCCTAGGAATTAGTCAGAAGCGTCTGAGTGCACTGGGACTTCATTCAGTTACGATAGAAAGAAAACTAGAGGGAGGCAGTGGCCTAGTGGAATTATCACTGGACTGTTAATCCAGAAACCCAGGTAATGTCCTGGGGACACAGATTCAAATCTGACCATGGCAGATGGTGTAATTTGATTTCAATAAATATCTAGAATTGAGTCTAATGATGACTGTGAATCAGTTGACAGGAAAACCCATCTGGTTCACTAATGTCCTATAGAGAAGGAAATTGTTCTCGTTACCTGGTCTGGACTACAGATCCACAGCAGTGTTGACTCTTAACTGGGTTTAGGGATGGGCAATAAATGCTGGCCAAGCCAGCGACGCCCTCATCCCATGAATGAACAAAGAAAGGAGAGCCCTCACCCAACTCATCCCTGCTATTCCCACACCCCTCTGTTGCTCCATCCTTATCACACCCTCAATGTCAATTATACTCCTTGGCCCTGTCCTTCTAAGTGGTAGAGATCACAGATTTGGAATGTGCTATAGAAGGATCCTTGTTGCAGTGCATGATATAGATAATATACGCTACTGCCACTCTGCATTGGTAGTGAAGGGAGTGAATGTTGAATGTGGTGGACTGTGTGCCAATGAAACAAGCTGCTTTGGATGGTGTTGAGTTTCTTCTGTGTATTTGGAGCTGCTCTAATTCAAACACATGCAGATTGTTGCATTACACTTCAGACTTGTGCCTTGTAGATGATGGACAACCATCTAGGAGTTCATGGACTGCGGCAATTCAAGAAGACTGCTCACCACCTACTCCAAAGTAGTCAGCAATGCTGACATCCAGGAATTAATTTTTAAAAACTAGTTGCAAGACATTGGGATCATGAGGGCTGGCAATAGATTTGCAGCACTTCATGCACGCTGTAAAGGAACTGCAAACATGTCCCTATCTCAGCAATATGTTAAAATATCACAACCTGATATCAAAAACAGTTTTGTGGTGAATAGGTTTAAGTAACTCCCTGCAACACATAGTTGTTGCAGGGATAGTGACATATTTACAATTCTACATCTTTTACAGATGTCTCCAAATCAACAGAGTTCCTACAGATTAGGATTTTTCTGTTTCAGTTACATCAAATTTCTATGAAGCAGAACCTGTCAGTTTTCTTAGAAACCTGATAAAGTCTTTAAGCCAGACAGCAGTTGGGGAAGAAAAACCAAAGAAGATGGATTCAGACACGGTTAGAGAGCCATTTGGAGATCAAAACTGTTTCCTAAAGTCTGGACACTTTAGCTGCCAAAATCACCTGGCCAATAGGAATTTTACTGTAGTTTTCCTGCCTTTTGCACCTTCCCTGCTGATGAGAACAATTCCAGGATCTTCAGATTTATCCAACATCTTGCTGAAGTGACTGACTGGGCCACTTTGCCCGTGCATTTTTTAGCAAGAGTGAAGAGGGCAAGGGTCAACAGGGAGTTTAGAATGGCCTGGATAGGATGGGCACTACTGAGGTTGAATTTGAACAATATGTATTCCCAACACCCATTTAGGATGGGAAAGATGGCATTGTTTAGCATCAATCTCCTTTTATTATTGGGAGAGGGACTGGGGGCTGGTGATACCTTTCATGAATCGTACATGAGATGGTTAAAGTAGCTGTTCTCATTTCCTGGCTCCAACTCCAGACTTGGATGTCCACTCACCATATTCCTTGGTGAGTGATATAGGTTAAATGGGAAATTGGGCATTGGTCAAGTTGGAAGGGTAATAAGTTTTATGCAAACATCTGAATAAGTAGCATGAGTTGACCATTCAGCCCCTTGATCCTGCTTGCCTTTCACTAAGCTCATGGCTGATCTCAATGCCTCAATGACTTGATGCCCTTGGTAGTTAAGAATCTATCTACCACTGCCTTAAAAATATTCAAGGTCACTATCTCCAATAAGGGAGATTCTTTCAAAGACTCATGATCTTCTGAGAGAACATTTTTTCCTCATCTCCATCTTAAAGGAGATATTATCCCTTATATTTGAACTACATCACCTGGTTTTAGCCCTCCAACAAAGGGAAATGTGCTTTCAATCTCTTATCCTGTGTTGATACCCCTGTAATCAGGAGCCGTAGGTGATCCCAAAGAATCAACTCTTAGTGCAGCCGCAAATTTGTTCAGACCCAGTTAGCTAAGACTACATACAACACAGAAACAGGCCATTCTGCCTACTGATCCATGCTAACTATAGGTTAAAACACCTAGGAGACCCTAACCACTCTCTTTTCAGTTATCAACTAACTTCTGGACACCTTTGGTTAGGGTGAGAAACTTACATTTGTATAATGCCTTTCACAGCCTCATGACATTTCAGTGTTTCATACCCAGTTGTTTACTTTTGTCAGTGTTTTAAATGTTGGAATATTAAAAGAGCATGGTAGTCAATTTGCACACAGCAAGCCTCCAGAAAGGCCAGTGTAATAACAAGGCTGTTGTTCGAAGGAAAAGTATTACCTGGGACACAAAGGAAAGCTTTCCTTTGGGAAAAGCGCTATGCAATGTTTTGTGTCTGGTAGAATTAAGAAGAATTTCTTCCTGCTGCTCTGACTTCCTCACAAACCTGGTGCATTTCTTTGAGGAAACGTGCCCATGCAGAGTGGGCATCCACAAGGATCTCATCATCATGAGGGAACTTGGCACTGGTGGGGAAATATTTTTGTGAGAGGAGGGTCACACTGTGTTGAAGGAAGAGACAATCAGAAGATGGTTGATAAGATGATAAGTTGATGAATTTTTATATATTAAAAGCATCAAAGGGTATGGAGAGTGAAATAACTCCATGGAGGCTGGCATCTTGTCATCAAGCAACCCTTTATTTACACATGACCAGCTAGCTCAGAGCCAGTTCCTAGAGTGAAGAGAATCCCTGAGACTCCTGTTTATATCTGTCAGCCAAGACTCCCTGACTGGCCCAGGTTAACAAGCCCAATCAGGGATCTACTACTCAATGAAATCCACTTGGCCACTACAGAGATCACTACAGAGAGAAAGCAGAAATATTGAGATAGAGGATCAGCCATAACATTTTCCTCGGATGGCGATGGCTAGCATGAGGGGACATAGCTTTAAATTGAGGGGCGATAGATACAGGACCGATGTCAGAGGTAGATTCTTTACTCGGAGATTAGTAAGGGCATGGAATGCCTTGCCTGCAGCAGTTGTAGACTCGCCAACTTTAAGGGCTTTTAAATGGTCGTTGGATAAACATATGGATGATAAGGGAATAGTGTAGGTTAGACGAGCTTCAGATGGGTTTCACAGGTCGGTGCAACATTGAGGGCCGAAGGGCCTGTACTGTGCTGTAATGTTCTATGTTCTATGTTCTAACATTACTGAGTGGCACAACAGGCTTGAAGGACCAAATGGCCTACTCCTGCACCTAGTTTCTATGTGATGATTTGGACTGAAAACAAAAAACACATTAAATTTTGTGTAGGGAAGTGCTGAGTTGAGGTGTCGAGTCTTGGTGCCTTGTATGCCTGAAAGGGACTAGACTTTTTAATCAGCGCGTTCAGAAATGTTGTAATATGCTTGGAGTAGATGGGATATGATCCCAAGCCTGTTGGCTTAAAGGTAAGGACACAACCAGTGTGCCGAGGAAGTTCTGCTGAATGGGTTGTAATGTCTGACACTGTTTGAAAACATCCCAATAATATTGTAGAGCACTGCAGGTAACATTCATCCTGCTAAGACTCACAAAAATGCTCCTGTTGCAAGCTTTTCGGAAAGAGGTTGCATTCAGCAAAGCAGAGTATATGTTTGTATAAATCAAAGGACAAACTGAAAGTAAAGTCAAACTGTAATTGCAAATTCCATGCAGCTGCAGTTTTCAAAAAGCTCCGGTCACTTTGCAGAATTATTCAGCCTGATTTCCTCTTGTTTCACAAGGAAATAGATTCAACCTGATTTTTGCCACTCTCAAACAAATAGGAATTAAGTTTTTTTTCAAAAAAAGAGAAGCAGTCCCTCTTTGTGTGTGTGTCTGTGTACACCTTTATCTTGAGCCTTAGAAAACAAAATAAAAAGCATGCAGATTAAATCAATTCAGCTCCATTGCGAAAACCAGCCTTGCCTTTGCATAAAATTACACCAAAATTTGTTACAGTGGTTTTGTTTTCAATTTTTAAACCTATCTTTCCCTCTAACCCACTGAGCCAAGAGCTTTTAGGTTCACAATTCAAACTGATAGGCAAATCCAGAAAGCTTTTGCTTTTTGTAATATGTAGTTTCTTTTTATTATTAAAAGATAATGCAGCTTACTGTATCCAGCCCTGGGTATTAAGCTCATTCCAGCTATCTGCACTGAAGGATTTGCGTCAAAGGATATTAAAAAAAAGTGCTTGCTCTGGCATTCAGAGACAAAAAAGGATGATGCCAGACGCCAAAGGGGAGGTCCGTCCAGTTACAGTGGAGGCTTGACACACTGCAGTCACCCTCCACCCATCCCAGCCACAACTCCCCTCTAGATCGAACGGTGCGTCTGAAGGTTAACCAGTAACCCTTTGGATTCTTTGTGACTCTTTTAACTCTTAATATTAATGGTTGCAGAACCAAACTTTTTTTTAAAAACAGTGCAACGTGCTCACCCTTCTGCGCAGTTCAGTCGTGGGGACCGAATTTTTAAGTGTTTATGTAACTTATATTTTTTCTATTTGAGGCTGGGACATTTTACCTATTTTCCCCCATACTCAGCCCTACTCCCAGTCCACATCTGGTCCCCTCACATCTGGGTGGGTATGTGAAGGGCTTAGAGGGATATGGGCCAAATACTGGCAAATGGAACTAGATTCATTTAGGATATCTGGTCAGCATGGACAAGTTGGACTGAAGGGTCTGCTTCCATGCTGTACATCTCTATGACTCTATTTCTCCATGTTTAAGTTCCTAACCCTCCAGGAATCTCCAGAAATTAAAGACAAATACTCCGGCAAGCAATGATCCAGAGAAAAATCATGAGACAATCAAAAATGAATGGGTTGGTTTTTGTTTCGTTTGAACTTCTAAAAAATTTGTTGGTTGTCTAACTATTAGGAGGTCATGTGACATAGTAGTTAGCAACACAGCCTCTGTGCCAGAAGCTCCAGGAGTGGATGGTCAAGGAAGATGCATTTGTAATGTGGCCAAACAGGTTGTGTATCAACTTGCTAATCCTGCCAACACACACCAACGGCAAGTGGTAAGAACAGAAGAGATTTATAGTCAACCACATGATGGGGGAAAAAAAATTGGCGACTCCCTACTGTCACTGTGCATAGTTCGAGGCCACAACATGCACGTAAAAGTGTTGTTATTGTAGCAACTTGGACAGCTTATTGAAATAACTCCACTGGTATCCCCTCACCAAGTCACCTTTATTTACATGTGCAGAGTACATAAAACCTATCCAGATAGCACAAAGCTGGCTCCTAAACAGAACCCCTGACGCTCCTGTTTCTATCTGTCAGGGTAACAGCCTTAATTAGGGAACACATACTCTATGAAGTCCACCTGGCTGACCTTATTCCATTTTTTACCCTTATGGTGGGGAACGTATTTGGCTTAATTGGCTGGCATGGCTCAGATGAGTGTTAACATCATGGAATGGATTCTAGACCTGCCTCCTTAACCTAGAGGTCATGGCACTCACGGCAGAGAACAGAAAAAGAAGAATAAAGATATCGGAGAAGTGTAATAAAGACAGCAGCTGAAAACAGGAGGCCATGTGGTGAAAACATTTGGAATAAGTCCAAGCAGAATTGGCAACACTGGACCCCTTGCTTGATATTCCAATAGTGTCATAGAGTTTTTACAGAATGGAGAAAGGTCCTTTGGTTCATTGTGTGCAAGTCATCAAATATCTATTCTAATCTCATTTTCCAGCATTTGGCCCGTAGTCTTATATGCTATGTCAATTCAGATATTCATCCAAATACTTCTTAAATTTTTTCACGGTTCTTGTCTGTATCATCCCTTTAGTCACAGAGTCCTAGATACCCACAACCCTCTGGGTGAAAAATGATTTTCCTCATCTCCCCTTTAAACCACCTGCTCATTGCCTTAAAAAAATGTGCCCCCTGGTTATTGACCCCTCTACTAAGGGGAAAAGTTTCTCTCTATATACCCCGAATAAGCCCCTCAGAACTTCACGCACCTCAGTCAGATTCTCCTCAGCCTTCTCTGCTAGAAGGAAAACAACGTCAGCCTATCCAGTCTCTCTTCATAGCTGAATTGCTCTGGCTCAGGCAACATCCTGGTGAATCTCTTCTGCACTCTTTCCAGTGCAGTCACACTTTCTCTAAAGCATGGTGACCAGAATGGCAAACATTACTCTAACTGTAGCCTTACTAACAAATAGCTCCATCATATCCTTCTTGCATCAATGCTTTCACTATTAAAAGCAAGTATCCCTTATGCCTTCTTAACCATTTTATCTACCAGTCCCATTGCCTTCAAGGATTTATGGGACACCAATGGTTTATACCTGTAGCACTGTTCCAAACTAGGATGTACAAGGCCATGGGAAGATGGTAGAAGTGTTTTTACACTGTTTACAATGGATTCAACTGTCTCATTTTGTGAGGTAAACATTGGTAGTACTGCTTCTGAGGACAAAGGAATTTGCATTTACATGGTACATTTCATATCTGTAAATGTCCCAAAGTGCCTTATAACCGAATAAAATAACCCAGCACCTCACTTCCCTTATTCAGAATATTACCACGGGATCTGTTGCGTCCACCTGAGATGGTAAAAGGACTGAGAAGCCTTAGTTTAATGTATCACCCAGAAGATAGCATCTCAGATCATGCAAACTGGGAGTACTGCACTGAGCATCAATGTTGATTTTTGTGTTCAGGTGCCAATGAAGAAACTGGAACTATAACCATCTGAAGTCAAGAGACAAGAGCGGTCAGCTAGGACAGACAACAGTTACCCAACTTCTTGTCCCTGGGAATGTTTATTCTAATTGGCTACTATGGGGAAGGGGTTGGGGTGTTTAGTGGGTTATGTGACTTTTTTCTTAGGGGTATCATTATTTCTATGATTGATAATCACATTCTATTTCTTCTATTAAGGGAGATGGTGGCGTAGTGGTAATGACATTGGGCCAGGCTAACTCTCAGGAGACATCCATTTAAATCCCACCATGACAGTTGTTGAAACTTAAATTCATTTAATAAACTATGGAAATGAAAGCTAGTCCCAATAATGATGACTATGAAATAATTCTTGTCTCTTTTAAAAACCCATCTAGTCAAAGGAAAGAAGCCTGCCATCCTTACTTGGTACGGCCTACATCCACCTCAGTGTGGTTGACTGCCTTATGAATTGGTCTGCTGTCCCTCTCAACTGCATTTCCTCCTTTTTACTTTTATGGGATGTCAGTGCTATTGACAAGACAAGCATTTGTTGCACACTCCTAATTGCCCTTGTGGCATATTTTTAAGGTGAGAGGAGAAAGATTTAAAAAGGACATGGAGACAACTTTTTTACACAGAGAGTGGTTCATGTGTGGAATGAACTGCCTCAGGAAATGGTGGATGCGGGTACAGTTACAACATTTAAAAGATATTTGGATAAGTGCGTGAACAGGAAAGATTTGAAGGGATATGGGCTAGGAGCAGGCAGGTGGGTTTAGTTTAGTTTGGGATTATAGTTGGCATGGACTGGTTGGACTGATGGGTCTGTTTCCGTGCTGTATGACTCTACGATTGTCTTGCAAAACCAAATATTTTGAAGGGCAGTTAAGAGGCAACTACATTGCTACAGGTCTGGACAGCAGATTTCTTTCCATAAAGGGCACTAGTGGGCCAGATGGATTTTTGTGACAATCAACAACAACTGTAATTATCAATGAGACCAACTTTTATTTCCAGGGATTTATGAATTGAATTTAAATTCTGCCCAGCTGCCAAGGTGGTATTTGAACCCCTGAACCCAGAGGATTAGCCTAGGCCTCGGGATTTCTAGCCCTGTGACATTACCAGTCTGTCTCTGTCTCCCCAATGCAGAGGCTCAAGAGGCAGCTCATCACCATCATCTCAAGGGCAACTAGGGACAGGCAACAAATGCTGGCATGGCCAGTGACACTTACATCATATTAAACAATAAAAATACACTGAATTTGACTCCCAGTTGAAGAGAAAAAAGAAACGCCCCCATTGTTTCAATTACCTTTCTTCTTTATATTCCTTTGAGCTTTTTCTACTGCTTTTTGTTTATTTCCTGTTGTGGAATTTGGGAAGAAGAGAAGTTTGTTACATGAGGAGAGGTGTAGCCAAAGTAAGCAAGCTGATGATGGGAGGCTGGAGGGTGGTGAACAAGGAGGAAGCTAATGTTTTTATTTTCCATGCATTTGAATGTGGCATTCATCTCAATTTCACCCACTTGTTGCCTGACACACATGAATACCCTGCATTCTTTGAATGGGCCTGGTTTGGCTCAGGGAACATCCAGAGGTTAAAGGAGCCATTGAAGATGGTGGATTTTCTGACTTTCTTATTGTTAAACCTCCTGATTATATTTGCACAATAGGCATCCAGTTGATGTGAACAATTCAGCAGAGAATGTACAGATGAGAATGTGTTTAAGGTAATTTAAGTTAAATTAGGAAACTGGCTCAAACCAAGGCTTTGGCTACAAATCCCACTCCAGGTCTTGAATACAAAAAATCAGTTACCTATTTAGATGCATGTAAAAGATCCTATAGTACATTTTTAACAAGGTGTTATTCCTGGTGTCTTGATCAATTACTTCCCTCAGTCAACATCATTAAAAAAAAGTGATCTCATTATCACATGGCTGTTTGTGTGAGCTTGCTGTGCACAAACTGGTTGTTACTTTTCCTCCATCATAACAGTGACTACACTTCAAAAAGTAGTTCATTGGCTGTAAAGCACTCTGAGATGTCTGGTAATCATTAGGGTGCTATGTAAATGCATGTCTGTTTCTGTAAAGTTCACAGGAGGAAAGAAAGGTTAACAGAGGGAAAATGTTCCAGAGGTTTGAGGGTGGATGGCAGATCTGCAAAAAAGGAGTCATCAATTCGGCATACACTATGTCAGAGGCTGCTTGATGGTAAATATGGTGGATTCAGCCATTTCAATTGGATTGTTGAATTTTTTTTTAAAAATGCAGGGTCAGTTTGTCTGAGAACTAACCTCCTGAAGATTTGGATTTGATATTCACAACGCAAAGGGCTTAAATAATGGCTTGAAGTTGACTCCAGAGCGAGAGAATGAGAGGGAGAGAGATGGAGGGAGGAAAAGAGAGAGAGACAGAAGTAGAGAATGTCATTGAGTCTTACAGTAATAGAGGTCAACATCACAGAGAAAGGCCCTTTGGCCCATCAAGTCTGTCCTGGTCAAAAACAACCACCTAACTATTCCAATCCCATTTTCCAGAACTTGGCACATAGCTTTGTACGCCATGGCATTGCAAGTGCACATCTACATGCTTCTTAAATGATATGAACATTTCAGCCTCTCCCACCCTTACAGTCCGTAAGGCACCCTTACACCCTCTGGGTGAAAAAAAATCCTCACATTCCCTCTAAAACTCCAGCTCCTTACCTTAAATCTATACTGTCTGGCCATTGATTCCTCTACCAAGGTGAAAGATTCTTTCCTGACTTCTCTGTTTATGCCCTTCAGAATTTGATCCATTTCAATCATGTCCTCTCTCAACCTTTTCTGCTCCATGGAAAACAATCCCAGCCTGTCCAATCTCTTTTCATAACTAAAACTCTTCAGCCTAGGCATCATCCTGGTAAATCTCTGCACCATCTCTCCCTCCTCTCATGGGGCTTCCAGAACTGCACACAGTACTCTAGCTGTGGCCTGTCCGGTGTTTTGTACAGTTCCAGCAGAACCTCCCTATTCTAAACTCTGTGCCTCGGCTAATAAAGACAATAATAAAGGCCAGTAAATCCCACATGCCTTCTCAACCACTTTATCTTCCTGTCTTGCTGCATTAAGGGACTGATGGACATCCATACCAAGGTCCCTGTGATCCTCAGTGCTTCCCAGGGTCTTGCTGTTCATCATGTATTCCCTTGCCTTTTTTGACCTGCCCAAGTGCTCAACCTGCCCGACCTCACTTATTTGGGTTGAATTCCATTTGCCACTGATCAGTCCATTTGACCAGACAATCGATATCCTCCTTTATCTAAGGCTATCCTCCTCACTATTTATCGCCCCACCAATTTTTGCATCATCCAAAGAGATAGAAGGAGGCAAAGAGACAGAATTAGGAAGGGAAATGGAGATAGAGAGAGACCAAGAGAAGAGATTGAGAGTGAGGGAGAGACAGAGAGACAATGAGATGGAGGGAGGGAGAGACAGAGCGGGAGAGAGGAAGAGACGAACTGTGAATCAGACCAGAATAGGGAGAAAGAGAGAGAAAGACAAGGAGAGAGGCATGGGTGTTAGAGAGAGAAAGAGTGATACAGAGGTGTTGGGGGAGAGAGAGTGTGTGTGAGAGAGAGGGAGAGAGAGAGGAACAAAGGGACAGAGACAGAAATGGAGGCAGAGGAAAAGAGGGACCAGGAGGGACCTCACCAGTCTGGACTGAATTTAATTGAGATTGCAAAGAGCATATTTATTTCAACACGGTGTCAGAAATCACAAGTGAACTAGGGGCAGTTGTGAAGAGCTGATGTACAAATTGTAACAGACCCAAATTAAAGCCTTGAAACTAGCCCCTGGCATCTGCTATTTATTCAGAAGCCATGGTGCTGCTTTCACTCTGCTAAAGGCTATATGCTGTTTGTGACTATCCGATTGCTGTCATCAAAATACGAATGAAAGGTGTTGCAGCAAAAGCAACAGTGCGAATGTGTGGTCCACAATCATGTTTTAGTACATAGATAGATGGTTTAAATTTTAGAATTTGCTCTGTTTTAGATTTTTTTAAAAGTCAGGATTTATCAGCACAGACATTGTGACTGGCTGAAAACAACAAATGCTGACGATCACAGTAGGTCAGGCAGTATCCATGGAGAGAGAGCAAGCTAATGTTTCAAGCCTAGATGACTCTTCATTAGAGCTGAAGTGAAGTGTGGAGGTGCACATAGTTGTGGGGGTGGTGGTGCTGCTGGCTGCTCAGGTTAAAGTTGTTTCCTCACCTCCACCACCTACCCATGTGACAGCTGGAACCTTGCTTCCCTTATTACCTTTAAGAGTACTGAGCTGCCTATTATTTTCTTGCTTGCCTATCATGGCAGCAGTATCCCTGGTTGGAGCTGAGATGAGTTGGCAATTTTGTTGTCATCCATGCCTGGCCTTAACATTATGCACATAGTTTGTATTATTTAAGTATCTTCCACGCATTGTATTTTGCTGGGGAAGGTAACCCTGCTTTTGTCAGGGGACTTCGCTGTAGTTTCAATCGTGGGCTCCATTTGCTGTTGTTTTTGGAGATTCTTCTTGCTGTGTAACGACTGTTTGCTTTGGTATCTGTATAAACAGTCTCTGCTTACTGTTTGCTGTACAGTAGAGTCTGCTTGCTGTAACAGAGACTTGATTTGCTGTGGGTCCTGTACTGCCCACACCCCTGCCTCTCATTAGCTGTCCACTGGCATCAAGGACAATCTCCTGGAACTTTCACCTCCATGGCAAAAGAGGGATAGAATGTTTGGAAACTTCAGCAGGCAACCCCCATGCCCTATGTCCAGTCCCTCAATCAGGCACTGAATGCCTTTGAATGAGCGACACCCCAACATCTGACTTTTCCAGTGAACCTACAAGCCACTGTGAGAAAATCTGCTTCTTGGGCCTTCATGTATCTGTTCCCTCAACTAGGCCATCATCCATTTTAATTGTCCATTGAAAGGCTTCGATTGATGAAAAGACCATTCACAATTCCTACCCCTACAGACCTAATCAGGGCAGTGATAGGAAGGGGGTGGGCTCCTCACTCACTATTGTGGGTACTCACCCAGAACCCCCTACCTGATCAAATGACACCCCGCCCCCCCACCCGCAATTCTGTCCCCAAATTCCCTGTGTACGAGGACGTTAAATTCCACCCATTCTATTCTTGGTGAACAGTAAAAGGCAGATTCTGTTTGCTCACATGCCTTATAAGAAAATATTCTTCAGTACAAAATGCAATCCAATCTCCTCCTTGTGGTAACATGGTGATGTAGCAACATTAGGGCAACAAATAGGCCATTCTGCCCCTCGGGTCTGCTCAGTGATTCAATTAGATCATGAGCCCATTTAGCTATTGAGGTTAAAACTTCACATCTTTATTGCACTTTAGTGCTGCTTTTAATATTTTGAGTGCCTTTTTTTATTGAAACACCATTTACATCTTATTCATAATTAACATAACTTCACAGGATGAATGGGACATGGATTTTATTGGGCACAGCGTGGGGATCAACCTTGTAGGCTGCTCTGATGTGTAGGAATTTTTCAACAGTAATTTTCCCCTGTGGGGATTCTTTATATGGCTTCAACCTTCAAAGTTCTGAAGGGTTTTGCTCGAGTATATATAGGGAGAAACTTTTCACATGGGCAGGAAGGTCACTAACCAGAGGACAGAGATTTAAGACAATTGATAAAGAAACAGAGGTGAGATGAAGAGAATTTTTTTAAACATAGACAGTTGTTACAATTTGGAATGTGCTGCCTGAAAGGACAATAAAAGCAGATTTCATAGTAGCTTGCAAAAGGAAATTGGATAATATTTTTAAAAAAGCAAAATTTTCAGGGCTAGGAGGAAGAGGCAGAGGGTGTGGGATTAATTGGAGGGTTTTAACAATGCGGACATGATGAATTGAGTAATCTTTTCAGTCTGATGTGATTCCAGTAGGAAATTCAGGGGTTAACTGTAAAGGGACTGGACTTGGAAAGTGCCGAAGGCAGTTGAGATCCAATTCCAGTCCTCGCTCAAATGCAACAAAGAACTACGGATGCTGGCAACCTGAAACAAAACAGAAATTGCTGTTGAAACTTAGCAGGTCTGGCAGCACCTGTGGAATCAAAGCAAAGTTAACATTTTGAGTCCAGTGACCCTTCCTAGTTCTGAAGAAGGGCCACAGGACTCGGAATGTAAACTGTTTCCCTCTCTATAGATGCTGCCAGATGTGCTGAGTTTCAACAGCAATTTCTATTTTGTCAAGGATGCAAAGCTAATTCTTGCTGTTGCTGTTGGCCATCTTTGTCCCTTCTCCTGAGACACCCTCCTGTCATCTGGGTCCATCAGCCACCCTTAGCCTCAGGTGGATGCAGTACTGGTAACTGCCCCCCCACCACCCCAGGTGGCGCTGCTGAGCAAGGCAGAGCTGTCAGCCTCACATTGACCAGCATCCTTCAGTAAGTGGGACTTCTTCCCTGGGATCTTTGATTCTGAGAAGGCCCGCTGCTGCCCAGTTTAGTGCAGGACTGACTGGCACGTGATGTGGAGGGCCTACCTGGAAAAGAGATGATACTGGGCTTTCTCCAGCTTAGCAGATGATGGGCAAGACCTGTTGTCTCCATTCAATACTGGTCATGATCTCATATAATAACATAGCTCTTTATAACAGCTGTTCTTTATGGTAACTTGATTGCGTTCAGATGCGGTAACTCAAACTATCCCCTGTTCTATTTTCTCCCTAAATTTTGAATGTGTGGCCTTCATTGTAGTACTAAGGGCATTGCTGCATTGTCGAAGGGGCAGTTTTAAGGCTTGAGCTGCTTGCTCGAGGGGCTGGAAATGAAACAGGGAGCAGTTGGCAAAAAGCCCATAGTAGCCATTCTCTGATTCTAAAGCTGACACACCAGTACAGTCCCGAGGGTGTTCCACACTGTCACGGAAGTCGTCTTTCCGATGAGAAAACTGACAGCCTGTCTTCATTCTCAGATGCATGTGAAAAATCCCATAGCGTTGCTTCAAAAATGAGGAAGGTAGATTTCTTCAGTACCTTAACCAATTTTTATCTCTTAATTATCATCATCAAGAAAGATTAGCCAATCATTACCATGGAGAGCTTGCAGTGTGGAAACTAGTTGCGGTATTTTCTGCAATATAACAGTGACTGCACTTGAACAGTTGTAAATTTCTTGTATTATGGAAGGTCGTATATTGGTGTTTGTATTGCTTTCTTTATATCGCTGTCTGTGCTATATAACTCTATAACTCTATAAAAGCAAGTGCTAGCCAACGTTTACTACCACTAAAACAGATTACCTCCTGTGACCATCTTGTGTTAAATTGCTTGCAAAACAGTACAGCAATACAGTACTTGCACTTCAGGAGTGATATTTTGGGATGTGTCAAGGATGCAAAGATAATTCTTTCTTTCTTTAGCTCCCTCATTTTCTCCAAATGTGTCATTACTTCGCAATGATTTCTTGACTTGTTTCATCTCCTATTCCCATCTCTTATCATCATCTTGGTAGTAGAAACACTATATTGCAGATTAATATTGCATGGGGTAGGGCTGGTGTCCCAAGTTTTGGGTCACACAGCCAAGTCCCAGTTCAGGCCTTGCTGGATAAGGGTTACAAACACGCTTATTACCAACTGGTAATTCCTTTGAAAATACCTTTGGAAGAATCTCCTAGTCAGCCCGATCCATGTGGTAGCTGCAGGCACAAGAGCCTCCTCACGTGACTTCACAGGTGGATTCTTGACAGAAGCAAGCGTCATGTTGTTTTACTGGAATTAGTTCACACAAGAAGGCCATTTGGCCTCGTCCCCAACCCAATTAAAAAACATCCCTTGCAAGCCCCGCTGTAGTGCTTCCTTTGTATTAATGCCACTGCTTTTCTAAGATAGATTCCTCATTGACATTCGTTAGCAAGTTCTGTCAAGGTATTTTAAACCTCCTCCCCTGCCACTTACTGTTTTGAGTTTGGCTTTAGCATGACTTGAAGTGAGCGAGATTGATATCAGGGTTTATAGAGCGAGAAGCTCTGAGTCAGCTCATGCACCTGGAGATAGAAAAAAATCAAGTTTAATTACTACTAAATGCATGCGCTGACTTTTAATTTTCAGTTCAAGTTCTTTTGGAGCTTTGTATTGAGTTTCAGTCTGAGTTGTACATATTCCATGGCCCTATCTGAGAACAAAGGCCCTGAGGCAAAAGGTCTTTCCATGATCCAATCTGGGCCACTCACTCCTATGTGGGAACAGGGTTAAAGGGATTTGGTTTTAACTGTCCACTGACATAACACACTACTGAATATGTTCCCTTCCCAGTTGCGTTACTTACAAAAAATTATGAATCCACTTATAGAATTATGGAATGCTCACAGCACAGAAGGAGGACTGTTGTGTCTTCACCAACTCTCTGCAAGGCAAATTTAGTTTGCTCCACTCCCTCACCCTTCCCCTGTCGTCCTGCAAGTTATCTTTCTTCAGATATTCAGCCAATTCCCTTTAAATGTCTCAACTGAATTTGTCTCCACCACAACTCTTGGGAATGCATTCCAGAATCTAAACATTCTATGTGGAAAATGTTTTCCTTGTGTTACCTTTGGTTCTTTTGCATGTCATCTGAAATAATGTCCTCTAGTTCCCGACTCTTCTGCTAATGGGGACTGCATCTCTCTATCTACCCTGTCCACACTGCTTATGTTTTTAAAGACCTCGATTAAATGTCTACATGGCCTTGCTTTCTTCAGGGATCAATTTTCCAACTTCTCCAATCTATTCACATGACATAGGAAATAGGAGTAGGAGTAGGCCATTTGGCTCCTTGAGACTGCTCCACCATAAAACTAGAGCACAGCTTATCTACCTCAGCATCGTCTTTCCTCATTATCTCCACATCCCTTGATGTCTTTAACATCTAACAGTCTACAGATCTTGTTACAGGTCTTTGCAACTGAATTTCTTGATTGCTGGAAACTTTCTCCTGAACCTCAATTGAAAGCAAAATACTATAGATGTTGGAGGGTTGAAATGAAAATATAAAGCGCTGGAGAAACCCAGCAGCTCTGTGGAGAGAGAAACGAGTTAACATTTGAGTCCAATGCATCTTCTGTGGAATGGTTCTCCTGAACCTGTCCTTCATCCTATCGAAAGCCTTCACATCCTTAAAACTTGATGCTGAGAAATGGACGCATTTGATGTTGATGTTGAACTGATGTTTCAGAAACGTTCGTCATTAATTCTTTGCTTCTGTATTCTACACCACTGTGCTGTGATCCTGTATGCTTTCTTAACCACTTTCTCAGCTTCCTCAGGGGAAGGGTTGATTGAAAGACTCAAAGTAATGCACCACCCCCAGTGATGCACTGGACTGTCAGCTTGGATTGTGTACACATATCCTCCAGGATGGGATTATGAATCTCTGACCATCTGACACAGAGGCGAGACTGCTCCCCACTGACGGCTAGCTGCGACAGCTGTTGGAATTTTTGGATTGCTGAGGTTTAGTCCTCTGCATATGTGAGTCTTTGAATCTGATTTTCACAAAGTGGTCTCAAATAAACAGGTTGCATTGCCAGCTATGTACAGTTGGTTGCATGTTCAACCCTAAAACAGAAGGTCTGTGGGTAGCTTCAATTGCCATTTAGGTCACTGTGGGTGATAAGTGATAAATTTTGGCCAGGGATAATTCCCCTGTTCTTAAAATACTACAAGGGATTTTTTAACATTCATTCAGGCAGGAAAATTGCATTTAACATCTCATTCGAAAGAGATCGAAGACACTGCAATGTTCCCTCCTTAGAAGGGCAAACCCGTAAAGTTGAGATTGATACATACGAATCAACGTTGTTTGATTTGATTTGATTTGTTTTATTACTGTCATGTGTACTGAGGTACAGTGAACAGTGTTCTCTTAGGTGCTTTACAGGCAGATTGTACTATAAAAGTGCAGCAGGGTGACAGGCTAGAGTGCAGGATACAGTGTTACAGCTGCCGAGAAGATGCAGAGAAAGATCAACATTAACATTAAAGAGGTCCATTCGGAAGTCTGATAAGAAGCTGTTGTTGAATCTATTTGTATGTGTAAACAAGCTTCTATATCTTCTGCATGATGGAATAGGGTGGAAGAGAGTATAACCATGGTGGGAGGGGTCTTTGATTATGTTGGCTGCTTTCCTGTGCCAGCAGGAAGTGTAGATGGAGTCAATGGATGGAAGACTGGTTTGCGTGATAGACTGGGTTGTGTTCATAACTCTTTGTAATTTCTTATAGTCTTGGGAGGAGCAGTTGCCATACCAAGATGTGATGCATCCAAATAGGATGTGTTGCATGTATAAAAATTTGTAAGAGTCTTTATGGACATACCGAATTTCCTTAGCTTCCTGAGGACGTAGAGACATTGTTGCGCTCTCTTCACCGTAGCGTCAATGTGGGTGGACCAGGACAGATTGTTAGCGATCGTTACTCCCAGGAACTTGGTGCTTTCAACTATCTCCACCTCAGCACCATTGATACAGACAGAGCATGCCCTCCACTTTGCTTCCTGAAGTCAATGACTAGCTTCTTCATTTTGCTGAGGTTGATAGAGACATTGTTGTTTTTACACTGTGCCATTAAGCACTCAATCTCTTTCCTGCACTCCGTTTCATTGTTGTTTGAGATCCGACCTACAATGATGGTGTTGTCAGCAAACTTGTAAATGGAGTTGGTGTGGAATTTGGCCACACAGTTGCGCCTGTATAGGGAGTATAGGAGGGGGCTGAGTATGCAGCCTTGCGGGGCGCTGATGTTGAGGATTATCTTGGAGGAGGTGTTGCCTATCCTTACTGACTGTGGTCTGTAAGTCAGGAAGTCGAGAATCCAGTCACGGGAGAGGGGCAGAGACCTATGTCCTGGAGCTTGGGAATGTGTTTGTTTGGAATGATGGTGTTGAAGGTGGAGCTGAAGGTGGTGTTGAAGGTGGAGCTGAAGGTGGAAACTTGTTGTCCAGATGTTCCAGGGATGAGGGTAGGGCCAGGGAGATGGCATTTGCCATCATTTTGTATACTTCAAAATGGGGGTCATGTACATTCATTTCTGAATATTATTGGTTTTGCCGTTTGGGTCTGTACAGGGCTACAATGTCGGCATTGACTTTGCGCTTAAGCTTTGGTGTGAGACATGAACCCAAACCCTTTTGACTGAGAGACTAGAATGTTGCCCACTGAACTAAGGCTGATTGGTTACTGTTTTAATCGTGAAGTAGTGTCTTACATTTCAATTCTAAATAATCTATGGTCAAATGAATGTCAAGTATATTTATCGTGGTTTTAAATACATTTATGCTGTACAGTTCACTGCTTGCTTGGGTACAGCTCCTAGCACCGCTGTAGACCAAATACGGCATTGATGTGGAGCTAGCTGAGATGAAAGCACCTCAGTTGACCTGTTTTAGATTACGGGAAGTAAGTAACAGTCAGGCTGGTGAAGAGTTCCATGCTCTGAGAAAGAATATTGGATGGCACCATCACTTTTGACTCCAACACTGGGGGTGTGTGGTGAGGGGATTCAGGGAGAGCCAGTGCAGAACTGAACAGAAACTGAGCGAAGTTCAGAAAGTCACTTTTGGAATACGTGCATGTTGAAAGAAACATGATAAGTGCTGTACGGAATTTAAGAACAGAAGAAGTATGAGCAAATGTTGGCCATACTGCCCACAACTCTGGTTGGGCAGTCTTTAATATCATGGCCTATCTTTTAAATCAAATTACTTTCTCCTCACTGTTGCTTTAACGTTTGATCCTTAAATACTCAAAAACTCCATTAGAGTCGTAGAGTCATACTGTGTTCAATTCTGGTCTCCCTGCTGCAGGAAGGATGTTGTAAAACTTGAAAAGGTTCAGAAAAGCTTTACGACGATATTGCCAGAGTTGGAAGTGTTGAGCTGAAGGGAGAGGCTGAATAGGCTGGAGCATCAGAGGTTGAGTGATAACCTTAAAAGAAATTTATGAAATCATGAGGAGCATGGATAAGGTGAATAGCGACGGTCTTTTATCTAGGGTAGGGGAGTCCAAATCTAGAGGGTTTAGGTTTAAGGTGAGAGGAGAAAGATTTAAAAGGGACCTAAGGGGCAACTTTTTCATGCAGAAGGTGGTGCGTGTATGAAACGAGCTGCCAGAGGAAGTAGTGGAGGCTGGTACAACTACATTTAAAAGGCATCTGAACGGGTACATGAATAGGAAAGGCTTTAGAGGCAAATGGGCCAAATGCTGGCAAATGGGACTAGATTCATTTAGGATATCTGGTCGGCGTGGATGAATTGAGCCGAAGGGTCTGTTTCTATGCTCTGCGTCTCTATGATTGTAGCCATGGGGAAACAACCTGTGTCTGCCCTATCAAACCTCTTCAGAATATTGCATATATTAATGAGATCAATTCTCAACGTGCTAAACCTCCTGCTATATCACTGTAGGCCAATTTGAATTCAATAAAATACCTGGAATTAAGAATCTAATGATGACTGTGAATCCATTGTTGATTGTTGAGAAAAACCCATCTGGTTCACGAATGCCCTTTAGGGAAGGAAACTGGCATCCTTACCTGGTCTGGCCTACATGTGACTCCAGACCCACAGCAATGTGGTAGACTCTTAACTACCCTCTGGGCATTAGGGATGGGCAATAAATGCTGCCTGGCCAGTGACATCCTCATCCTGTGAATGAATAAAGGAAAAAAAAATCTGTTTTTCTCTCCATAGGTGCTGCAAGGCCTGTTGAGTTCCTAGATCATTTTCCATTTTTTGTTCTAGTAACATTCCCAGGAACATAGGATAGCTGTTAGAGGTGTAGCCTCCTGAAATGGGAGCTCTGTTTACGTTTTGGCGGGGTTATAGCTTGAGTCTGAGATGATTTCCAGGCTTAGTCAATCAAACACAGTAAACATGGGTCAATCAACATACTCACTTGTTCAAGCACAGAGCAATTGAATATTAGACTTGGAGTCATTGAGTGATATAGGTCCACCTCATAGGAAAAGGCCCTTCGCCCCCATCAAGACTGCACTGGTCAAAAACAACCACTTAAGTATTCTATTCCCATTTTTCAGCTCATGACCCATAGCCTTGTATGCCTTGGCATTGTCAGTGCACATCTAAATACTTCTTAAATGTCATGAAGGTTTCTGCTTCTACCATTCTTACAGGCGGTGAGTTTTAGACTCCCACTACTATCTGGGTGAAAAAATTGTTCTTCACATGCCCAGTCAACCTTCTGCCCCTTAACTTAAATCTATGCCCCCGGTCATTGATCTCTCCACTATGAGGAAATGTTCTTCCTTGTCTATGCCCCTCATAATTCCATACATCTCAATCACATTCCTCCCTCAGTCTCCTTTGCTCCAAGGAAAACAACTCCACCGATCAATCTCTCTTCATAACTGAAACACTCCATTCTTGGCACCATCCTGGTAAATCTCCTCTGGACGGTCTCCAGTGCAGTCATATCCCTCTTATAATGTGGGTTGTCATAATGCTGAACCTTTTAACCATAATGGCAAAATTTTTAACTGGAAACCAAGCATAAAGTTGGCAGTGTTGAAAAGTCAGTCTATGTTGAGCTGAACTTAGTATGGACACAGGTGAATGATATTAGAAGTGAAATAAGTCTTTAATTTTGCATCTTACTTTTATAACCTTGCTACTAGTTGTAGGCTGTGGACAATAACTACTCAAACAGATATGGAGAGTACAAAGCATTTTCTTCAATTGCTGAATGACGGCTGTGTAATAGATTTCAGAACATTGCCATGATCAAACTGGGAGAACCAGCAGGTTTGCTAAAGTTTTTCTTCTGTCTCCTCTTCAGCTTCTGTGTCAATCTGAAGACTTAGCAGTTAGTAATTTCACTGCATGCATTTGAACACTGTTTACTCAAATTGGAAATGAACCTTGATCGATATCTTTTGTATTACTTGTGTTTGTCTTCCTTCTTTGGTTTCTGGCTGCGCAAGAAATTGTTTTCTTATGCTCTTTACCAGTTCTGCAGACTTTGATAAAGTCCCACCTTTCAATCTGCTGGTATTTTCTGATATGACTGTCTTTGAAAGCAGACAAAATGAACCACTTAACTGAATGACTGGACTGGATATACTTGCCCAGACCCATTGGGGGTGGCACTTCCTCACTGAGTTTACTCACAGAATACGCAAGGTGGGTAGGTGCTGGAATCTACAGCCCAACCATCAGATGTCAATAAGTAATTAAGTGTCAATTACTAAAAGGCAAATTGACCATGATAATACACTGTCATGCTAAAATATGGCTGACATGGGCAGTCAGATGGGGGACTGAGAAGCACATTGTTAAATGTCTACATGAAGGGAGATGGGAAAAAAGCGGGCGCTTCATTTGGAGAGTGCCATGTACAATGAGACAACCCGCCCCCACTGCCACAAGGTGCCAACGTACCCTCCCATTTGCAGGTCTGCCTAACCTCCCCCACCTCCAGTTACCCGTCTTTCATCCCTGGGATCAAGTATCCCTCCCTACTTAAAACCCAGAGAATTACTTTTTTGTGGCAGCTATGCTCCTCCTCAGTTCCTTCCTGCTATCGTGCAGTGTCTCCTACTCAGCTCTGGCACTGTTGGGAGTGATACAGCCGCTGGCAAATCAGCAGCTCCTCAGCGCAGGATTTCCTCTCGAGTCTGGGGCAGAATTATCCAACATGGCCTTCCTGAACTGTGTCTGCAGGGTTGGCTTCCAACACACCCCCATCCTTTGCAGCCATAAGTTTCTGCCTGTCACATTTTTGACAAAATCAGGACCCTTGTTTGATCCTGACTGATGGATATGCAGCTTTATGAGACTTTGGTTAGGCCACACTTAGAGTATTGTGTTCAACTCTGGTCACCACATTACAGGAAAGATGTGGACACTTTGTAGAGGGTGCAGAAGAGGTTTACCAGGATGCTGCCTGGATTAGAGGGTATGAGCTATAAGGGGAGAATTGAAAAACTTAGGTTGCTTTCTCTGGCGTGGCAGAGGCTGAGGGGAGACTTAATTGAAGTCTATAAAATTCTGAGATGCATAGACAGGGTTGACTGTCAGAATCTTTTTCCCAGAGTTGAAATGTCTAATTCTAGGGAGCATGCATTTAAGGTGAGAAGAGGAAAGTTCAAAGGAGATGTGAGGGGCACGTTTGTTACGCAGAGAGTGGTAAGAGTCTGGAATGCGCTGCCAGGGGTTGTGATGGAGGCAGACAAGATGGAGGGCATTTAAAGGAATTTTAGATAAACACATGAATATGCAAGGAATGGAGAGATATGGATCAAGGGCAGGTAGAAGGAATTAGTTTAATTTGGCATCATGTTCAACACAACGTCGTGGGCCAAAGGGCTCGTTCCTGTGCTGTACTGTTCTGTGTTCTATGAGTTCCTCTCTTGCTGCTAGCTGTGAGGCAATAAGACATGGAGAAGATCTGATCCTCTCCCGGTAGGAGTTGTCTCATTCTGTAAAACCTTTGCACCATTCAGCTACCCTGTTACCATAAGTGGGCGCTCACCTCAGTGAAACTGCAGGGAGTGAAAGATGAAAATTGCTACCTGAGGGGATTGAGTGATGTCTTTCTGACCTTTTGAGCATTCAGAGGAACTCGCCCTAGTTACATTTGATGCGATACTGCTGACCACATGGAATAGCTGTGAAACAAATAATCTATTTGCTATCACTGACATTCATCATTTCGAGAGTCACTAAAAAATGCACTTGTATCAAGACTTGTTGGATGAACGTGCTGATGATTTTTGAGCTATCTACCTGGGTAGTCATCAAGTAGGTGAAAGGTAGATGAAACTAAGCAATAAAAGATTTTCAGCTCTAGATCTTTCCATTAATTCCCTGCTCTGTTTCTATAACAGCAATGCCTTTAAGATAGCAAAATGTCCAAAGGCACTTTCTGCTGTCTCCGACTCTTACACTTTGCCAGATGTTCTTGTGCTTTGCCTTCCAGGATAATTAATTATTCGTGACAACCTACTTGCATCGCTTTCCCTGGATTGAATTTTCTTTTTCTTATTTGCGTGATTGCTGTTTAATTAAATTTTAGTGTTTGCGAGATGTGATCCTTCCTTTGCCCCTTTCACTTTTTAAACATTATCTGATATCCATCTCTTCATCTCGGAGAACATATTGCCCTATCATCTCCACTGCAACATTCATAGACAGGCAAGGATAATAACCACGACACTAACGAGGAGCTAAAGTCACTAAAGTCTTCTCTTTCTCTGCCTCTGTTTCTGTCTCTCTCCCTGTCTTTGATCTCTTGCTCTCTCCCCCTTTCTTTCTCTGGCTCTCTCTGGCTGTGTTAGGTACTATGGTCCTTTTTGTCACAGGTTTAAGGGAAGGTGATGGCCCAGTGGTATTATTGCTGGACTATTAATTCTAGAGACTCTAGGTAATGTTCTGGGGACATGGATTCAAATCCCATCATGATAGATGGTGGAATTTAAATTCAAATTAAAAAGTGATCTGGAATTAAGAGTCTGTTGATGACTGTGAATCCATTATCGATTATCAGGAAAAACCCATCTGGTTCCCTAATGTTCTTTGAGGAAGCAAACTGGTGTCTTAATAGAATCCCTACAGTGTGGAAACGGGCCCTTTGGCCCAACAAGTCCACACCAACCCTCAGAGCATCCCACCCAGACCCATCCCCCTATAACCCACCTAACCTACACATCCCTGATCACTACCGGCAACTTAGCATGGCCAATCCACCTAGCCTGCACATCTTTAGACTGTGGGAGGAAACAAGAACACCTAGAGGAAACCCACACAGACACGAGGAGAATGTGCAAACTCCACACAGACAGTTGCCTGAGGGTGGAACTGAACCCAGGTCACTGGTGCTGTGAGGCAACAGTACTAACCACTGAGCCACCGTGCCACAAAATTCCACCATCTGCTGTGGTAGGATTTGAACCTGGGTCCCCAGAACGTTATCTGGGTTTTTGGATTAACAGTCTAGTGATAATACCACAAGGCCATCGCCTCCCCTTAAGGTCCTTACCTGGTGTGGCCTACATCTGACTCCAGACCCAGAGCAATGTGGTTGACTCCTAATTGCCCTCTGGGACAGGCGACAATTGGCTGGCCTAGTCAGTGATGCCCTCATCCTGTGAATGATATAAAAAACTTTGCCTGATGTCTCCATCCAATGCCAAGTGAACATGAGTCTATCGCACAATAGTGCCTCAATTTCACTTCAGTGGTGTCTAATTTTCACTTGCAACTGGAGGAGCCACAGAAGTAGAACAGATCAATATTTCTTGGGCTGAAAATTATGGTCAAAATGAGAACTGTTTAAATTTCCTGAATGGATGATGAGAAATGATGGCTGTTCTTCGGACAATGAGCGCACCAACTGCAATTTTGCAACAGGAGAGGTTCCTTGTCTTCAGTGTGAAGGGTTGTCCAGGAATGAAAGCTTAATTTTCAGATCACTTCTGGATGCAATGAGAAAACTGGCAGCTGGTGGTGAAGAGTTAATGTCAATGGGCTGATATTCCAGACTAATGCTGTGGGTGGATGGGTTCAAATGCGGGAGCTGGTGGAATTTGAATTCAACAAATAAAAAGTTGGCAAAAGTTCCCTGGGCTCAGGTGTCAACATGAAGAGGTGGGACTGTAAAGCAGGTCAGAGACTGGGAATTCACCTGACTCCCCAAAGCCGTCAAGGCTTGTAATTTACAATGCACAAGTCAGCCGTGTGATTGAATACTCTCTGCTTGCTGGGATAAGTGCAACGCCAACAACGCCAACAAGCTTGACACCATCCAGAACTAAGCAGCCTACTTGATTGACAGCCCACCCACCACTTAAACACTGATTCCAGCCTAGCACACTGTTAGTAGTATGCACCAACCACAAGATGCACTGCAGTAACTCAGCAAGCTTCCTTTGACAGCACCTTCCAAACCCATGACCGCTACCACCTAGAAGGGCACAGAACACCAAATACACGGGAATACATGTTAACACACCAATTTCCCTCCAAGCCACTAACCATCCTGGTTTAGAAGTATGTCGCTGTTGTTTCTCTGTTGCTGGTCCAATATCTTGAGACTCTCAACCTGACAGCACTATGTGTGTACCTAACTGCTGTAGACTGCAGTGTTTCAAGATAGCAGTTCACCACCACCTTCTCCAGGGCAATTAGGGATGTACAACAAATATTGGTGTAGCTAGCAACTCGCACATCGTATGATTGAATAAAAATATATGTCTAAGCAGTAAAATAAAACAAAAGAACTGAAAAATGAACAGAAGTTGCTGGAGAAACCTCAGAACTGTGAAATGAAGACGGGTCTCTGGACTCAAAATGTTAACTCTGCTTTCACTCCACAGATGCAATCAGACCTGCTGAGTTTCTGCAGCAATTTCTACATTTATCTAGAGTTGCCAATCTATTTAATTAAAATAGAAATTTGCTGGAGAAACCCAGCAGGTGTGACAGCATCTGTGAAGAAAGAAAAAGAGTTAGCGTTTCAAGATCGATTTAACTCCTTTTGTCAGAACACTTATTTTGACTCAGGACACTAACCCTGCTACTCTTTGCACAGATATTGCCAGACCTGTTGAGATTTTGCAGCGCTTTCGGTTTTTATGTCATATCTCCAGCATCTGCAGTACTTTGTTTTTATTTGAAAATCAATTAGCCCACCCAAGGTGTGTGAAGTTGTGGATTGGGACAAAGTGCGTCATTAATGCTGTCAACATTCTAACTCTATAAGGAAAAGCAGAGAAAAGTAAGGGAAGAAAGTGCTGTTAACTAAAGCCATGCTAAAGTTGCTAAACTCATACAACATTCCGACACTGCCCAATTACGACTTGCTCCAAGTTGAAGCTACATGCCTTTTTGTCTCATGTTTTCCATGCTCATGGGGATGTGGGCATCACTATCAATATAAAATAAAATAAATAAATAATAATAAATAAATAAATGCTGTAAATTCCCGGAATGATTCCTGGGATGGCATGATATATGCAGATCAACTACATCGATTAGGTCTATATTCATTGGAGGTTCAAAGAACGAGGGGGATCTCATAGAAACCTATAAACTTCTAACAGGACGAGGAAGGGTAAATGCACGAAGGGTGTTCCTGACGACCAGGGAGTCCAGAACCAGGGGTCATAATTTAAGGATACAGGGTAAGGCCCTTTGGGACTGGAAAGAGGAGAAATTTCTTCACTCATAGTCCAGTGAGCCTGTGGAATTCTTTGCAACGGAAAACAATTGATGCCAAAACATTGAATATTTTCAAGAAGTTAGATAGAGTTCTTAGGACTAAAAGGATCAACAGGTGGGAGAAAAGGTGACTCAGTGGTCAGCACTGCTGCCTCACAGCTCCAGGAACCCAGGTTTGATTCCACACTTGGACCACTGTCTGTGTGGAGTTTGCATATTCTCCCTGTGTCTGCATGGCACTTTGACCCTTCTTCAGAGCTTTTCCAGTAACTTTTGTTTTGTCTCTGGATTAATAGTCTAGTGATAATACCATTAGGTCATTCGCCTACCTCAGTTTAGGTTCTTACTGTTTGACCTTCTATTTGTTTGACTCCTGGTGAACTGACAGTTACATTGTATGGAGTGGGAAAATGGCATACAGCAAGATGGATTAAAATCAAATTTATTTTATGCAGCAGTACCTATGCCATTATTGAGAGGAAGGTGTGTGGAGCTTGAGGTTCATTATTCTCCATTATCTATCTCTCCTTTTCAACCGGAAATCTTTCTTGCCTCTCCTTATTTTACTTTCTAATTTGACATTCAAGCCAACATTTTAAACTGATACTTCCTTGATTAGACTCTGGATCGTTCCGTACCGGTGTTTCAGTTGGGTTGCTTAAGGAGTAATGCCTGATTCACACAGAAGCTCTGAGGTGGATACTGTAAATTTTGGTCCTCTTGTTCACTGTAAGTCTAGTGAAAGACTCCAAAAAACCTGCATGGACAGGTGCAAATTTATTGAACAGTTCGTGTTAATCATTTCCCACCCCAACATTTTATATGTTTCCATCTGTCTGCATCTAATTAAATAAAGTTACAATTTTCAGACACTTTCTTCCACAATTATAATACTCCCAGGTTGGATTATTCAATTTCTCAACATTTATGTTGGCTTAAGCAGCTCATTAATTGCTCAAGAGTATGTTAAGATCTCATTATTGAAAATGTAACATGATTGGCAGCTACTTTTTGTTCATAAAACCGTGGACATTTACTGCAGAGGAAGCCACTTGGACTATTGTTTTTGTGATAGGTCACTGCAGTTCAAAATGAATCACACCGTTGTAGCACTCAGCTTCAGACTGATCTCCATGATTCCCTTTATATGTAGGTGCAGTGACTCTGCCTCAACTGCTGCTCATGCAGAACATTACATGTCTATAACCCAATGGTCTCAATGTGGAATTTACTAGCTTCAAAATCTCCCCACCTCCGACCTCATCCCATGACCAGCTCCCCCCTCACCCCGCCTCCTTGACCAGTCCGTCTTTTCTCTCACCTATCCGCTCCTCCCACCTTACTGACCAATCCTCAACACCACCTAGCTACATTCACCTTTACTGGCTTTATCCCCGCCTCCTTGACCTGTCCATCTTCTCTCCCACCTATCCGCTCCACTATCTACCTGCTATCACCGCGCCCCCCCCTTTTATTTCAGAGCCCCCTTCTCCTCTCCCATTTCTGAGGAAAGGTCCTGACCCGAAACATCAGTTTTCCTGCTCCTCTGATGCTGCCTGGCTGTGTTCCACTAACTCCACAATGTGTTATCAGTTGTTCTTGTTCATAAGGTAATGGCTCTGAAAGAGTTAATTCAGCAGACTTCAGTAAAGTTCTTTGAATTTGATGGTCTCATATAAATGCAGATGGAGAAAAAGTAGAATAGTTTCCGATCTTGTAAAGTGAAAATGTATATCCTGGGTCCTGTTTGTCAGTGTTAGAAATATCTTTTGAACTACCTTTAAAGGTATAAAATACGACAGTTCCAGAGGGTTGATGGAGAGCAGGAGATGCTCATTGAAGAGAGGGGCTGTTGTGGTGCAGTGGTAGTGTCCCTACGTCTGGGCTGAGAGGCCTGGGTTCAAATCCCACCTACTCTACAGGTGCATAATAACATCTCTGAACACGTTGATTAGGAAAAATAGGTTAATAAAAAAGAAAGGGGTCAGAGGGTTCTTGAGTTGCAGTGACAGTGTCCCTACTTCTGAGCCAGGGTACCCAGGTTCAGGTATCACTCTCTAGATATGTGTCATAACAACTCAGAACAGGTTGATTTGAAAATAGATACATGATAAAAACAAAAAAGAGCTAAGCTCTGGGCTCTGGTCTCTGTGGTACAGTGATAGTGTCCCTACCTCTGATCTACAGGTGTATCATTACAATGTTGAGCAAGTTGATTAGAAAAAGGCTAATGTGGTGCTGTGATAGTGCCCATACCTCTGAGCCAGGAGGCCTGGTTTCAAGTCCCACTCTAGAAGTGTGTCATAACAATTATTGAATTCAAAATTGAATTAGAAAAGAGCTGGGTCTGGGCTCTTGTGGCACAGTGGTAGTGTCCCTACCTCTTAGCCAGAAGGCCTGGGTTCAAGTCCCACTTCCTCTAGAGGTGTGTAATGACATTACTGAACATTTTGATTAAAAAAAAATCAGGGCTGTTGTGGTAGAGTAGTAGTGCCTCTATCTTGAACCAGGAGATGAGGGTTCAAGTCTGATTTGCTCCAGAAGTGTGTAATAATGTTTCTGAGCAGGATGTTTAGGAAACATCAACAGCTTGGATCTGTGGGTGCTCACACGGTGCAATAGTAATGTCACTACTTTTGAACCAGAAGGTTTAGGGTCAGGTCACACCTGCTCCAGAGGTGTGTCTCAACACTGATTAAGAAAAAGGAGCTGAAGCCTAATTTACAAAAGAGAGCTAGGTTCTGCTGTAGTGGGCAATGTTTGTAATTTATTATTTGGTGATTTGTAAATTTGGTGGTGGGTTTATTTTAAATAAGGAACGAGCTGGATTCTTCAGACCCCTTGTGGTGCAACGGTGGTGTCCCTTCCGCTGGGGTAGAAGATTCAGCTTCAAAGTCTCACCTGCCCCAAACGTTAGTTCGGAAGAAGAGTCATATTGTATCCATTTCTCTCTCCACAGTTGCTGCCAGACCTGCTGAGTTTCTCCAGCATTCTCTGTGCTTGTTTCAGAATTCCAGCATCTGCAGAATTTTGCTTTAATTCATGTGTCACAAAATTTCTGAACAGATTGATTTAAAAAGAAAAGTTGTGGTCTTTTCTAGTACAAGTTTGGTTTCTGGACAGTGAAAGGATCTAGGAAGGATAGGTGGAAACTGCTGTTTGAGCTAAATTATAGGTTTACAACATAACTTTGTTAATCTCTGAAAATCTTATATTGCCGAATTGGACATATGAATATTGGTCTAAACATCCTTACAATCCTATTAACAATATCTAACTTATTAATGTAACTCCTTTAAAGTTTGGGAGAAGATTTGTAGCCTCGGGTTGAGGATGAGATTGTAGACTTGCTTGCTGAGGCAGTGTGTTTGTTTGCAGACGTTTCATCACCCTGCTGGGTAGCATCGTCAGTGCGCCTCCGGTGAAGCGTTGCTGTTCTGTCCCACTTATTATTTACCCACCCCAGCAAACCAAGGCATATAAATAATAAGTGGGACAGAACACCAATGCTTCATCAGAGGCGCACAGACAATGTTATCTAGCAGGGTGATGAAACATCTGGAATCGAACACGCTAGCTTGGCAAATAAGCCTACAAACTAATGTAACTCCTACATGATTGTTATCTTGTAATAAACTTGACAAGAGAAGGACTTCTTCTGGTTAACATTCAGTAGTGGTTTTCCTCTACTGTAGACTAAGTAGGCCCCTAGGGTCAAGGGAAGAGATATAAACATAGAGAGTAGGAGCAAAAGTAGGCCATTTGGCCCATTAAGCCAGCTTGATAGTCATGACTGATCCTCGACACCATCTCAACACCATATTCTCGCTCTTTTCCCATACCCCTTGACACCATTAATGTCGAGAAGTTTACAAGTGGATATGGATAGGTTAGCTGATGGACCAAAATTTGGCAGGTGAAGTTTAACGTAGATGGCTGTGAAGTTATCCATTTTGATCGCAAGAATACAAAGGCAACTTATTATCTAAATAGAGTGAATTTCAGAGTGCTTCTGACCAGGGGGATCTGGGTGCTTGTAGAAAAATAGTATACAGCACAGCAGGTAATAAAGAAGGCAAATTGAATCTTGGCCTTTATTGCAAAAAGAATTAAGTATAAAAATAGGGAAGTGTGGCTACAATGTACAAGGCATTGGTGAGACTCCATTTGGATTATTGTACATTGTTTTGGTCCCCTTAAGTAAGGACGAATGTAATTGCTTTGGATGTGGTCCAGAGATATGAGATTTGTCTTATGAAGAAAGATTGAACAGTTTAGGTCTATACTATGTAGAGTTTAGAAGACTAAGGGGTAGCATGGTGGCTCATTGGTTAGCACTGTTGCCTCACAGCACCAGGGACCCAGGTTCAATTCCAGCCTCAGGTAACTGCCTGTGCGGAGTTTGCACATTCTCCCCATGTCTGCGTGTGTATCCTCCGGGTGCTCCGGTTTCCTCCCACAATCCAAGGCCACCCAGCTCGGAGTCAGTTCCCTAAACTGAGGAGATTCTAAATTCCCTGTTTATATTAATTGGCCAGGGCTTTCTGATTGGCCCAGTTTAACAACCCCAATCAAGGATCTCGTGGTCACCATGACCCACCTGGTTCAAATCGCTACACCCCCAAACAGCCCTTCATTCGTCAGTTCCTATTTCAAAGAGTCAGCAGCAGAACAATGGGTCAAATGGCCTCCATCTATGCCATAAGTTCTGTGAACACTAATTCTTCCTATTAAACTGTTTTATCATTTTACTTTCTGAATCTTCTCGGTTAACTTGTCCCAAATTCTCCTAATGTCATTGTTGTTTGGCTTCTCTAGCACAATCCTGGTGAATATAGGCTTAATTTTCTCATGGTATTAATGTTCTTATTCAAACGAGGCATCAAAATTACATTCAAGTCTTTTAATACTGGTCTTGTGTAGTTCCATCATTACTTCTGTACTGTTATACACTATGTCCTTATTTAAAATGCCCAAAGTGTAATTGGCTTTTTTTATAACTACAGCACGTACTGTCAGGGATTAGTCCACTGCAATTGCATTCTCTGAGATCACATACATGATAGTAGAAAAAAAATACACATTTAATCCCCTAAGGAGAGAGAAATACACTTTTCTGGAATATCATCGGTTGACATTGGCAATGGGGTTTTCCTTTTGAAGTGGAAGTCAGGCTATTGACACTCCTGGGATTGACAATACAATGGGGGCGCATTGACAGAGCTGCAGCTCCTGTACTAAGGCTGATTCTGAGGTAGCTGCTTAGGAAAGAGCAGAGGAAGTGTTGCTGCTGAGGCCTGGAGCCTTTAAAAGCACAGGGTGGGTGTGAACAATGAGGGTAACATCTTTCATTCATCAAAATGCTGACAACCATCACAGAAAGAGCACAAAATGGATTAAATCTTCAAAGTGAGAGGAGAGCTATATTTAATAATCCCTGGTCTCCACATTCTGCTGCTCTATTTACTCCTGACAGACTTTCTAACCTAATTCTACCGAAGTTTATCCATTCCCTTTTTCCTCCTTTTCAGCAACTACATGTGGAAACATCTGTCGTTCACTGCCTCTGGGTCTCTTCCATTGTAGGTTCTTGTCTGCATCTTTTTCAACTTCAATCCTATTCCTATGGTCTATTCTGCTCACCAGCCAAAGGTCCCAGGTTCGAATCCCCTTCCAGGTCTTGAGCACACGGTTCAGGCTGACACTTTGTTGCATTGCTGAGGGAGTGCTGCATTGTCAGAGGTAAAAGAAAATTTCTTGCATTTATATAGAACCGTTCACAACCACTGGATGTCTCAAAGTTTAATTTGATTTGATTTATTATTGTCACATCTACCTAAGCACAGTGAAAACTTTTGTTTCATATGCAGTACACAGAGATCATATCATACAAACATCATAGGGTAATTGAACAGAGCGAGGGCTATACGGGAGGTGCACAAAAAGCAAGATCAACATTTGATTTGAAATTTGAGAGCTCCATTTAAAAGTCTAACTACAGTGGGGAAGAAGCTGTTCTTGTCTGTATCGGTACATGGTACTTTACAGCAGATGAGGTACTTTTGAAAGATAGACATGTTTGGCAATGTACAAGATGTGGCAACCAATTTGTGTACATCAACTCCCACAAATAATAATATGATAATAGACAGATAATCTGTTTGTATGGTGTTGATTGAGGGATAAATATTGGTCAGGATATCAGGGAAACTTGTGTGCTCTTCTTTGAAACATTAGCATTGCTTGTTTTCCATCTACTTGAATAGTCAGATTGAGGCCTCAGTTTAACATCTCATCTAAAAGAAGGCACCTCCAAAGGTACAGTGCTTACTCAGTGCTACACTGGACAGTCAATATGGACATGTGTGCTCAAATCCAGTATTCCATCTGTTTCTCGCTCATGTAAAAGATCCCATATCACTATTTGGAAGAGGAGCAGTGGAATTCTCCTGAATACCTACACCAAGAATTTTTTTATTATTATTCATTCACAGGATGAGGGCATCACTGCCTAGACAACATTTATTGCCCATCCCTTATTGCCCAGCGGGCAACCAAGTGTCACCAACACCGACAAGTGCTTGGGGTAGCACGGTGGCTCAGCGGTTAGCACTGCTGCCTCACAGCGCCAGGGACCCAGGTTCAATCCCACCCTCGGGCGACTGTCTGTGGGGAGTTTGCACATTCTCCCTGTGTCTGCGTGGGTTTCCTCTGGGTACTTCAGTTTCCTTCCACAGTCCAAAGATATGCAGTCTCGGTGAATTGGCCATGCTAAATTGCCCATAGTGTTCAGGGATGTGTAAATTAGGTGGGTTTGTAGGGGAATGGATCTGGGTGGGATGCTCTGAGGGTTGGTGTGGACTTGTTGGGTCAAAGGTCCTGTTTCCACACTGTAGGGATTCTATGATTCTATGACATTGCTGCGTATCTGGAGTCACATGTAGGCCAGAGCAAGTAAGAATAGCAGTTTCCTTCCCTAAAGGGCATTAGTGAACCAGGTGGGGATTTTTCCTGGCAATTGACAATGGTTCAGGGTCATGGTTCATGGTTCAATCAGCACAGGCTTGGAGGGCTGAAGGGCCTGTTCCTGGGCTGTAAGTTTTCTTTTCTTTGTCATCATTAGATCTTAATTGCCGAGGCAAGCAGCAAACCCAGGTACCCAGAACATGATCTGAGTCTTTGGATTAACAATCTGGTGATAGTACCACGAGGCCATCACCTCCCTCATTCAGAATTGCTAAAGTGTTATGGACCAGACTAAACCCCCGCAGATCAACTTAAGAAAGTAGCCTTGACCCCAAATCTTTCTATTTTAAAGACAAGTGCCAGGCGTTGCATTCCAGATGCAATTCGATTGATCAAACTACCACTTTATTCTTACAGCATGGTTAAAATACAACAAATTAATAAATTGGAATACCTTAATTCTATTGACTTAACAAAAATGTCAAATATTTATCTACTAAACTAACTATTCCAATAGAGTAACTGTCCCCATAAACACATGCTTGGCAAGAGTAAATTCAGTAAAATAGATTGTCTTACATGCAATTCTAGAAGCATGAAGAGAACCCCGGCTTTTAGCTGTAACGGGGAGAAGAATAAGAGTTTCCACATTCAGCTTCAAGAACCCAGCAACAACTGCTGCTGAAAAACTAAAACTAAAAATCCTAGTTCTGTGGGAGCTTGACCCTACCCATTCAGGCCACTTCTATTGTTATAACTTTAAAAAAAAAACTCAAGGCCTCACAAACTGTTTTTTTTTTTGGCTTTGAGTAGATTGCTCAACACTTCTTTCTCAACCTTTTTTCATAAAATAAGGTTAAAATACACCTCTTAAAGCCACAGTATTGTCACAAATGCAATGGTCACGGTCACATTGCCGTTTGTGGAATCTTGTTGCGCACAGATTAATTGCCTCATTGCCTACATTAAAATTTCTACCTTTCATATATTTTATTGACTGTAAAACTCTGTGGAACATTCTGAGGCCTGACAAGTTATATACAAACAGAAATTCTTCCAACACCGATCTGTCTGGGCAATTGGAAACGGATCTGGCTTGGATGTTTCTGGGAATATTGCTTCATGAAGTGATGTAAGGAGTAGTCTGCATTAACTACAATATAGTTAGAATGCAAAATAGCCTCAAGCATTCAAATTAACTTTCATAATTAAAGTTACAGTGTTGAGAGACTGCCCTGTTTCCTTGGTGAATATTGAGGGTTCAAGCTAAGAGCTGTTCCCACTTCAGACCTCCCAGTCCCATGAGACAGAACAGGAAAACTGCCCCGACTGGGCCATGTCAGAGTGTTGTTGTTCCAGTCTTGATTGCAGCACCTCCGAGTGGACTAATGTGTCATGTCCATCTCTCATGCTGGTCATTTAGAGTCATACAGTCATAGAGCTGCACAGCATGGAAACAGACCCTTTGGGCTAACTCTTCCATGCCGACCAGCTATCCTAAATTAATCTTATCCCATTTGCCAGAATTTGGCCCATATCCCTCTAAACTCTTCCTATTCACATACCCATCCAGATGCTTTTTAAATGTTGTAATTATACCAGTCTCCACCTCTTCCTGTGACAGCTCATTATATACACGGACCACCCTCTGTGTGACAAAGTTGCCCTTTAGGTCCCTTTTAAATCTTTCCCCTCTTACCTTAAACCTATGCCCTCTAGTGTTTGACTCCCCTACCACAGCGAAAAGACCTTGGCTATTCACTCTATCCATGACCCTCATGATTTTATAAACTTCTATAAAGACATCCCTCAGCCTCTGACGCTCCACGGAAAATAGCCCCAGCCTATTCAACCTCTCCCTATAGCTCAAACCCTCCACCCTGGCAACATCATTGTAAATCTTTTCTGAACCCTTCCAAGTTTCACAACATCCTTCCTATAGCATGGGGTTACTAAGTGAGATTGCCAACTTTGGGTCTGGGTATGGTTATGCTATGTGTCAATGACCTGTGTTGACCACATTAGGAAGACTAAGACCCAGCTCACATCTGCCTTTGCATAGGGAGGAAGCTTATTTTCATGACTCAGAGATGAACAAACAGGATACCAATCTCCTAGCGCTACCTTAAACATAGCTCCCTGTAGTCATATTCTTTTGGATTTTTGCACTCTCCTAGTTTTTGAAATCCCTGCACCATGCCCATTTCTGACCTACCCAGTCTTGAAGGCATTAGCTTGACTACAGTTTAAAAGGCATTTTTATGTGCACAACTAAATGAGTGAGTCTAAACTGTCAGTGTTAGTAAGCTAGGCAAACACTGAAAGAATCCCAGCTCTGTTTGATTCATCTGCCATCCATACACCAGGTATTCAATGGTATCCTTACCTTATTCTTACCACTTTCTCTGGATTTTAGAAGAATGAGAGGTTATCTCACTGAAGTGTACAAAATTCTCACAAGGAGAATGCTGGAAGGATCTTTTCACTGGCTGAGGTGTTTAGAAGCAGGGCGCACAGTCTCAGAATAAGAGGTAGGTCAGTTAGGACTGAGGTGAGGAGGAATTTCTTCATGCAGAAGATGATGAATCTTTGGAACTCTCTCCTCCTGAGGGATGTGATGGCTCAGTCATTATGTGTGTTCAGGACAGAGATTGATACATTAAAAATATCAAGGGATACAGGGACATTGTGGGAAAATGGTGTTAGGGTAGAAGATCAGTCAAAATCTGATTTTAATGGCAGAAGAAGAGCAATGGGCTGAGTGGCCTACTCGTCTTGAGGAGTGTGGAGTAAAAATGGGTAACTGAAGTTCACTGACTTTCTCAATACAAAGAGTAACTCTCTTTGGAATTCGGTCCTCTAAAAGGCTATTTGAGGCTGCAGGTCGATTGAAAATTTTGAAACTGTGTGAATAGAATTTTGTTAGGCAAGGATATGAAGTGTTACAGAACCAAGTGGGGAGGCAAATGGATTAAAGCTACCATCAGCCACACCTCTCTGGAAGGCAGAACAAGTGTGAGTTGCTCAATGGCCCACTCATTTTACTACATTTCATACGGAGTTAATGGACAGGGAGAAGGTGAGGGACATTGGCATGAATTAACATAGAAATGTAAAAACAGCAAATAGGCTTAGGAAGAGGCCATTTGGCCTTTTGAGCCTGCTTCACCATTCAATATGATCATGGATGATCATCCAACTCAGTCCCCTGTTCCTGCTTTCTCCACATATCCTTTGATCCCTTTAGCCCTAAGAACTATATAACCCTTCTTGAAAGCATTCAATGTTTTGACCTAAATTGCTTTCTGACAATTCCACAGGCTCCCTAGTCTGGGTGAAGAAATTTCTCCTCTGCTTAGTCCTAAATGGCCTACCCCACAGTCCTTAGACTGTGTTCACTGATTCTGGACTCCCAGCTCATCAGGAAGATCCTTCCTGTGTTTACCCTGTCTAGTCCAATTACATTATTACAGGGTTTCTGTTGAATATCCCCCTCATTCTTCCAAACCCCTTTTTATTTCTTAGCAAAAAGTGACTGAAGTTAATAGTTTCCCCCATGCTTACATGGACCTAGTCTGTCACAAAGGGCTTTGATGGTATAATCAATGAGAAACCATTTTCCCTGACAGGAGGAACGGCAACTATAGGTCACAAGTTTAAGGTCAGTGTTAAAAATTCAGAGGGGAGATGTGAAGAATTTCTGTCCTACAGTGAGCTATTCAGATCTGGAATGCACTGCCTGATGGGGCAGAGGACTCAAATTCAGTGGTAACTTTCAGAAGGGAATCGGATAAATATTTGAAAAGGAAAAAAAGTCCAAGGTTTCTGAAGTAAAATGAGAAGTTGGACTCGTTATGTAATTCTTCCATAGGAATGGTGGGACAAATGTCCTTCCCTGCTGTATCATTATTTCGGTCTTCATTTCATTTATTGGGCATAATAATGACATTAAGTAAAGGCTTATTGCAATACCCGCACCGTAACTCTTAAATGACTTTGATATGTTCGCAACAGGTCAGCCACTTTAGAAACTGGAAGATTCCATAAGAAGAGATGAAATGTAGTAATAATTAATCTCCTTTTGGTACTAATGGTTGAAGCAGGAAATTTGGACTAAAGACTGAAAATACTGGAAAGGCAGCATCTGTGGAGAGAGGGAAATAAAATTAGTCCTTTTGTTAGATCTGAAACATTAACCCTGTTTCTCTCTCTGCAGATACTGTCTGACCTGCTGAGTACTTCCTGGATAATTTGTTTTTCCTTTCAGATTTCCAGCAGGCATAATATTTTGCTTTTGTGGGAATTCTGGGCACCACACATACTATTCTTCCAGTGGCATTGTGTAACCTTTAATAACTCAATTTATCCATCCTATCTAATTAATGCCACTTTTGCAGGATGACCCCAGGACTGCACTGGGCTAAGTGCTCAGGCACTGGAGTGAGATTTGGACCTATAAGCCTCTGACTCAGCACTGAGCATGCTACTAACTGAGTCAATCTGACTGTTGATGTTGTACCCTTGAGACAGGAGCTTGACTGTAATAGCAGGACTGTCGGAACTGGGAATCAGTATATATTCAATAATAAACCTAAGGGTACATACGTGAGATTTGAAACTGGTGCACTGCCAATCCTTTCAATAAGAGATCTGTTGCTTGTCATCATCTTAAAACTGGCCATTAGTCACTTTGGTTGTGGTCTTACAATCATGGAATACCAATGACAAGAAAAAAGCATATTTTTCTTTCCATGCCTTGAAATGTTATAATTGTGTCAGGTTCACTTTCATAGACACAGGACATAAAACAGTATAGCACAGGAACTGGCCCACAATGTTGTACTGAGCATGATGCCAAATTAAACTGATCCCTTCGGCCTGCCCTAGGTCCATATCCCTCATTCCTTGCATTTTTATGTGCTTACCTAAAAGTCCCTTAAAAGCCCCTATTGTATCTGCCTCCATCACCACCGCTGAGCAGGATGAGGAATCACAGAATCCCTACAGTGTGGAAAGAGGCCTTTCAGCCCATTGTGTCTGCACCAGCCCTCCAAAATGTATCCCACCCAGACCCAGGCACCCCCCCCACCCTATCGCTGTAATTGTGCATTTAGCATACGCATCCCTGGACACAATGGGCAATTTAGCATGGCCAATCCGCCTAACCTGCACATCTTTGCAGTGTGCGAGGAAATCCACACAGACACAGGGAGAATGTACAGACTTGACACAGACAGTCGCCCGAGTCTGGAATCAAACCCAAGCCCATGGCATTATGATGGAGCAGTGCTAACCACTGAGCCACCGTTCTGTCTGTACAATACAGTTTCCATCTTTGACTCACCTTTCACTCAGCACCGTTGTCACCCAGATTTTTTAGCACTTTAGGGTATTGCTTTGAATCATCTCCCTCCTTTCCTCCCCAGTCCCATTGGGATTTGGGATTTTTAACTTCAACCCCTCCTTGTTGTCTCAGCACAATGGCAGAACCGTTGTCAATATCCTTTAGTGCACTACTGCATTATCTCCTTGATTTTTCAATAAAAATGACTGTCTCTGCGTTTCTCACTGGTATAATAATAAACTGCTGGTACTTTCTCGTTTCCGTCTTTTCCATGGCCCAGATAAGCTGTCACAGCTGCAAATGTAGCTTTTAATGTTTGTGACAGTTTCTGAAAGAATTTCAGGGTTTAGCCTGGCAGCTATCTTATCTTTACCCTCATCCCTCATCCTTGTGAAAGTGCATCACTGGAGTTAGCCTTCAGCAGTCTGAAGAGAAAATAATACCTTGTGAATTTGCTGTAACCTCCCAGAATTCAGATTTGAACAGTCGAGTTTAATAGCACTATGTACTTTCTATTGTTAATATTTTAACTAAATTCTACGCATTGAATTGTCTGGATTTTCTACCCCATCCTTTTAGTTTTCTTAAAAACAATGTATTAAAGACTGAAAAGCTCAAAATTGTACTCTGTGAAGAACCGTCCAGCTCTTCTTTAAAAAAGACTTTCATGGAATTTGGGCATAACTGGCTAGGCCAGCATTTGTTGTATCCCTAATTGATCCTGAGAAGTTGGTGGTTACCTGACTTCTTAAACCACTGCACTGTATCTGAAGCAGCCTGGTACAACTGAGGCACTTGCTAGGCCAATGTGGACGGCAGTTAAGAGTCAGCTGCATTGCTGTAGGCCTGGAGTCACATGTTGGCCAAAACAGGTAGGGGTGGCAGATTTCCTTCCCTAAAGGACATTAATGAACCTGATGGGTTTTTATAATATCCACTGTTGGTTCACAACAACATTATTGGTAGTAGCTTCCACCTCCATATTTATTAATTGAAATAAATCTCACAAGTTGCATAGGTGGAATTTTAACCCAAGTTCCCACAGCATTAGCCTGGGCCTCTAGGTCACTGATCAGCCTCACGTCTACCCCACCTTCACCCCATGATTATTTATGTGGAAAGGGCACACAGGGCTTCGGTATTCTGTTTTATGCAGAGATGGTACTAAACCTTCCATCTGTGTAACAGGAATTTTACTCAGTGTTTTAAAGTATCACCTCTCATGCTTATGGTAAGATACGTACAGTTTAGTTGTCTTTTTCCTAAATGACCATATCCTGGCTTAACAATAAACACAGTGAGCAGTTAACAAACTCACATAATCAAGCACTGAACAAGTTTGAACCAAAACTGTTAGCGTTAGTGTTTTAAAAATTGGTGGCAAGAAAGGAAGGAAGAACCTTTTTTGATGTTCTCAAACTTAGTGGCACTAAGGCCACATTGTTGCAGTTTCACCATTACCCCATGTGAAATTAATTACACACTTCAGCAGTCAACCCTTAAAACTATTTATGTTATTTTGTTGGAAAGTGTTACTTATTTCTGTTTTTCCCGTTAGTGCTTAAGTTGTCAGAAATTACTTTCAACTTGACACATTAATCAAAGCTTCATCTAGCTGCTCATGAAACCTGGGTAGCATGGTGACTCAGTGGTTAGACTCATGGTTAGTGCTGCTGTTTCATAGTGCCAGGGACCCAGGTTCAATTTCACTCTCAGGAAACTTTCTGTGTTGAGTGACTGTCTGTGTGGGTTTCCTCTGGTTTCTTTGCATAGTCCAAATATGTGCAAATTAGGTATATTGGCCATGCTGAATTGTCCTGTAGTGTTCAAGAATGTGCAGGCAGCTGGGTTAGCTGTAGGAAATGTTGGGTTACAGGTAGGTGGGTGAGTTTGGCTGGGATCCTCTTTGGAGGAATGGTGTGGACTTGAATGGCCTGCTTCCAGACAGTGGGGATTCCATGTTGATGTTTTTCATGGCAACCCTCAAAGAGGAGGCTGGGTTAACATTCACTCTCCAACACCAAGACTGAGCCATCTTGTCAGTCCTTCCATTGCTATTTGTGGCTAGTGACTGTCATTTTTGCCTGTTGAGTAACATTCTCTGTGTAAAAATGTAGTTAATCATATTTTGTTTTCTTACATGGGAGGTAGGCATCATTGGCAATGAGAATATATATTGCCAATCCTTAATTGCCCTTGAACTGAGTGGATTGCTTGGCCATTGCAGAGTATGTCTAAGAGTCAACCACATTGTTGTGGGTTTAGAGTCACAGCAGATAAGGGTAGCAGGTTACTTTCCATAAAAGGCATTAGTGATGCCAAAGATTTTATTATAACTGTAGTTATATGGTCGCCATTGTACTAACTCTTCTAATTCCAAATTTTTAATTGGATTTAAATTTTATTGTGGGATTTGAACTCGCATCCCCAGAATATTAGCTTTCTCAATGACCAGGCCAAAGGCATTTGACCACTACCACCATCTCCCCGAAAATGGAGCACTTTATTCCATGATTTTGTAATGTGGTTCGGCATCTTTCCATTTTCTTTCTACTTTATGAAAAAATGCTTTAATTCTCTTTTCTCAAGGCAAAGTTTCTGATATGCTGAATTTAGTTTCCAATGAAAACAAATTTGAACACAAGGCATGGAAAATTGAAAGAACTATTAATTAAAGATCATTCTGAACGCAGTGACTTGTGTAAAATCAGGAATATCTATGTACTTTTAAAACATTAGATCGTGCTCAATGAGTAGCACTCTAATGAACTCTAAGTCAGAACTTGTTGAAGATCCACTGATGTTGGTGAGCTCAATGTTTTTGCGTGATTGGTTTGCAACAGTCCAGGTTCAATTTCTGTGCCAACTAAGGTTAACCATGAAGGCCCCTCCTTCTCAAACTCTTCCCTCACCTGAAGTCTGGTGACCCTTGGATTCAACCACCACAAGTTGTCCCTTTCTGACTCTGTCCCTCTCTCATGAGAGAGCAGCCCCTGGGACTATGGCAACTTTACTTTGGGTATTGGCTAGCTTAGTTGGCTTCTTTGTGATGTAGAGTGGCACCAATTGTATTGGTTCAATGTTCATACTAGCTGAAGGCCCCAACTTCTCAGTGTCACCTGAAGCATCGTGACTCTCAGATTAAACTACCACTAGTTGTCATTCTGTAATGAGGAGAATGGGACTATGGTGGCTTTACCTTTACCTTATAGAGACTGAAGCATAAAACCATAAATGGGTGCGAATGCTATATTGTCAGAAGTGCACTCTCTAAAAATCAGACATTCGGCTGAGATATCCCTTGCTTCCTTAGGTGGTGATAAAAGATTGTATGGCACTTTTTCAGGAGCGCAGAGAGGTCTTCTCCAATTTCCTAGCCATTATTTCTTCTTTGAACAGCAGAACACCTAGGCATTAGCACATCATTATCTGTGGGGCGATTTGTTGTAAGCAAATTGGCTGCTTTGCGTCGTCTATTGCAACAGTGGCTGCACTGCAAAAGCATTTTTCTTGCTTATGAAGTGGTTTGGAGTATTCTGAACTTGTGAAAAACGTTGTCTAAATGCAAATATTTCTTTTTAACTGTGCTTAATAAAGTATGTTTATATCAACACTTGGCAAACGTCCCTTGATGGTAGTCGTGGTTTGTCAGAGGCTGTATGATTTTGTATTATAGGTTGTTCTGTTTTGCTGTCATCATTATTGATGGATAAAATTGTTGCTATTTTTAGACTACCTAGAAGCAATTCCTAATTGAGTTACTAAATAGGAATAACCTCAATTTCTTAAAGAAAATAGTTTTAACGCAGGTTCCAGTGGGAATAGGGCTGCTGTCTTCTTAATTAAATTGACATTGTCTTGACGTTCATTATGTCATCCTGTTTGATAGAATTAATTCAGCATAACACTGAATGCTCACAGCATGTGCAGTATAAAAATCGTAAGTAGCTTCATGACAGCTGCCTGGTATTTTAATTGGAGCTGTAGCTACCTTTTCATCAGTGTTATTAGAATTGGACGAAACAAAACAAATAAGTTGATGAGAAACTTAATTGAAGTGACAATTTTCTCTCTTTTTAAGTGATGGAATGCAGTGGGCAAAGGCTTCTGTGATTCAACTTGGTTTACAGTCTCTATCACAGATTTTCTTCTTTAGAACCGTGGCCTCATCTATTGTCTCAGGAAAATGTAAAGATCCCATGGCACTATTATGAAGAAGAACACGGGAGTTCTCCTCTTTGTCCTTTCTGTAAATGCACATTGCCAAAAGAAAAGTGTCTGGCACTGCTGTTTATGGGAGCTTGCTGTGCATGAATTGCCAGCGACATTTCCTACATTGCAACAGTGACAACATTTCAAAATGCTGTCGTTGGCTGTCTAGATCTCTGAGGCACTTGAAAGTCATGAAAAGCACCATGCAATGGCACAGCAGTGGGCCATTCAGCTCCAGAAGCTTATTCTGCTTTAATTAAATCATAGCCGATCCGTATCATGGCTGTACGGATCTCTCTTAATATTGTCCTCCTTAACACTCTTGCATGACAGAAATCTATCAGTCTCAGTTTTACAGTTATCAATTCAAACTGCTAAAGGAAAGATATCATAAAACTCGAAAGCATTCATAAAAGATTTACAAGGATGTTGCCAGAGTTGGAGGGTTTGAGCTATAGGGAGAGGCTGAATAGGCTGGGGCTGTTTTCCCTGGAGCATCGGAGGCTGAGGAGTGCCTTATAGAAGTTCATAAAATCATGAGGGGCAAGGATAGAGTGAATAGTCAAGGTCCTTTCTCCAGGGTAGGGGAGTCCAAAACTAGAGGGCATAGTTTTAAGGTGAGAGCATAAAGATTTAATGGGGACCTAAGGGACAACTTTTTCACACAAAGGGTGGTGAATGTATGGAACCAGCTGTCAGAGGAAGTGGTGGAGGCTAATACAATTACAATGTTTAAAAGGCATCAGGATAGGTACATGAATAGGAAATGTTTAGAAGGATATGAGCCAAATGCTGGCAAATGGGCTAGATTAATTTAGAATAACTGGTCAGCAGGGAAGAGTTGGACCGAAGGGTCTGTTTCTGAGCTGTACACCTATATGGCTGTATGACTCTGTCTCAATGGCTCTTTGTGAGAGAGAATTCCGATTTCCCACAACTCTTTGTCTGAATAAGTGTTTCCTTTAATTGTCCTTTAGCTCCTTAGCTCTCACTTGAGGTTTACCTGCCCTTGTTTGGTACTCCCTGCACACGAAGAAATGGATTCTGTCTATCCGCACTATCAAAATGCTTTAGTCATCTTAAACACCTCAGTAAGCTTACCCTTTAATCTTCAGTACATAAGGGAGCACAAGTCTTTTTTATGTAACCTTCCCCTCGTAATTTATTCCTTAAAACCTTGTGTGGATAAATCATGAGTGATTCTTGAGAAAAGAGCAGAGAATTCTGGAAGTACTTAGCTAGTCAGGTACATTTGTGGATGGAGAAAGAGAGAGAGAGTGGGATTAACCTTTCTCGTCAATTGGTGACTACTTCTGATGTGGTTATAAAAGATAAATTGTTTGTAAGCAAATGCAGAGTCAGGAAAACTGTAGCAAAAAAAATGCAGTTGGTAATGATAAGTTGGAGGGCATGGACTGTCAGATTAATCTAGTAATGATTAAGCAAGAAAAATGGCTTTAGCCTAAGGTATAATATGATAGTCTGGCACATAGGTTGAAAAGAATCAAGGCCATTACCACAATTGGAGATGCTTACTAAACTTTTCCTGATGTTACTTTAATTTACTACCTAGACTTGGTGTGAGTCCAGATTTATTTTGCAGGGGGGATAGAAAAGTTTTTTTTTACAAGGGAATGGGGTTTGTGACCTTCAGTTGCTGAGTGGAGTGATGGGGTGGGTGTTTGTTGAGGCTGAGTGTGGTGCTGTTTTCAAGCTGCAGCAATCTTTAAGGAACGACCACCTTCCTTTTAGCAGCCATTTCGTTTTACAGCAGCAGCCATTAAAGATCTGTCCATTAGGCCACCCCCATCATTGTGGTAAAAAACAGTTTCTAGGGGCCTCGCTAATGTTAGCACTCAGTCCAATCTCAGTGGCTGCTATTGCTGCTTCTGAGCTTGCAACCCTTAGAACTGGTCTTGTGAGCCCACCAGGATCCACATTTTGGAAAGTTCTACCTTGAAACTGAAAGACAACTGTCAAAATATCCATATATAGAACATTGTCGGAATGGGGAGGCATTTGAGATTGCAAGAGCAAAAAGAATTCTAAAAAGTGAAGTGCACAAAGGAAAATAGTGTCATAGTGTCATAGAGTTCTACAGGACAGTAAAGGCCCCTCTAGCCTATCTAGCTACTCTAATTCCATTTTCCAGCACTTGGACCACAGCCTTGTATGCCTTGGCATCGCAAGTGCACATCTAAATATTTCTTAAATGTTATGAGGGTTTCTGTCTCTACCACCCTTACAGGCAGTGGTGCCATATTCACGCCTGGATGAAAGAAATTGTCCCTCACATCCCTTCTAAATGTCTTGCCACTTACCTTAAATTAGCAGCATTTTGGCATTTGGTGGGAGCTTTCTGAATGCAATGTGGTGGGCAACAGAAAGAGAGGCCAACCTATGTGTCATTAGATGACAGACATGACAGAATGGTTGTAGCTACAGTGGGAGTGTAAGGAGAACACCGCGTGGCACATCATAGTAGTGAATCTCCTGGTAACAGTAGCTACAAGCAACAGCAGCCTCAAATTGTCTGCCCCATGCCGTCCTGCTCCCTGAACTGAGATCGAATGGCCCTGATATGATGGTCATAGAAAAGGGGCGACCATCCTTGAAAGGACACAAATGGGAGTCAGAATGGGAGCTAGGGGGAGTGGCAGGTAGGCAAAACAAAACTCAAGTCATTAGGAGTGTCAGACTTGAGAATGAGTCCCACCTTGATTTATTTTCAGGGAGCTACAGAGCTCTTCAAGTTGAGGTTAAGTTGAGGCTAAGTTAGTTAAATTGCACCGTTACTCTTTCTGAGAGACAGATGGCTGTACGACACTAACTCTATCAGTATGTGTTAACAAGTGACAGCTTAGGTACGAGAGAAGAAATGATTACCAGCTCACCAGCAATGCAAATACATCAAAAGCTGGCTTTCGTAGGCGTGTTATAAACTTGGCTGTGCAGCAATGACCAACGCGAGATAGGTAATCAATTATTTTTTAAATGATTTCAGTAAATACATGGAGTTCTCCAACAGACGATCAGCAGCAACGTCCACAAAGCAGCATAGTTGGCTAAACAGGTAGCTACTTTAATGGGCGTTCTGTCAATCTCCTACTGAGGCATGATAGATGCATTCTGGAGAAAGTATGTAATGACAGTCTCTTTTACTCAGTCCACGCGGCATGTAACCATCGATTCTTGTTTGGGTTATGCTTTTAAGGAAAGGTTATGTATAATATGTGGTATGTAATCATCTTTCAGAAATCTTAATGCAACAATATGAATAAGTCATGAAGTGTTTGGCTAAAATACATGAAGACAAACTATTCTCAATGGATGAAGGGTAGATGACCAGGCGGTACAGATATAAGGTGATGGGCAAAATAACCAGAGGTGACAGGAGGAATAAAATATTTGTATTCTGTTGAGTACTTAGAATTTGGAATACACTGCTTGACAGGGCAGAAGATATGGATCCAGTAGAAGCCTTCAAAGTGGAATCAGATTGAAAGAGAATAAAATAGGAAAAAAACAGAATAGTGGGATTGCTCTTTGAAAAAGCTGGGCCAGACTTAATGGGCTGAATGATCTCCTTTCATGCTGTTGGTTTTTGCTGCTGGTTAGCCCAGTTGGCTGAATGGCTGGCTTGCGATGTCGTATGACAACAATAGTGTAGGTTCACTTTCCTCACTGACTCAGGTTACCATGAAAGGCTGTCCTTCTCAACCTCCTCCCTCACCTGAGAGGCGTGGTGGCCGTTGGGCTAAACCATCACCAGCCGTCTCTCTCTCTCTCTCTCTCTCTAATGAGAGAGAGCAGCCCAATGGTCCAGCAGGACTATGGTGACTTTACTAGACTCTGACTCTAAAATCTTCCCTCATCTTATAGCGTAGGAGTGCAACAATTCGATCTTAAGATGAACCATGAAGACCTGAATGCTGGAACAGAAAATTGTCAGCTTTTGCTTAATTGTGCACACAAAAGAGTTGAAGTTACACCAGTATGAGCCACATTGTATCAGATGTGAATAAATCATTACTTATTACCACGGGTTTGCTTTACACACAAAAGATGATCGCAGTAAATGCACCAGCATTACAGTGCACGATGTGAATGAGCTGTTAACTTTTACTGTACTGTAGACTGCAGAGCTGGCGACGAGTCAAACATGAGTCACATGGCGCAAAAAACCTATCAGTCTTTCCCCTGAGTTTAAGTTGAATTCGATAGAAGAAATATGCAGCAACTCTGACCTCTCGCATATCCCCAGATCCATCAATTTTGGCCATGCATTCAGCCAACTGGGTCTTTAGAGTTTGGAATTCCCTCCCTTATTCTCCTCCTTTAAGATGCCTGCTCCAATGTATTTTTAATCAATCTGCTTGCAAATGTGATGATACCCGTCCATGATCATCACATCCTGAGGTGACACTTGACCCGAGAGGTAAGGACTCTGTGAATGCACCACAATCCTCTAAGATGCTATTTCTATTTTTAGCTTTCCTGATGTCTCCCCAAGTAGCTTGGTGTAAATCTTTTTCTAATAAAGCTAAGTCATAATGCTTATTCGGTGAGCTTGTGCAACTATGATTGGTTGAATGGCCTCCTTGTGGAAAGTAACAGATCTGTGATTCAGCGAATGCTCCTGTAAAACAACTTTGAATGCCTTACTATATTGAAAGTAGAATTTAAATGCAAGCTTTAGTTGTTTAGCAATGAAATTGTTATTTTAGAGTAGAATGACAAGCCAGCTCAGTAAAGTTTCAGATTTTACTCTGTAGCTGTGCACTGTTTGGTAATTTGTGGGTTGTGAATAGATCTAAATGGAATCTATTCATCACAAGCAATTAAGGCACTTGTGAAGGTTAGTCCTGCTGTGAGATCTAGATTAGCATTGACTGTGTGTAGAAAATCCAGCATATGATATTTAAAAATTGGAGGCATCATCTTTTGGATGAAACATTAGACCAAAGGCCCAGTTTCATAAAATCTGTGCAGTGTGGAAGTAGGCTGTTTAGCCTGTGAAGTTCACACTGACCCTCTGAAGGGCATTACACCCAGACTCACCCCATCTCTGTAACCCTGCATTTCCCATGGCTAGCCCCTCTACTCTGCTCATCTCTGGACACTATTGGCAATTTAGATGGCCAACACACTTAGCCTTCACATCTTTGGACTTCCAGAGCACCTGGAGGAAATACACGTAGACAAGGGCAGAATGTGCAAACTCCACACAGACAGTCACCCAAGGCTGAAACCGAACCCTGGTCCGTGACACTCTGAGGCAGCAGTACTAACCACTGAACCACTGTACTTCCACAATTTCTCCTTCCAAGTGGACAGCAAAGGCCACACAGAAGATGATCAGGGGAGAGTTTCTGATAAATGACAAACAGGCGGTTTCGCCTATCATTATGCTATTGGAGGATTTGGTGGCTTGGTGGTAAAGTCACTGGAGCTAGTATAGTAATCCGGAGCGTAGGGCCCTTTCTAGAGGACTGGGGAGTGGGAGGAAATTTAAATGCTATTAGTTTAAGCTAGAAAGCTAGTTTTGGTAAATAGTGGCCATGCCAAATATTGTTGTTCATGTCTCATCTGGCTCACTAATGCCTCTTTAGAGGAAAGAAATCTGTTATCCTTCCTTTGTATCAGAGATAACAGGAACTGCAGATGCTAGAGAATCCGAGATAACAAGGTCTGGAGCTGGGTGAACACAGCAGACCAAGCAGCATCATAGGAGCAGGAAAATTTGACATTTCGGGCTTAGATCCTTCATCAGAAATGGGGGAAGAGAAGAGGGTTCTGAAAAAAATAGGGAGAGAGAGGGAGGTGGATGGAAGGTGGATAGAGGAGTGGATAGGTGGAGAGGAGACAGACAAGTCAAAGAGGGTCTCCTCTCCACCTATCCTCTCCTCTATCCCTCTTCTATCCGCCTCCCCCTCTCTCCCTATTTATTTCAGAATCCTCTTCCCCTCCCCCATTTCTGATGAAGGGTCTAGGCCCAAAGCGTCAAGCTTTCCTGCTCCTATGATGCTGCTTGGCCTGCTGTGTTCATCCAGCTCCACACCTTGTTATCCTTCCTTTGTCTGATCTACATGTGATTCCAGACCCACAGCATTGCAGCTGACTCTTAACTACCCCCTAAAATGACCTTACAAATAACATTCATTCTAAGCTGCACATGTAGCCACTCCAGGGTTCCACAGTGATAGGTGAAGTGGCTGCCACAGACAAACCTCGGAGGACTGTGCAGCTAGAAAGAAAGTTAGAGGAAATGCAGCTTGTGAGCCATAGAACCATACAGTCATACAGCACGAAAACAGACCCTTCAGTCCAACCCGTCCATGCCGACAATGTTCCCAAACCAAACTGGTCCCACTTGCCTGCGTTTGGCCCATACCTCCCAAACCTTTCCTATTCGTGTACTTATCCGAATATCTTTTAAATCTTTTAATTGCCCCTGAGTCTACCACTTCTTCTGGCAGTTCATTTCACATATGAGCCGCTCTGTGTAAATAAAAATTGCCCCTCATGTCCTTTTTAAATCTTCCTCCTCTCTCATTAAGAATATACCGCTAGTTTTGAACTCTCCCACCCTGGGGAAAAGACTTGGCTATTCACCTTATCTATGCCCCTCATGATTTTATAAACCTCTATAAGGTCAGCCCTTAACTTCTACGTTCCAGTGATAAAAAGTCCCAGCCTATCCGGACTCTCCTTATAACTCAAACCCACTTAGTTGCAGGGCAATTAGCCATGGAGGGGGGTAAGGTTGCTAGAGTACTCAGCCTAGAGTATTGAAGGACTGCGAAATGTAGTGCCTTTTACTGTGTATGCCTTGCAGTAGGTGCATGGTATAAATCAAAGTACAGTGTTGAAAATGAATTGAGGCACCTTCGAGTGAGACATTTTATACAGGGAACTCTATATTGATTACTGTATTTCTAATTTGAAATGTTTTGCACTCGGGCTGCATACATCATGTGGATCGTATTTGCTTAATATAGAATCCTTACAGCATGGAAGTAAGCCATTTTGCCCACTGAATCCACACCAGCCCTCTGAAGAGCATCCCACCCACACCAACCCATTAATCTGTGCCTGTAACCCTGCAATTACCATGGCCAACCCACCTAACCAGAAACATCCCTGGATACTATGGACAATTTAGCATGGCCAATCCACTTAACCTGCATATCATTGGACTGTGGGAGGAAACCAGAGCATCCGGAGGAAACACACACAGAAATGGGGAGAATGCGCAGACTCCACACAGAGAGTCAACCGTGGGTAGAATCAAACCCAGGTCCCTGGTGCTGTGAGGTAGCAGCGCTAACCACTGACCCACTGTGCTGTCCGTATGATGACTGTTGCAATTGTATAAATTGATTTTGCTTACAAGTCCTGTAATATTCAGATTGAAATGTTACTGTGATGATTTTGTTTCCAAATTTAATGGAAGAACTATATTTTTGAGGGAAGGCAAAAAGTGTTGGCTTTGCTTGTGATTCCACATCCCATGAAAGCATAAAGAAAACGTAATTGTTGCTTTTGGGAGCTGGCTGTGCACAAATTGGTTGCCATTTCCTACATCACAACAGTGACTGCATTTCAATTGGAATAAAATGAAAGCTTATATGTGCTTTCAAATTTACCCTTGAAACAGAGAACATTAAGAGGTAACAAAAACAGAAATTGCTGCAGAAACTCGGCAGGTCTGACAGGATCTAAGGAGAGGAAGCAGAATGAATGTTTTGAGTCTGGTGACCGTTCTTCAAAACGTCAAGAGGTAACCTCATGGAACTTTTCAAGATGATGAGGTCATTTGCCAGGTTACAGAGAGGAGAAATTCTTTTCTCTGTCAGGAGGGTCATTAACAAGATTTAAACATATTCGCAGAAGGGAGCTAAGGAGAATATTTTCCAGGCGGGGCCTGGAGTGTTCTCTCTGAAAAGGTAGTGTAAGTTAATTGGTCAGAGTCAGAAAAATTGAGTTCCATCACACAGTGTGTAGTGTTCCTGCCTCTGAACTGCTGTAGGTTCAAATAACTACACAGAGTGGCCAAACAGGTTAATTACAAACTTCCATCGCATGCCAACAACAGGTAGTAAGAGTGGGAGAGTTTGCAGCCAACTGCGTGATGGGGAGTGAATTAGAGTCTCTACCATCACCACACATGCCAAAACAAATTGGACTCATTTGGGAAAAGGGGGAGGGGGCATGGTGGAGGTTGGCTCAGTTGACTAGCTGGTGGTTGAGCATCACATTTGTGTCAACAGCACGGGGTTCGGTCTCTGTTCTGATTGGGACCTGCCTCCTTGTCATGGTGGGGATTGTGAACCTACCTTCAGGCAGAGACAAAAGAGAAGACCTACCTGAGAATGAGGAATTGTTGTTTGTAATTTGTTTAGAATGGAGAGAGAGGTGGGGTGAGAGAGAAAAATCTGCTTTGGTAAGTAATAGGTAAGGTTGAATAATTGGCTTCTATTTTATTGTCTGTAGCTGAAAAGGATCCCAGCAGAGAAGAATCCAGATCTGTGGAAGGCTCCTCCTGCAACACATGGGAAATCAGGGACACTTATTGTCTGTGGTGACCATGTACGCAGGAAGTATGTTCTACAGCAGGTTCTGATTGACAACATAGAGTGGCCATTCCTCTCTCAACTTTTTTGTGCCAGTATGTAAATAGTCCTACCAGAGATGGAGCAGTGCCAGACCTAATCCAAGAGATTGAAGCCGGTCAAGTGGTTGAAGTTTCTGTGGGTGAGCGTTTTGGGGATAATGACCATAACTCTGTAAGTTTCAAAGTCATTATGGAAAGGGATAAGGATGGTGCAGACATTAAGTGTCTAAATTGGGGGTAAGCCAATTTCAGTGTCATTAGATAGGATCTGCCAAACATAGACTGGAAGCAGCCACTTTGAGGTAAGTCTACATTTGGAAATTGGGAGCTTTTTAAAAGTAGTGCAGTGAGAATTCAAGGCCACATGTTCCCGTAAGGTGAAGGGCAGTGCAGCAAGTCCAAGAAACTCTGGATGTCAAGTTGTGTTGAGAGTTTGGTAAATAAAAAGAAGAAAATATATGTCAGGTAAAGTGCATTAGAAATGGGGGATGCCCTTCAAAAGTAGGAAGTTGAAAAGGAAGTTAGGAGGTCAAAGAGGGGCTACAAAATATCTTTGGCAAATGGAATCAAGTAAAATCCTAAGGCTTTTTATAAATGTATTAAGAGTAAGATGATTACCAGGGAAAGAGTGGGATCTATTAGAGACCAAAAGGGCAACCTGAGCGTGGAACCACTGGATGTTGGTGATGTCTTAAATGAATACTTCTCATCTGTATTCACAGAGGAGAGACATTGTAGCTGCAATATTAATTGGGATGGTGAGGTTCTAGAACACATTAAGATTAATAAGGAAGAGGTATTAGATGTTTTAGCAGGAATACAGGTGCATAGATCCCCAGGGTCTGATGAGATGTATACCTAGCTGCTATGGGAGGAGATTTCTAGGGCTCTGGCAGAGATACTTAATATTTTGCTGGCCATTGGTGAAGTGCTAGAAGACTGGAGGTTAGCTAATATGGTTCCTTTGTTCAAGGAGGCCAACTGAGGTAGGCCAGATAATGATAAACCAGTTAGTCTGACATTAGTGGTAGGGAAATTATTGAAAAAAAAATCTGAAAGACTGGATTAATCAGTATTTGGAAAGGCAGAGGTTGATCAGGGATAGTCCGTATGGATTTGTTAAAGGGAGATTCTGCCTGATGAATTTAATTGAGTTGTTTGAAAAGGTTACTGCATATATTAATGAGAGTAGGGCAAGTTGAAGTGGTTTATGTGGATTTCAGTAAGGCCTTTGACAAGGTCCCACATGAAAGCTTGGTCAAAAAGGTAAGAACCCATGGGATTCAAGGAAAATTGGCAAACTGGATGCAAAATTGACTGACAAATAGGAGGCAAAGGGGGCTGGTTGAGAATTGTTTTCATGGTTGGAAGCCTGTGACCAGGAGTTTGCCGAAGGGATCAGTGCTGGGACTGTTGCTGTTTGTTATGTACATTAACAATTTGGATGTGAATGTAGAGGGTTCAATTAGTAAGTTTGCAGATGTCACAAAAATTGGAGGTGTTGTTCATAGTGAGGAGAATAGTTTCAGGCTATAGTCTGATATTGATCAGTTGGTAAGTTGGCAGAGCAATCGCGGTTAGAATTTAATCCATCTAAGTGCAAGGTAAGTCTAATAAGGGAAAGATATACACAGTGAATGGTAGCTCTCTAGGGTGTACTGAGGCACAAAGGGGCCTTGGTGTGCAAGTGCATACGTCCCTGAAGGTGGACAGGTAGATAGGGTGGTGAAGAAGGCATGTGGTTGGAATAACTGCACAGAGGCAGGTATCCCATCACCAATTCTTTTATTTATTTCCACATCCCAACCCAAGCACAGTTACCCCAACCCCCTGATCTCAGCACAGTGACCCCATCCCCCAACCCGAGCAGAGTTATCCCACCCCCGACCTGAGCACAGTGACTCCACCCCTCGAGCCGAGAGCAGTGATCTCAACCCCCAGATCTGAGCACAGTGACCCCCCCCCCCAGACTGGAGCACAGTGACCCCACTCGCCTGATCTCAGCACCGTGACCCCTTCCCCCTGACCCGAGCATAGTGACCCCTTCCCCCGATCTGAGCACAGTGACCACATCCCCCAGACCCGAGCACAGTGACCCCACCTGCCTGATCTCAGCAGAGGGACCCCACACCCTGATCCAAGCACAGTGACCCCACCTACAGACCCGAGCACAGTGATCCGACCCCTCAAACTGAGCACAGTGACCCCACCCCCCCGACCCAAGCACAGTGACCCCACCTGCATGATCTCAGCACAGAGATCCCACCCTCCGATCCGAGCACAGTGACCCAAGCCGCCTGATCTCAGCACAGTGACCTCACCCCCCAACCCAACCACAGTGACTCCACCCCCTAGACCCGACCACAGTGACCCCATCCCCTTGACCTGAGCACAGTGACCCCACCCCCGTGATTTGAGCACAGTGACCCCAGCCCCCTGATCTGAGCACAGTGACCACCACACCCCGCCCCGACCCGAGCACAGTGGCCCGACCCAGCACACCAATCCCCTTAGTCCCTGGTTATTGGGGCCCTGATGTCTCCCTTTAATCTGGAGCCTGCCTCAATGCTAGCATTCCTGTCACAGTTTTTTTAAATCCCTATGTCCTCTCTTGAGTATGTGGATTCAAGCTAGCATCCTGAATGTTCAGGTGTTGCCAGTTCACTGTTCCCTTGACCAGGTATTTAACATCTCAATTTGGATCATCTCTGTAGGATGGTCTGGGATGCGGGTGAGGGTTTGTCTTACGATGTAAACATCTGATCCTGTAATTTGCAAGTTAACAAGTTAGCAAGTTAACGTGTTGAATACAGCTTGATGTCCTGCAGGAGATGATCATCTAACTCAGATGTAATGTAACTAATTGAGCATAAAACCGGTTCTGTTCACCTGCACATCTGCCAATGTGGTATACTGCATCCGCTGTACCCGTTGTGACCTCTTCTGCATCGGGGAAACCAAGCGGAGGCTTGGGGACCGCTTTGCAGAACACCTGCGCTCAGTTCGCAACAAACAACTGCACCTCCCAGTCACGAACCATTTCAACTCCCCCTCCCATTCCTCAGACGACATGTCCATCCTGGGCCTCCTGCAATGCCACAATGATGCCACCTGAAGGCTGCAGGAACAGCAAATCATATTTAGCCTGGGAACCCTGCAGCCCAATGGCATCAATGTGGATTTCACAAGCTTCAAAATCTCCCCACCCCCAACCGCATCCCAAAACCAGCCCAGCTCATCTCCACCTCCCTAACCTGTTTTTCCTCTCACCTATCCCCTCCTCCCACCTCAAGCCCCACCCCCATCTCCTATCTACTAACCTCATTCCGCCCCCTTGACCTGTCCGTCCTCCCTGGACTGACCTATCTCCTCCCTACCCCCCTACCTACACTCACCTTTACTGGCTCCATCCCCGCCTATTTGACTTGTCTGCCTCCTCTCCACCTATCCTCTCCTCTATCCATCTTCTATCTGCCTCCCCCTCTCTCCCTATTTATTTCAGAACCCTCTTCCCCTCCCCCATTTCTGATGAAGGGTCTAGGCCCGAAACGTCAAGCTTTCCTGCCCCTATGATGCTGCTTGACCTGCTGTGTTCATCCAGCTCCACACCTTGTTATCTTAATATAGTTTTGTGTTTGTTGGTCGACAGTCAAGGTGAGCCAAAGGGCTTGTTTCTATGCTGTATGACTCTATGGCTATTTCTCCTTTTGTTAATCTATAAACTTATCGACCCCCTATGGTGCTGTGCGCTGTGAAAGGATGAAGACTGTTCCATAGTGACTCAAGTATTATACCACATATAAAAATTTTCACAGCAGCCCAAGTCATTCCAAACCACAAAATAAAATCACTGAATCACACAGCACCACTGGAGGTCTCTCAGTCTTTGTGTCAGTGTTGGCTGTTTGGCCCATTTAATCGGTCTCACTGCCTTTCTTTCACTCCAACATTTCTGCAACGGTCATTGTGCTTCAAGTAATTATCCAACATCTTTTCGAATGATACCACTGAATCTGTTTCCACTACTCTTTCAAGGAATACATTCCTAATCATCACAACTCAATGCAGAAAAACTAAGACTGCTAACCCCTGCAACTTCAGAGTACACACTCACTGTATATGCAGCCACAGTGCAAGAGAGATCTCTCAATCTTGATAAACAGAGATAATAGGTACTGCAGATGCTGGACAATCGGAGATAACAAGGTGTGGAGCGGAGCATTTCTGATGAAGGGTCTAGGCCTGAAACGTCAAGTTTTCCTGCTGCTATGATGCTGCTTGACCTGCTGTGTTCATCCAGCCCCATGCTTGTTATCTCGGATTCTCCAGCATCTGCAGTACCTTTTATCTCTGATACAAAACTGTACTAATCCCATTTATCTGCGCCTGGTCCATAGCCTACTGTGCCCCGCATTATAAGTGCTCATCCAGATGCTTCTTAAATGTTGCAAGGGTACCTGCCTCCACCACCCTCTCAGGCAGCATGTTCCATATACTTACCACCCTCTGGGTGAAAATCTTTTTTCTCAGATCTCCTCTTGCCACTTGCACCTCATCTTAAAATTATGCCCTCTCGTCTTAGACATGTCTGTCATGGGAAAGAGATTCTCACGATCTACTCTGTTGATGCCTCTCAGAATTTTGTATCCCTGAATCAGATCCTCCCTCAGCCTCCTGTGGAAAACAACCCCAGCCTATCCAGTCTCTCCTCATAGCTGAGACTTCTCATCCTAGGCAGCATCTCAATTTTACTTAGACCTACAGAAACAGTGAACTTGCAGTGCAAAGGGAAACCATTCAACACTCATTGAACTAGAAACATATGGATTAGGAGCAGGAATAACCCGCTTTGTCATTTGATATGTACATGGCTGATCTGACTGTGCTGTCAATTCCACTTTCCTGCCTGCCTCTGGTACCCTTTGACTTCAGTGTTGGTCAAGAATCTACCTACCACTGTCTGAAAAAATATTCACTGATCCCATCTCCAGGGAAGAATCCAAAGAAGCCTACACTAAAATCTATGTTTAAATCAACATATTGTGTCATATCCCCAGGCTGATGGGACTTGAAAACCCCGACCCTTATTGCTCAGCATTGGCATAGTACCACTGCTCCACAAAACTCTTGAGTCTACTATAAACTCAGTTCATCTGTAATAATTATTTTGATCAACCTATTTGGACAGAGTATAACACACGACTAGAGCAGATTGAATTTAAACTTAAGCTCCTGGCTCAGAGGTGGGAAGACAACCACTGCACCACAAGAGCCCTACCAAGAACTCCAGGAGATATTTTGAGTGAACCTTTTCAGGTATGTTCTGACACACCTTTAGATATTTTCTAATTAACCTGTACAGGGATGTTATTACATACCTTTGGAACTTGAAGCCAAGCCTCCTGATTTAGAGACAGGGACACTACCACTGTGTCATATGACCACTATCCCCGGAGTCCTCATATTAAATTGTATTCAATTATATGTAGGTGGCAGGTATTAATTGGGGATTCAGTTGTACCCCTTATGTTTGCAGTTTCTTCCAAAACAGGAGAGTGCCAGTAGGGTCAGCCCTAGTATTGATATTTTAATATAAGTTTCCCATTAGTTACAGTAGGTTACATGGAGCACTTAATTGGTTTATGGGTGCAAAAATGTTCTTTTTGAAAAGTGTCCTTTTAAAGAGTGTACCTAATTGATGTGAATTGGCACAAAAGACATATTGATGGATGTAACAGTTGTTCCTCTGGCAGCTCATTATATACACGCACCACCCTCTGTGTGAAAAAGCTGCCCCTTAGGTCCTTTTTAAATATTTACCCTCTCACCTTAAACCTATGCCCTCTAGTTTTGAACTCCTGTACCATTGGGAAAAGATTTTGACTATTCACCCTATCCATGCCCCTCACAATTTTATAAACTTCTATAAGATCACCCCTCAGCCTCCGACACTCCAGGTAAAATAGTCCCATCCTGTTCAGCATATCCTTGTAGCTCAAGCCCTCCAACGCTAGCAACTTCCTTGTAAATCTTTTCTAAATGCTTTCAAATTTCACAAGATCTTCCCTCTAGCAGGGAGACCAGAACTGAACGTAGTATTCTGAGCCAATGTTCTGTACAGTCACAACATGATCTCCCAGCTCCTATACTCAGTGCATTGACCAATAAAGGCAAGTGTACCAAATGCCTTCTTCACTACCTGTGACTCCACTTTCAAGGAACTATGAACTTGCACCCCAAGGTCTCTTTCTTTGGCAACACCCCCCAGGACCTTTGATTTGCCTTGCCAAAATGTGACACCTCACATTTATCTAATATCTTCTCCTTTTCCTGTGTTTCAGTTCTCATTGCAGTAATATCTATTTTCAAGTCACTCACAAAGATGTCCTCTCTATTCTAACATCTGTGGATGAGAAATTTTTTTTATGCATCCAATATTAATTCTAATCTGATGTCTCCTGGTTACCAATTCACCAGCCATTAGAAATTCTCGTTCCCTAATCATCCTGTGAAACGTTTTAGCTGGAACTGTGTTTTGCCATATCCTATTGAGGGCCAGCATTTCAAATCTGGTTTTAACTGTATCCTCTGATCACAGTGATCCCATCTCTTCTCCATAGCTGTAAAATTCTTTTTGTGAAGTGCTTCCTAAAATGGTCCAGTGCTCTACGCAAAATCTATCCTTACCTTTTCGATATTGCACTCAATCCCTGCAGCTTGAAAACCTGTAATCTCATTTGTCTTTTTAAAAAAATTATACATAATTGAATGCAGTTATGTCAATGTGGAACTTAACTATAGATTTTTTTACCTCTATCACTTTAAGCAATGTGAATATTTGAATATATTTGAATTAAGATTTTTAGAAGGTTTTGCGTTGGAGCCTTTTTCCTAACCTTTAGTTATGAGCACCGCAAGTTGGCAGATTAGAGGGGAATGATGAGAGGTCAAGTAAAAGATTTGCCATATGTTTTTGTGACAAGGGGATAGTCTAATACAGAGCGTGGTTTACTGTGTCGTATGGTTATTAAATCCATAAATGTAACAATGATAAGTTTCTAGTTAACAATCTCCACTTTAAGTCCCATAGCTATAATTGTGTTAGTAGGGAATACACAACCGACTAAGAGTCTATATATAATCTTCCACCACAGCTGCGGACTGGCATTTTACATGCTGGAGTTAGCACCGCCAGCATACACTCTGAGCAGCTGTTCTAATCTAGTTCATTTCCTCTGTTATTTTCATGGTGTGTACACTGCTTTAGCCTTGCGAGGAGCAAAATAAATAACAGTGGTGCTGATCCTTCAATTGGAAATTCACTGTTAAATCCAAAGGAGAAACATGAAAAAGTCTTTTAATTTCTCCAGAGGGACGATGTGATGGTTCACTACGTTGGCCTTTCATCTTCAGAGATCTGATTTCAATCTGAAAGCCAGGCTGACTGGATAAACGTCTCGTCTTTGAGCATTATTAAGCCTCTATGTCAGGATTAGCCCTGGAACAGTTCAGTACTGCTCCCAGTCAACACAGATCTGCAGCCCAAAGCTGCCCAGAGATAGCCAGTCAACCCCCACCAAACTCCAATAAGGGAGGTCAAAAGGCAGGAATGGGCTTGTGGGAAATTTGACTGACTGTTCTGAGGGTTTGGCATTAGCAGGCATTGTTAATGTGTATTTTGTGAACAGCCTGACTGCAGTTGCCATGAGCCATCAGACAGAGGATGGGTTTTTTTTTTGACATCTACCCTGCCCATGGTGAATAGAATTGCAGCTATGACCAAGCCTATTTTGCTTAGGATTGACAGTCAAGTAATCATAGAATCCCTACAGCATGGAAGCAGGCTATTCGCCACATTGAATACACACCAACCCTGCAAAGAGCACCCACCTTGATCCCATACCCTATCCCTGTAACCCTGCATTTTCTCGTGGCTAGTGCACCTAGCCTGCACATCCCTGTACACTATGGGCAATTTAGCATGGCCAATCCACCTAATCAGCACATCTTTGACTACTTATGCCTTTATTCATGTTGTTAGTGAATATTGTGAATAATTGAGGCCCCAACACAGATCCTTGCAGGACTAGTCATATCCTGCCAATTTGAGTACCTACCCATTACTGAAACTCCATTTTTCCTGCCATTCGACCAATTTCCTATCCATGTTAGAAATAGGCCTTCAGTTCTGTGGGCTTCCACCTTAGCTAATAGTCTCTTGTGCGGGACTTTATCAAAACCCTTCCGGAAGTCCATGTAAGCAATATCTACCGACTCAGCTCTGCCCACCACCTTTGTCACCTCTTCAAAATACTTGATGAGGTTTGTCAGGCATGACCTACCTTTCCTGAATCCATGCTAACTCACCCTGATTAATTAAAATGTTTTTGAGGTTATCAGTTGTCTGATCCTTGATTACAAACTCCAACAATTTCCTCACCTCAGATTTCAGGCTAACTGGTCCATAATTCCCTGGTTTCCCTCTTAAAGATTTCCCTTCTTTAAAGAGTGGAATGACATCCAGTACAACTCTGGATTGGTACCATTTGATTTTAATGGTCTAGGATTATTCTCAGTCATGGTTCAGATGGTAGCAATGTGCCTCTGAGTTGGAAGGTTGTAGGTTCAGGTACTTGAGCACCAAAATCAAGTCTGACGTTGGATTGCTACACGCATTGTCTTTTGGTTGAGCCAACAAGTTGAGCCAACTGCCTTTTTAGATGAATGTAAAAGAACCATGGCACTACATCCAAGAATAGCAAAGTTTACCTTGTGTTCTGACTGATAGCTATCTCTCAAACAACACTGCAATAACAGATTACCTGCTTGCTGTTACACTACTGTTTGTGGGAGCTTCCTGTGTACAAATTAGCTTGCCAAGGTCCCTAAATTACAACAGTAACAGGACTTTAAAAAAAACTGAATTAGATTGCACAATGTTTTGGGATGCCCTGAATTTATGTAAGGTGCCATATGAATGCAAATCGTTCTTTCAAGGGGATGTTAGTAAGTGAGCCTTCTGGAGTCAGGAGGTCAAATAGATTGGACTTGTTCATCCAAACCTATTTCGTGACCTTTGTTTTTAAATGACTGGAGTTGTGGGAAAGTAGACTTTAGTCTTTTCTGGCCCACTGGCTGCCTGACACAGGGGCAGGTCTCAAGCTGTGAATAGCCAAAATGAAACATGTTTGAATTCCCAGAATATCTTCAGAAACAACAGCAGCTGGGCATGTCTCAGTGTCTGACCAGAAGGTGAAACAGAAAATGACACTTACATCTGCCTGTGCCAATTGTGCTGAAATATTTGCAGAGGCATTCCCAGGAATTATGTTGGCAACAGAGTTCTTTGCGAACACAGTTTGACTTTTGACTTTTGTAGACAGGAGTTATTCCCAGTGAGAGGGAAGTGGAGAGGGTTCGTCTGTTTTATCTCAATAGTAACTCAACAGCTTGAGTTGTATTTTTCTGCCTTGTAAAAATTTATTTAACCCATGGCTGTTAAATCAGAGGAAAAACACTCTGATAACTCTTTGACGTAGAGATCAAAGTCTGTCACAATGCCTTTGTGTGAGCCATTGAGTTGGAATTAAGGAGGTGTACTTACTACAGAATTCTCAGGAAACAGTATATTTTGTCAATGGACTATTTAAAAGGGTCTCTACAAAGTTTATTTATCGTTCATTTACGGGGTGATGTTAACAGGAAAATGCTTAATGTCCCCTCCGTCATTGTTTCTGAGACACCGCTGGTGGGTCCTGAATGCAGTTCATGTGATGTAGGTGCACTCACAGTGTTATCTAGGGAGTGAGTTCCCAACCTACAAACTTGAAAAGCAATGCTGCCAAGAAGAGACCAAATCCTGGTCCAAAGAGCAAAAGCCCACAGTAAAATTAGATTCCTTGTCCCTGACATCAATTGTTCTTCACTGCGCAAACCAAAATTTTTATTTTTACATTTAATCATTTTCTGAATGTGGGTGTCACTAGCTAGGCCAGGATTTATTTCCCATCCTTAATCATCAATGTGATAGTGAGCTGCCCTCTTAAACTGCTACGATCTGTGTTGTGTAAGTACATCCACTGTACAGTTCAAACAGAGTTCCAGAATTTTGATACCACAACAGTGAAGGAATTATGTTATAGTAGCAAATTAGGATGGTGTGTGGCTTGGGAGGGGATTTGCAACTGATGCTGTTCCAATGTATCTGTTGCCCTCATCCTTCCAGATCTCTAAATTATGGGTTTGGAAGGTGCTTTTAAAGGAGCCTAGGTGAGTTGCTGCAGTGCGTCTTGTACATGATACGCACTACTGTAACTGAACATTGGTGAAAGTGGTGAGTGGGGTGTCAATCAAGTTGTTGATTGCTTTGTTCTGGACGGGGTCGAGCTTCTTGAGCTTTGAGGAGTTGCATGCCAGGCAAATTAACATTCCATCAACACTGAAGTTCCCATCCTAAAGTTTGAAAGTCCAGGCAGCTATTAAAAGTAAGGATTGCTGTAAGACATTAAGTTTCCAAGATGAATTCTTCCTGTGACCGTAAGTGTCAAATTTTGACTGCATTTTCATGGACAAAGGAAAGTAGTGGCTTTTTGCTGAGATGGACAGAGAAGTTAGTAGTTAACTCATCCAGATCTTCACTCCCACTGTGGCCATTACCTTTGTATTCCCAGTGACGCTCACAGGGCTTTGTATAGATTACTTCCCTGCTTTAAGCAGTGAAAAATTATACCGAGAGTGTCATAAAATACAAATAAAATGGGATTGGGAGGGTGCCTGTAAAAAGCCTCAGTACTTATCAATAAAATCCAAGGTACTGTTTTGTATGGTATTCAGTCACATCGATCAGAAGGAACTCAGTTTCAATTAAAGAAAAGACTACTCTTGGGATCTGGACTGGCCTTAATTGGTCGTCCTTTGATGCCCTTTAGAAAGCGATTGTAGGCTTTTTCCTTGAATAGTACATATGGTGAAGGTACCCCTTTGCGGTGCTTTTGGGTAAGGAGCTTGACCCAGTGACAATCAATTCAAAAGCATCCTTTGATGGGCTCTCCAAGGCTTTTGTTCTCATCACAGAGCAAATGAGGGAAGAATATCAGACAGTGATCCTGCTCCTAATCCGTTCCCTTTTGCTGGCAGTTTTACAAATGGAATAGGGTTAAGTTCAGACTTGGCTATTTTGCACCCCACTCGTGGTGGAGATCCAGACATAAAGACTAGTAAATGGGATGATGCTTTCGGCTATCAGCCATGTGCTCGTGATGCAGAAATGTCGAAGGAAAATTCCAGGAATGGAAAACTCTCGGGAATATAGATATAAAATAATTAATCACATAATTAGGACAAAAAAGTGCTGGAAATTCTTGGCAGGCCAAGTAGGGTCGATGGAGGGCGAACCTGTTAGTGGGCTGAGTTTTGTCAGGAGTATGGTGTCAGGTAGAAAGCAGGTTCAGAGTATGTCCTTGGCAAATTTACCATAGACAGCTTCCCAATTAGTGGTCTGTGAGCTCATGGTCCTATTAAAGACAGTGGGGAAGATCCTGATGCTACCAGTTTAGTCTGAAGGCTGGCAGCTTTGAAATTTCAGCGGCCCGATTTGGGGAGAGAGGAGGTTTGAGGTGGCCCCTGTTGAGGAATGCAGGAGGCCTCAGCATCTGAGCTGGTAAATAAATGTAAATGTTAAAGTTTTCATGGGGCCATGGGTTGGTGGGAAACTCTTTTGGGAAATCTTGCCTTCTTGCAGTCCCCTTCCTTGTTCCATTAAACAGCTCCCCCATGGGCTCATACTGTTGACAGCCATACACCGTGCAGGGGAAGGGGTGGTCTTATTCCACTACAGCAAAATACCAAGGCAACATAAAGGGGAAAGAGGCTCCAGTTGGGTCTTTAATTATGTAAGTTGGCTGCCTGCCCCAAGGAGATCAAACTGACTGAGTTCTCTGCAATTTTGCCAGCCACTCTACCTCTCACCTAACCTTCCTAGCACAGGTACATTCTGGACCAGTGTTTCAGATCATTAGGTTCTAATAGCTTCTGTCTTTACAATAATAGTTATAGTTTCTGTTCTTATTTCAGCTTTCTGGCATCTTTTGTTTGGAATTCCAGAGTGCGTTACTTGTGTTGAGGTGAAGACGTTGTCTTATGAGGAAAACATGAGCAGTGTGGGCCTGTCCTTATTGGGGGAGTTTTGAAGAATGAGAGGCGATCCTGCTGAAACATAAGATTCCAAGGGGGTTTGAGTATGAATGCTGAGAGATTAGCTTTGTTTTGTCACGATATTTGTAACTCGGTGTTCTGTTCTGCAAATTGTAGAGATGGTATACCTGACTTTGCTGGTATCTTGCAACTTGTAATGTTTCCATTTACCTACAAGTCACTGTTGCCCTTGATTCTAAAAGTATCTGCAAACATTTTCATTTGCACCTTTGTGCAAAATACCTGCTTCTGTAAGTTCAAATGCAAAGGCTATGTTAGCATTCATTTCAAGATGGCTAGAATACAAGAGCAGAGATGTACTTGCTGAAACTGTGCAAGGCTCTGGTCAGATTGCATTTGGAATATTGTGAGCAGCTTTAGGTCCCATATCTAAGGAGGGATGTGCTGGCATTGAATGGGGTCCATAGGATGCTTACAAGACTGATCCTGGGGACGAAGGGCTTGTCAGATGGAAAGTGGTGGACAACTTTGGGTCTGGATGGAGTTTAGAAGGATGAAGGGGGAATGTCATTTGAACTTAGAGAATACTTAGAGGCCTGGATAGAGTGGATGTGGAGAAGATGTTTCTACTAGTAGCAGAGACTGGGGCCTGGGGGCATGTTCCTTCACTTAGAGGCTGATCCTTCAGAACTGTGATGAGGAGGAATTTCTTTGGCCATAGGGCTCTGAATCTGTGAAAGTCATTGTCACAGAGGGTTGTGGAGGCCAAGCCATTGAGGGTATTGAAGGCAGAGATAGAGAAGTTCTTGATTAATAAGGGGATCAAAGGAGAAGGGGAGGGAATGAGTTGAGAAACATATCAGTCATCAGTCATGATTGAATGGTGGAGAAGACTTAATGGGCTGAATGACCTGATTCTGCTCCTGTATCCAATGATCTTACGGTCTTGTGTCAGCATCAGAATATTCCATTCATCCTTCGCCAACCGTTGTTGTTATGACAGCGTGGTATGCATTACCATCTTATTATCACGTCCATTCTTGTGGTGCTACAAGGACATTTCCTTTCAGAGGGAGACTTCAACTAGGGAGTACAATTTCAAAATAAGGGGGTTCTCATTTAAGTTAGATTTGAGGAAGAATTTCTTCTTTTGAAGGGCCGTTGATGTCTAGAATTTTCTTCCGCAGCAAGCTGTGGAGGCGGGGTCATTGAATCTAAGAATTTTGGTTGACAGGGGAGTCAAGGGCTACGTTTAGGAACAGGAGCAGGGAGAAAAGCGGTGTCGAGGCTACAAGCAGCCATGATTTTATTCAGTGGCTAACCTGGCTCTAAGTGTCTTGTTGCTACTGGGGCAGCACAGTGGCTCAGTGGTTAGCACTGCTGCCTCACAGCACCAGGGACCTGGGTTCGATTCCACCCTCAGGCAGCTGCTCTGAGTAGAGTTTGCACATTTTCCCTGTGTCTGTGTGGGTTTGCTCCAGTTTCCTCCCACAGTTCAAAGCTGTGCAGGCTAGGTGGATTGGCCATGCTAAATTGCCCATAGTGTTCAGGAATGCCTAGATTAGGTGGGTTATAGGGGTCTGGATGGGATGCTCTGTGGGCCAGTGTGGACTTGTTGGGCCAAAATGCCTGTCTCCACACTGTAGGGATTCTACAATCTTCTCACATTCTTGTGGCATTAACTGTCACTGCCTGAAATATGATATAAATATCTAATCACAAAATTCAAGACAGGTCAATTTTAAGGTTTTCCTGCATGGAGTAGGAGGCCATCAAATTCAAGAAAATATTCCCAATTTTCCCTGAAGATAACAAAGGGATGAGAGACCTGATTAATCATACTACATCTGATCTACCTGAAGAGACTGCAGAGTTTCTCAAGTAATTTTTACCATCTTAATAAATAACCCCTCTTCCTATAGGAAAGGTGTTGTGAAATCTGAAAGTGTTCAGAAAAGATTTACAGGGACGTTGCTGGGGTTGGAGGGTTTGAGCTACAGGGAGAGGCTGAATAGGCTGGCGCTATTTTCCCTGGACAGTCAGAGGCTGAGGAATGACTTTATAGAGGTTTATAAAATCATGAGGGGCATGGATAGAGTGAATAGCCAAAGTCTTTTCCCCAGGGTAGTAGAGTCCAAAACTAGAAGGCACAGGTTTAAGGTGTGGGTGGAAAGATTTAAAAGGGAACTAAAGGGCAACTTTTTCATGCAGAGGGTGGTACGTGTATGGAATGAACTGCCAGAGGAGGTAATGGAGACTGGTACAATTACAACATTTAAAAGGCATCTGGATAGATACATGAGTAGGAAGGGTTTAGAGGGGTATGGGGCCAAAAACTGGCAAATGAGACTAGATTAACTTAACTAGATTAACTGGTTGACATAGGCAAGTTGGACCAAAGGATCTGTTCGATGCTGTACAGCTCTATGACTCCGTGACTCTACAATAACTGAACCCACCCTAATACAACAATCAACGTATTATGTGACTGTGTGAAAATGCGACAAGCCTTCAAACATCACAATCAACACTCTATTAGAGAGTTTGCTTTCATCTTGTGATTTTTATGATTGCTGTAAGAATGCTTGCTACACGAGAAACCTATCTAATATGGTCTCAGTGTAAATGAGATCGGCAATCTCTATTCCAGAATGCCCGCAATTGTAACCTTGAAAGAAACCTATTGTATGTATCTTGGCAGGAAACAGATGCATATTTTCAGCACTTCAAATGGGATAAAGTGATATTTGGTGTTTGCTGGTCACCCTAATAAACGTTGGACGGGTGATGGCTGCCAGGTTTTGGAAAGGGGAGGTGGTGATGGTGGAGAAACTCATGTTCCCAGCCATTCAAGATCTTAAAAAGAGAATTAAGACAATCCATCTGAGATTACATAGCAGAGAACAAAATCCTTCCTATTGTGTGACTAAATAATGAAGCTGTGTTGTGATAGAGCTAGGGGGTGTGCAATGTTGGGGAAGTGGTAGTGGTTGCTTAGAGGAGATGCTAACTCTTTGACCCTGTGCTCCTGAATACAAATATAATTAAAGATTAGAAAAATGCAAGGACAGTGTTAAGTGCATCCATCTGTCCATATTGTGTATGGATTGTTTGCTTGTCTTATATTTCTCTTCCTAGTTACTGCCGTCTGTGATTCCAAAGGAAAGATCATTACTTAAATTGAATAAAGCTCGTCTGTAAATCTTCATGAGTTATTAGGCAACCTAATGACCATCAAAAAGACAATTATTCATAACGTAATGGGTTGCCTTTCCACAGTGAAACAGAAAAAGAAATCCTGCTTGTCCTACCTTGATTTCCCATACTTGATCAGACATTCCCCATGTTGCCACATGGCACAGGAGTAGGCCATTCAGCCCATTAAGCTTGTCCTATCATCACGGGTTAATCCATACTTTCATCCATCCATTCTCCCTGGTTCCATGTCCCTTAAAACTCTGGTGGAAAAACAATCTGTTGATCTCAAGTTTAGAATTGTTGATTGAGGTAGCATTTAGTGCTTCTTGTGTTAGAAAGTTTTGCACTTCTATTACCTTTGAATAAAGTAGTGCTTTTTAAAACTTCTGATTAGCTTGGCTTTGATTTCAGGGTTAGCTTTCATTGTCCTGACCACTCCCTACCAGTAGAAGAGGTTTCTGTCTATCTATCTCATCAACATTTTCAAAATCCCAAAGATCTTAATCCAAACTGGAGGAATACCATTGATTCTAGTAGCTGGAGACATACAAGGTCTGAACTCAAAACTAGTACAAATTGTTAGCATTTATCGATGATAAGCTATGGTCTTAAGCCTGATTGTCCAGGCTTCACTAGTGCCATCTTTCAAATCTTGGTCTCATCCCTTTTTATTTATGTTGGTAGTGAGTTAGTTTATACCTGCAATGCTGTTAGACTCAGTTACAGTACCTTTTGAATAGAGGAAATGCTTCCACTTCTGAGAGAATCCTACACTACTGGTCTCTGTTGAGTGCACTGTTTTCCATATCTTCTCAGCATGAGCATTCTTTAGGCGCTTATGTGGTCTAGTGGATGTAGGGATAGTCAACATTCAGCTTAATAAGAGTACAACAATATGTGTTGCTTTTCTACAGTTACTCATTGATTATATACGTAGACTCTACATTTCTAGAAAGAGTAACAGAGTTAATAATTTGAGTCCGGTCTGACTGAAGGCAAGTCATACTGGACTCGAAACACTAACACAGTTGCTCTCTCCACAGATGCTGCCAGCCCTGCTGAGTTTCTCCAGCATCTCCTGTGTTTGTTTCAGATTTCTAGCCTCCATAGCATTTTGTTTTTACTTCAGAGGGTTGGGATGACCTACCGTTAAGTTCCTTTCTCCTCAATCCTACTTTACTCTGCCACCAAGTCCTCTTGGTATCCTCGCAGTGGGTAGCGTTTAGTCCATGCAATCAACTATTGACCCTTTCGGATCCTTCCAAGCCAAAGTAACAAGTATCTAATGAATCCAATGAAAAATTCTGGAGCAATATCTTTATCGATAGAGTGGTTGGAATATGGAAGTTGATATCATATGGAGGAGTTGAGGTTATTAAGATAAATGCCTTTATGGAGAAGCTTGATAAGTGCATGAGGGGGTAAGGATTGGAAGATATTTTGATTTGTTTAGAAAGGGTAGAGTAGGAGGTGACTTCCATGATTGCACAATGTTCAGCACTATTCACTGTTTAGATCCTGGAGCAGTCAGTACCGATATGCAGTAAGACTTGGACATCCAGGCTTTGACTGACAAGTAATATCTGCACCACACAAGAGAGTGAATGTAGTTATCGCGCCTTGGATGTACAATGGCATTGCCATTGCTGAATACCCCACCATAGGGGTATGGGTCACACTGTACACTCCCTACACCCCTACATTCTAAGGGGTCACCATTAATCAGAAATTGAACTCACTGTGTAGACTATATGGATACAAGATCAGGTCAGAGGCTGAGAATTCTGTAGCAAGTACCTGATTTCCGTACTCCTCAAAGCTTGTCCACCGTCTACAAGGCTCAAGTCAAGAGTATATTGGAATACTCCCCACTTGCTGGAATGCATGTAGCTTCAATAACACTCAAGAAGCTCGACTCTGCCCAAGACAAAGCGGTACATCTTCAATATTCAATTTGATTTGATTTGGTTTGATTTATTGCTGTCATATGTACTAAGATGCAGGGTGTTTGACAAAATTGTTTAATATCTTGACATGATAAAGTACTGCATAACTCGACGCTGAGTTTGGTTGGAACTTGTTGAAGTTGCTCCATTCCCAAGGACTGGTATCATTCGTTGAAGATTCCAGCTCACATCATTAAGGCCCACAGAGTTGGGAGACCCAGTAACCCTGTCCCTAATGAGAGGGGAAGTGAAAGAAAATTATAAAAACCGAAAGAACTGCGGATGCTGTAAATTAGGAACAAAAACAAAGTTGCTGGAAAAGCCTAGCAGGTCTGGCAGCGTCTGTGAAGGAAAAAACAGAGTTAATGTTTCCGGTGTGGTGACCCTTCCTCAGAACTGTGAAAGAAAATTATTGTGGTCTAGGAGCGAACAAGCATTTTAAATTCAAACAATAACAAATTGCTTTAGAAACTCAACAGGTTTGGCAGCATCTGTGGAGAAAGGAACAGAGTTAACATTCTGGGTTCAGTGACCCTTCTTCAATTCCAAAGAAGTTCATTTCTTGTTGATTTTTTAAATTCAATCATCAGAGGTGAACATCATTGCTTAGGCCTTCATTTATTGCCCATCCCTAATTGCCCAGGAGACAGTTGAGAGTCAACCACTTTATTGTGGGTCTGGAGTTGCATGTAGGCCAGACCAGATAAGGATGGCAGATTTCCTTCCCTAAAGGGCATTAGTAAACCAGATGGTTTTCCTTGCAATCAAAATTGGTTTCATGGTGGCCATAAAACTGTCAATTCCAGATTTTTATTGAGCTCAGATTCCACCATCTGCCATGGAAGCATTCAAACATTTCTCAGAACACTACGATTAAGTGATAATACCACCAAGCCACACCTTTCCTGGCAATGTTTGACATACAAGAAGAATAAATATAATAAAAGAAAGAAAACAAGGGTGAGAAAATGTGTAAGATGCGTGCAATGTGCTGGATGGTTATTAGTGTTCACATGTACACCTAAATATGTCATTGAAAAACAAGACTATCAGTTCTCATTCTCACCTTTGAATGAAGAGTATTACAATTTAAGATAAAGATGCTAAAATGTAAACTGTAATGGCTTGTCTTTTCCCCAAGGACCTGGATAATTCACTATTCCTTTTTTTGTGGAAATAATATCTGAAGCCAAATGAAGCCCCTCTGGCACCTTGTTGAATATTCATAGATGAGGTTTCTCTGATATGCAAATACAGACACTTCACTCGACTAAACAGCCTCATTATCCACGGAGCTTGAGAAAAGAGATTAGACCGCCTAATAGCTGCAACACAACAATCCCAGCACACGCTAATCACATTGTCACCAGAGTTGTATTTTTCTGAAGTGTACAATCAAGTTCAGCATTTTCTTGAAGTCACAGCCTTCCTTCAGGGCGGACGGGTCAAACGACATTTTACTCCAGGCTTGTCAAAGAAACCTTGCAGCTTAATTGTGAAACTGGCTAGTAGGTTCCTCATTAAAAGTCATCAAAAGTTACTGTAACTTTCGAATTTTGCATCAACAGAAGGATTAGAGCAAAATGATCATTAGTGTATCATCATCTGCAAGTTTTCCATCAAGCCACGCAATATCCTAACTTGGACAGGTATTTCTTTGCCTTTGTAGTGATTGAAATCTCTACCCTGAGAATATGTAGAATGTATAAATGTATGGCCTGCAGTAGTTCAAAGAGACAGCCCTCTAACTATCTTCCCCTGGCAAATTCAGGGATGCTAATAATGTGGTTTTACTAACAATGCCCTTGGCCTGAGGTTATGAATGTGGATTAACAGGATTGGCCTCAGTTAATTATCTTCTTTAGCAACAAGGTCAAATGTCCAGAGATAAAAAAAAGTTACCCTTGGCCTGAGAACAAGCAAGCAAATTAAAAGATTATGAATGTGGATTGACAGGACTGGCCTTAGTTAATTTTCTATTTTATCAACGGGTTCGAATGTCTAGAGATAAAAGAGTTAAGAGCCCTGCAGATTTTTTGTGTATTATATCGCGTCATGTCTCATGTTCATGATGTCAGCACTGCATCTTACCATGTGACCTGAGGGTCTAGAGGTCTCATATGCCAACTTAATCTGGGATCATGAAGCGTGAGATGCCACCTGGGGCATGGTGTTTAATGCTGCTCTGTTGCAATCGGTGGAAAATGGCTCCCTGCAATAAATGTCTGTCAGATTTTTCAATACCATGGCGTCCATACCTAGTTTCTTATGTTACAAGGAATAAGGTAACATCAGGTAAAATGCCATGCTAAAGGCAAACCTGCATCAATGTTGTGAAGTCAAGCTACAATGCAGGGGCACAAAACATAAATAAATGGCAGACACAAGGCCATTCAGTCCATCATTTCTGTGCTGGCTAGAAACAACTGTTGAAAAATCTAATCCCATTTCCTGGATAACAAGCATGGGGCTGGATGAACACAGCAGGTCAAGCAGCATCATAGGAGCAGGAAAACTTGACGTTTCGGGCCTAAACCCTTCATCAGAAAATCAATTTTCTGATGAAGGGTTTAGGCCCGAAACGTCAAGTTTTCCTGCTCCTATGATGCTGCTTGACCTGCTGTGTTCATCCAGCCCCATGCTTGTTATCCCGGATTCTCCAGCATCTGCAGTACCTTTTATCTCTAATCCCATTTCCTGGCTGTTGGTCCATAGCACTGTAGGAATGACACCTCAAGACCATATTCAAGTATTTTTGAAACGAGTTGTGAATTTCTGCCTCTACTATCCATTCAGGCTAGACTCCCACTATTCTCTGTGTGAAAAAAATATTTTCTCATCTCTCCTCTAATTATTCTATGAAGGGATCACTGTTTAAGATAGAGATGAGGGGAAATTTTCTCTTGGAGTTTTAAGTGTCCGTGGAACACTCTTCCCTAGACAACAGTTGAAGCAGGGTCATTGAATATTTTTAAGGAGGGATTACATAGATTCTTGACTGTCAAGGCACTCAAATAGTGTCAGAGTAGGCAAGGAAGCGTAGCTGAGGCTGTGACATCTGCTGAGCTCATTTCAGACTCCAAAGTTTCTTCGACGCTAAATGGAGGGGGAGAACCCACCAGTTCCGACAGTCTTTCAGGCTGTTCTGAGGGACCGGGTATGTTTTGCTGCTGTCCCGTTTGTGAGTTTGCAGCTTTCAAATGGTCCACATGCCTATTCAGGCTGCCTCACGTAGTCAAATTTTGTACGTTTCATTGATCATACCTCTTACCCCTGCATGGCCATTTCCATGGTTTCGGCAACAAACTTCATCTCCTGAAGTAAATTGTCTCTCTCGCTTAGACGAGTCTTGTATCCAGCATTGGCATTCCTGATGCTAATTCACCCTCCCCTCCAGGTCCAGGATGATCAGATTTAACCTGGTGCGGTGTTTTCTTCCCATTAGCGACACTACTGGAACTATCCCTGTAGTTGCATGAGGGGTTGGCCAATAATCAAATAAGAACCAGGACAGTTTGGTATCTAGTGAAGCTGTAGGCTGTTTCTTTAAGCCTACCTTCAAAGTTTTTGCCAGACCACTAGATGATGGATGGCCTGGAGCTGTCCTTATATGTCAAGTGCCATTCGACTTTAGGAAATCCTGAAATTCCCTACCACTAAACAACGGCTAGTTATCTGTGACCAATACTTCCAGGAGTCCATTTATTGCAAAAGGTGCTCGCGGCTTTTTTATTGTTGTCCCTGTGTTCATTGAGTGAACTCTGTGCATGTCCAACCACTTTGAGTGGGCATTCATAATGACTGAGAATGTTGATCCCATGAAAGGACCTGCATGGTCGACCTGTAACCGAGTCCAGGGCTTCCCTGACCATTCCCATGAATGTGGGTGAGCTGCTGGTGGTAATTTTTGCCCTTGTTGGCACCTTGGGCACTTCCCCGCTAACGTGGCTATATCTGCATCCAGCCTTGGCAACTAATCATAACTTCTTGCTAAAAATCTTCATTTTGGACACCCCTGGATGACCCTGGTCGAGTTCAACCAGTATCTGGTGGTGACCTCTGCTTGGGACAATCACTCTTGCTCCTCATAATAAAATGCCACCCTCTATGGTAATGTAGTCTCGCCAAGTCCAGAAAGGTTTCAGTTCTGGTTGTGGTGGCCCTTTGGTTTCCTCCATCATCACCTGCTGTCTTAGTTTTTGCGTCCACAGTCTGATATTGTTAGCGGTGACCAGAAGGGTGTCCAGAAAGTTTAAAACCAGAACAGACTCTTCCAGTGGTAATACCACTGGTGGTGTACCTGCAAGTGGGAGGCGGTTCAAGGCATCCTCATTTGCCACTTGGCCTCCTGGACACTGTTCCAACTTGTAATTGTATGCACTTATAATGAGAGCCCACCACTGAATTTGACCTGAAGCTATGGTCGGTACGACCTTATCCTCTTTGAGTAGCCCTAGCAAGGGTTTGTGATCTGTTACTATCACAAATTTACGTTTGTAAAATTATTAGCGGAACATTTTGACACGAAGGGTGACCGCCAAACCTTCCTTGTCTTTCTGGAAGTATTTGTAGCCAAAGTCTGGAAAACACACGCTATTGGATGTTCCTCTCCACTGGGCCACCTGTGAGTCTAACACTACCCCGATATCATATATACCAGATCTCACTTTGGATCATAGTGTGCCAATACCTTCGACACTGATAGCTTCTTCACTTCCCTAAAGGCTACGTCTTGGCTGACCCTTTTTCAATAGTAGATGTAAGGGTGCCAGAAGGAGGCCAGGTTACATGTGAACTTTCCATAATTCACCAATCTAAGGAAAGACCTAATCTCTGGTACAGAGTTGGGAGCTGGGGCACCTTTGATCGCCCTCAATTTATCTTCCTAGGTCAGAGGTCACACCACACCAGGTTATAGTCCAACAGGTTTACTTGAAATCACAAACTTTCTAAGCACTGCTCCTTCATCTGGTCAATTCTGTCGCATAAGTAGGTCACTTGGGATGCCTGGAACACACACTTTTCCCTTCTAAGACATATGCCTGCCTAATGTCTAAGCACTTTGTCCAAGTTCTCCAAGTCCTCCTTATTGATCTTCCCCAACTGGCAGTCTCGTATATTGGTACAAACCCTTATGGGTATTCATTGTAGTGTACTTCTTGGAATCCTAACCTAACCACAATTGCAGGTATTCATAGTTTTTATTTAGCCTCGTGAAGGACAGGTCTACCACGAGCTTTATGTATAAGTCCTCTATACGAGGGATTGGGTATGTATCCAGCTGCAAGAAGCGGTTTACCATTTGTTTACAATCTCCACAGAAGGTGAACCAACCCACGGGCTTCCCAGTCGGTACAACTGGTGCTGTATGTACTGCAAGCTGAACTGGTTTGATGATTCCTTTGCTCTCCAGCCTCCGGATTTCTGCCTCAACTTTTGCGTGTAAGGCAAATGGAACTGGGTGGGCCTTTTAGAATCATGGAATTGCTTCCTGGTCAACATGCAAGATGGCCTTGGCTCCTTTGATGGTCCCTAAATCTTCCTGAAAAATGTCCAGGTAATTAATTAGGACTTCACTTAGACAGCCATTTCCTAATCGAAATTTTTTTCTTCATTCAGTGGATGAGAGTTTTGCTGGCTAGGCTGCATTTATTGCCCATCCCTAATTGCCCAGAGGGCAGTAAGGAGTCAACCACATTGCTGTGGGTCTGGAGTCACATGTAGGACAGACTAGGTAAGGATGATAGCTTCCTTTCCTAAAGGACATTGATGAACCAGATGGGTTTTTCTGGTTGTGCCAAGCAAGGTTAAACTTTCGCAACCAATTTCACCTCATCAAGCTTTGGCCTGAGCCTTTTACTACAATCAGTGATAACTGAACCAGCTGCTTTTCATAAGAGAACCGAAGTTGCACCCTTAATCTGTAAAGGTTCCTTGCTATAGGTTCTCAGCCTAGCAGAGGTCTTATGCAAACTTAAGAGTTGGAGTTCAGAGTGAATTTTGTTAAAGACTGGTTCCTCAATCAATGATACAACCATGCTGGTATCAATCTCCATTAGAACCAGGTGAGCATTGAACCAGATGTTTATTTTGATTGTTTCTGATTTGGATGTTGCTAAGAAATTTAACCATTCCAAACCAAATGTAGATGGACTTTCAAGGGTGTGCACTCTCCTGAATACTGGCCTCTGAGTTCTCTTACTCAATTTAACTCTATTTGGACTCTTTTGCTGTCTCGAGTCCTCATACCGACAGCAACTACACTGGCTAGCTGTCGATATCCTGAAGAAAACATTAACCGTTTGGCCAAGGCTTGGCTTTTTCTTGGAGTTTTGCTTTGGGCTGACCCAGAGTCCCTCTGTTCAGGATATGTCCTGAGTGAAGCTATACAATTGCCAGCTCTCAAGTGGTGTTCCCCAAGCTCAGTTGGACTGGCGAGGGTGTTCACTACCAACAGAATACCCGGCAATTCATATGTCCCACTTGCCACATTTTCTAATGATCAAGCCAGTTGTAGTGCCAGTTTGCAGTCCAGTTGGGCTTCAGCTAGAAGCACTTTTGCGTGCTTACATCATTAATCCCACATACCAAATGGCCTGTCAGCATTTCATTAAGGGTTAAACCAAATTCAGATGCCCCTGTCAGTCATCTCAACCTTGTCAAAAATCCTGACGCATTTTTTTCCTCTCATTGCCACTGAAATAACTCCACGGAATCCGGTATCCCGTCACCAAGCCAGCCTTTATTTACACATGCGTAGTATTTGACTCTGGTCCGGCTTCTTCAGAGCCAGCCCTCAGAGTGAACAGAACCTTAGACACTCCTGTTTATATCTGTCAGCCAGGGCTCCCTGATTGGACCAATTTAATAGCCCCAATAAGGGAACTCATATTCTATAAGATCCACCTCGCTGACCTCGTTACAATCAGTTTGTTTGTGTGTGTGTGTGTGTGTGTGTGTGTGTGTGTGTGAGCACTAATGTTCACACTATGATGGGTAAAAAGGTGAACAAGGCTTGTGTTGGATGTTGTACTTGAAGCTGAGGAGGAATTATGAGGGGAAAGCTCAGACCAGAACTGATCATTTCTGAGTTGATAAACTGGAGATCCAATCACAACCTGGACAAAGAGAGAATGGTTAACAGTTTGAAGTGAAAGGCTTTACAGTGATGATAAACTTAGGGATAAGACGGGACAGCTGGTGGAACCTAGAACCTGTGTAGAAGTAGACTTGTTTAATAAATTAGGCATAAGTGAGATCATTGTGAATAGGTTCACGAGGCAATTTAATATGTTTTTGAGGAATGTTGTAATGAAATGGATCAAAATGGATCACATTTGCCAGATCTAATGATAGCTTTTTATGGTTGCTGGAAGTTCTTGTCCTAATTTACAGTGTCTGCTTGATTATAACCGAGATTGTAATGAACCTTCTCTGAATTTTCCCAATAGCTTGCAAAGATTTAAATATAAGAAAACATGGCACAGAGATAGGCTGGCTGGCTTTCCTACCCTCACACGTGTGTTCTCTTGGATAATGCTGGGAGTTTGACAGAAAATATGAGTGGGTCAGGATGTGAGTTAATTAATGATACCACCAATGGACTCATCCATTAAGTGGAGGGCAATTTGTCCTTGGGGACTGGGTAACACCCAGCATGGTGACATTTAGTGTGCATCCACTTTTATCCCTTCAGAGCAACACAATGTAGACTAATCTCACCACTACTTACCATCTTATAAATATGTGATTAATAAATAATAATATTAAATATAATAATAATAAGAAATATGTGATTAAGCTTTCGCTAGACTCACTATCGCCCAATCCTTCTTTACCCAATCTGGTATCAGTCTAAACTACTGATATCACATGGTGAAGGATGCCTGCACAAACTCTTCAGCAGGCTATAGGTTTCACCTTGATGAGTAGTAGGTGTATTGAATATTACACATTAGCTAGTTACATTACATGTGAATTACATAATTGTTTCTTGTGAGAATATTAGGCTCAACCGAAGAGTAAATATATACCATCACTTTGTCTACATGCCACTAACACTATGAGCAATCACTGAGGCACTGTTATGTGCCAGTAAGATAAGTTAATCAACCTGTTCCATAGGACTTAAATACGGACTTCCTGGGCCAGATGTAGGGACTCTACCACTCGCTGCAAGTCCCCACACTCCAGTGAATACATGCAAGCGTTGTAGGACGCTGGTTAGCTCCACTCATCATCAGTCCGGTATTTGCTGATGGGAGGAACCAATCTTGTCAGTTAACCCTCCAGAGACTAACTGCTTTCTACAGTAGAAGCTTCCTTGAGTCGATAAAAATAGTTGTACGTTGAATGGGTTGACAAGGCAGCCAGCTTTGCCTTACTAATCTGCAATGTCTCTTCAAAATCTGCATTGTTGCCTGTGACCTCAGCTGCCCTTTGACCCTGGTTTATATTGGTATGAGGCTTGACCTCAGCTGCCCTTCGACCCTGGTTTATGTAGCTACTAGGCTTGTGGCTCATTCTGCACGCTGAGGGAATGGTTCTCCTTGTCCCTTCTTGTGGTTTGTGGCCTGTATTAGTTTCCCCTTACTTAACAGTGTCTGCTGCCTGACTCTAGTAGGTCCTGTAAATACTTATTTACACCTGTAAGTATGTCTCTTGCAGATATAGACTGTTATACCCTTCCTTGACAATGTCTTGTACAAAACTGCAATGTTACTGTTATATCATGATAGACATCACCATCTCATTATCATGATCATTTGCATAATACTCTGGCCCAAAGCTGTGAAATTTCCTCCCTAAACCTATCTGCCTCTCCTCCTCCTCTCTCTCGTTCCTTAAAGCCTACCCCTTTTGGTCACTTGTATTAAAGTCTCCGAATTTGGCTCAGAGTCAAATTATTCAAATCTCCCGTGAAGCATTTTGGGGTGTTTTATTATATTAAAGATGATATATAAATGCAAGTTCTTGTACCATGGAAAATAATGCATAAAACTACAGATTCAGATCACTGTGCACCAGTGGAATATCTTATACAGGAACAAATGTTGGTTTGTTCTTTCTTCATGTGATATGTAATTTTGCATAAACCCATCGGTAGGAGAGGCTGTTGATGTGACTCCAGGCAGCTGGGAATTCAAGGTATAATAACGCTTTAATTTATAAGCCACCTTTAGCATGTCAAAACAACTCTGAAACTTCACAGGCAAATTACTTTCGAAGCGCAGCCTTTGTTGTTATAACAACCTCAAGCCGAATTCTTATCAGTGGATGTTTCTGCCTCTTGGCTTGTTGTATGGAATGCAAAGTCCTGCTTGCAGTCTTTTGAATTCAGTTCTCCAGCTTGGAATGTGAAGCTGAATTTCATAAGTTGTCTTCATGATGGCAGGTAACAATTGCTTGTGCAGATGAATCTTGGTAAGCCTTTTTCCATTCCTGCCCGAGTATTTGAATTTAGTGTGATGCTGCTCAACTCATGAAGGCAGTGCAGAATATTGTGATAGGAACTCAAGTTAAAAGTGAAAGAAAGAACCATGGTTTATATTGTGCATTTTAAAACATTAAAATGTCCCAGAAAGCTTTACAGTGAATGGGGCCTCACAGTGCCAGGGACCAGGATTCAGTTCTAATCGCGGGTGACTGTGTAGAGTTTGCACGTGCTCCCCGTGTCTGCGTGGGTTTCCTCCAGGTGCTTCGGTTTCTTCTTACAGTCCGAAGATGAGGGTTAGGTGGATTGGCCATGCTAAATTGCTGTGTGGTGTCCAGGGGAGTGTAGGCCAGGTGAATTAGCCATGGTTAATATGGGGTTATGGGGATAGGCTAGGGCAGTGAGTTGCTCTTTAGAGGGTTGGTGCAGACTCAATGGGCCAAATGGCATCTATCTGCACTTTAGGGATTCTATAAAATGCTTGTATTCCTACAAATAGACCTAAGAAAATGAATGGATTTGATGTTAGTTTAGAGATAAATCTTAGCCAGGAGACTGATGAGATCTTCCCTGCTTTTTTTCTTTTAATCTTTCACACTTAGAGTGCTGCCATTTTGACATGTCACCTGAAAGAGGACAACTCTGACCGTGCAGCATTCCCTCAGAACTGCACTGGGTTTGGGTGTCAGTTACAAAGTTTGGTCCAAGTTCCTACGCTGAGGTTGGAACCAAAAATTTCATTGAAACTTACAACATTCTGATAGGGCGTGACAGAGTGGATTTGGATAGGTTGGTGAATCTGGAATAAGGAGAAAGCCATTCAAGACTGAGATGAGAAGGAATTTCTTCACCAGGAGAGTAGTGAATCTATGGGATTCTCTACCCCAGAGCGCTGTGTACACTGAGTCATTGAGCATAATCCAATTGTTGAATACTAATAACATCTAGGGATGTTGGAGAGAAGGGAAAAATGATGATGATCAGTCGTGATCTGTTTGAAAAATGTAGGAGGCTTGAGGGGCTGAAAGGCCTGCTCCTGTTTTCCCGTATTTCTGTCTCAAAGCCTCTTACTGACTGAGACACAGCTGGCAGTTGAAAAGGCAAGGAATTGGTGTTTAACAAAAGGAATCAGAAAAATAAATATCACATCACTCTCCCAAATGATGAGATTTAGCTCTTGCCAGATGCTTTCATAATGATTTTTATAATGAATGATCACATCGTGGCTTGAGCAGTGTGCCACTGTAAAGTCAAACTGCATCACAAAGCCTCACTATAAAACTTTCTGTCTCCTGTCATCTTTGACAGTTATTTGTGCCACCAGTAACTTCCTTGGAGATGCTTTCTGTCTCTCCACCATGGGCACTTTGCCGAGATAGTTGTGCATTCAAGAGTACGGGCAGACTTACAAAGTCGTATAGCCTGCTGCTCCTCTTTCACATGTTGTGCACATCAGTGGCTGTCACTGAAGTTCTGGCAGAGTTACAGCCAGAAGAGTGGGAATGAGCTCCAATCCAGTGTGCAGTTTTTTTCTGATACCCTTGTCTCTAGCAAATCTAGAGACACCCTGTCTGAATGCCTGTAGGAGGGAGCAATGCTCACTAGAAAATGGTGGATTTGCAGCTTATGAATGCCCAGGCATACCTACGGGCAGCTCCTCATGGGAAGGGTCTATTTGTGAAATAGTCAATGCTCATCAACACTTTACTCATAGTGCACATCATAGAAAGCGGTTGTTCTGCCCATTGTGTCCCTGCTGGTTCTTCTCTTCTCTTCTCTTCTCTTCTCTTCTCTTCTCTCTTGACACTCTTTGCCTTTCCTTTCTCTGTTCCTTCTCACTTTTCTTTCAATTAACGAAAGGAGATTAGAAAGCAAAGCTTTTTGTCTTGCCCTCATCAGAATTAGGACACAATGAACAGACTTGATAAAAGGGGCACAAATTTATACAGCATTAGAACAGGGTGCTGGTTGGTTGGGCCATAATTGGCATGGAGATGCAACAGGAACAGTCAACTGTCAATCTTTCTTTCCTTGACTCCTCTTTTCTCTTTACTCTTTCCTCTCCCTTCCTCCTTCTCCTCCCCACCTGTCTTCTCTCCTTATCTTTTTCCATTCATACTTCTCTGGTTTCTCTGAGTTTCACATTCGGTTCATATTTCTCTGTCTTATCTTCTCCTTGACTTTCTATATCTCTTTGATGTCCCCACTCGGCACTGTTCTGACTTTTATTCACTCATGGGACATGGGCATCGCTAGCAGGGTCAGTATTTTTTTGTCCATCCCTAGTTGCCCTTGAGAAGATGGTGGTGAGCTGCCTTTTTGAACTGCTGCAGTCCAAGTGCTGTAGGTAGACCCAAATACCCTTAGGGAGGCAATTCATAGGTTTTGACCTAGCAACACTGAAGAAAGGACAATATATTTCCAGGTCAGGATGGTAAGTGGCCTGGGGTGAGTCTTGCAGGTGGTGGTGTTCCTATGTTGCTGCTGGCCTTGTCCTTCCAGGTGGAAGTAGTTGTGGGTTTGGAAAGTTTGAATTTCTGCAGTGCATCTCATAGATAGTACACACTGCTCCCACTGAGCATTGGTGGAGACTGTTGGATATATTGCAGCCTGAGGAATCCCTGACATGAGAGCAGCATGCAAGCTCAGTGGTTAGCACTGACTTACAACGCCAGGGACTCGCGTTCGATTACACCCTTGGGCAGCCGTCTATGCAGAGTTTGCACATTTTCCCCATGTCTGTGTGGGTTTCCTCCGGATGTTCTGGTTTCCTCCCACAGTCCAGAGATGTGCACGTTAGGTGGATTGGCCGTGTTAAATTGCCCCATAGTGTGCAAGGATATGCAGACTAGGTGGGTTAGCCATGAGAAATACAAGGTTATAGGGAAGGTGGTGCGTCTGGTGGGATGCTTTTTGAAGGGGCAGTGTGGACCGAATAGCCTGCTTCCTCAATGTAGGGATTCTATACTGAGCAGCATTTCATATTAAAAATAGAAAACACCGGAACTTAAAGATGAAGATAAGTTTAACTCTGATTTTTTGTCTTCACAGATGTTGCCAGACCTGCTGAGCTTTTCTAGCAACCTCTGTTAGGAAGGGTCACTGGGCCTGAAATATTAACTCTGAAGTTTACTTCGCAGATGCTGCCAGATGTGCTGAGCTTTTCCGGCAACTTCTATTTTTGTTCGTAAGTTAATACTAAACTCTTCTCCCTTGCAAGTACTGCAAGTGTCCTGTGCATTGCAGCTTCAATGGGTTTTATATCAGATTACCAATATCTGTGGTATCCTGTTCAGAAAATTGTGATCTAATTGCACTGAGCTTTGGTCTGATTGCAGCTTTAATGCTGGGTACAGTTCTGCTTTATAAGAAATGTCACATTGCTGGAGGCAGCTGAACATCAGTGTTGGCTCATCAGTCACACTCCTGACCCTGTTGTCAAAGGTTCTGGATTCATGAGAAAACACATTCATCTAGCTCCTTCCACTACCTCAGGAATCCTAAAGTGCTTGACAACCAATTAAAGTGTTCTGCTGAAATTTTGCCAACGTTGTATGGAATGCAGCAGCCAGTTTGCACACAGCGAGATCCCACACAGGGCCATGTGATAACACCTAGAGAATTTTGTTTTACTGATATGTGGGGGACAAGCATTGGTCAGGATGCCAGGATGAAACTCTCCTGCTCTTAATGTCACAGGAGTTTTAAGCAGTAAAGTCAAAGAGGGTCATGGATTTATACAGCATAGAAACAGGCCATTTGGCCCACCATGTCTATGCTGACCAACAAACACCAAAGCATTCTAATCCCAGTTAACTGCACTTTGTCCATTGCCTACGATGTGCCTTGCAGCACAGTGGGTGACATTCCTGCCTCTGAACTAGAAGTTCAGGGTTCAAATCCCACTCCAGTTGTTGATGGTCAAGTAAGATGCATTAATTACATGGCCAACTGGTTTGGGTATCATCTTGTAAATGCTCCCAATACACATCACTGGCAGGTTGTAAGAGCAGGAGAGATTCCTGGTCAACCGCAAGTGGAAAGAAAATTGGAGCCTCTACCATCATTTTTCACAGCTCTGGACTACAAGAGCATGTTGCCATGGCAACTTGGATTCCTTGCAGAGCTAGATGGCTGGTATAAATCAAACTGTTGCCAATCGATCCCTGTTCTGGCTCGGGCATAATCACAATCTGCCTCCTTGCCCTGTGCTTGGTGGAGAACATGGTGCTATGGGTTGGACGTACCTCAGGCAGGGAACTATATATTTTTATATCCGACTGAGAGGGCAGACATGGCCTTGGTTTAAGCTCCTGTTATGTGAACATCTGCACCTCCTACTCTGCAACACTCCCTCACAACTCCTTTGCAGTGCCAGCCTACATTTAACACTTGAGCTTCTGGGGAGAGTAAAATCTGGTTTAAGTGAGATTCAGCGAGGTGAACCACAAGTAACACCTTGTGTATAGGAATGCATCAGGTTCCAGCTTAACCTAAAAACCTACTGTTGAATGTTTCACATCAATAATAATCACTTGTGTCAGCATAAGAGAAGGAAATTTAGACACATTTGCATCGGAGAACAGCAGACAAGAAGAAAAGTAGAGGTTTAATTGAGTACGATAAAATGACATGAAAATGATGGTTAGTTGATGCACACGGGTTGTTTTAGGGAGCTTCTGGTTTGGGATTGGGTTAACCATGAAATAGAGATCTATCCTCAGATGAAAGCCAGGTTGCTCCCTTTAGGTTTGGGCTGGTCAGTTGTGTTTGTCTTCTGACTATTCTAGTAATCTGGATGTAGATATAGTAAAATAATCCCAATTCTTTACTTGTATGCATTTCTTCAATCTGTTACAGAGTGTTGCCTCTCTCACAGCCTTTGTCACAGACTCTTATCTCTGTATTTTTTTCTCGCTTTCTGCATTCTGCCCATGTCCTGATTACACTGTCAGATACATCACTGACTGGTTTACATTAACCTCCTACTCCACAGCTTCACAGACTCACTCCACTGTGCTGCCTAGTGAGCAGAACCTGCAACTACACAGTGACTGTTGACATGGCCCGACTAAATTGAGAGTGCTAAGATAACAATGTACAGTGGAAATTGTATAAAAATTATGACCGAACTTTGTGACATTGGCTGTGATTTATGGATTGGAAGTTTGCAAGATCCGTAATAATATAAAAACTGTTTGTTACATTTAATGGAGCAGACAACCTGCTGAGAACCGTGGAAGTTTAGAGTCTGGTCAAGACAAAATCAAACCCACGGAAAATAATTACCAGGGAATTAAGTCATACACAAACGAGAACGGAACACGCAATGTTTAACTGCCTTCTCTTAAAGAATAACAGGAACAGATGCAGGTACCAGTGGAAGTGAGTTGAACAAAATGGTTTCAGAGTGGGGGAATTTAACTTCCTTTTCTGATGATAGATAAGGAATTACTGGCTGAGCACCCCCTCTCATTTTCTCAGCTAACCTTCCTCCCTAACTAATTTTACAGGGACTTGCAGGTTTCAATTGTAAAATATTGGCTCATTTTGTTGATTAAGAAATTTCATCCCCGAGCGAAGATTTGAACAGTCATTCAGTCATCATGTGTTACCAATTACTAAAATTCTGAACGTCATAGCAACCATTTAAAGGTTGTACATTGAAAGGAAAAACTACATTAAAACATTATTCCTTACATTGTGCATCTCCAGTCCTGAAATTCACAGCAGCACACTTTCAAACTGCTTTCTCCTCCCATCTCAACTGATGTGAATGGAGCGGCTGGTGAGACCTCAAAATAATATTGGCCAGCTTTAGTGCACTCTGTGATTTTAACAAACTTGACAAGTTAATGTTAACATCTTCCTTTCTCACTGCCTGTTGGGATGGTAGTGTCCCTCAATTCATTAGCTAATGCTGTCACTCTTATCCCACTTCACTGTCTCAGTTAACACCGACACTTTCCCTCCCTCACACCCCCGATCAATTCTGAATCTCTCCATCCTTGCCTCTCTTAGTTAATGCTGAATCTCTCTCTTCTTCATCCTAGTCAATGCTGATTTTCTCCATTCATCATTTTCACAGTCAGTGTTATCACTGTCCCTCTCTCAGTTAATTGTGATTCTCTCCCTCACTCAGTTAATGCTGACACTCTCCCTCCCTCAGTTGATACTGACATGCTCTCTCCCTCCCTCAGTTGACGCTGACACTCTCTTCCTCCCTCAGTTAATGCTGACACATTCTCTCTCTCCGTCCCTCAGTTGACGCTGACACTCTCTTCCTCCCTCAGTTGATGCTGACAATGTGTCCTTCTCTCACACCCTCAATAATGCTGTATCTCCCCCTCAGTTAATATTGGGAACTGGAGGCCAATAACTGGTAAATTTACAAGATTTGTTTGAAGTTTTTGTGGTGCAGTGGTGGTGTCCCTACCTCAGGGCTAGAGGTCTCGTTTGGAGACCCACCTGTCCTGGAGGCAGGTCAGGTTGACAAACAGGTTGATATAACAAACAGGTTGATGTAAAAAAATTACAAGAATAATTTGTTATGCCTTATTGGTCTGATAGGAGCAAGACCACTGTTTCTGGATGGAAGAAAACTGGCAAAAATATTACCGTCTTATGTCCTTCTCATAGGAATGTACCTTCGCTATTGAAACGACAGTAAATCTCTGGCATTTCTTACGCTGCTTCACCTGACTTTGCTCCTTTGTATATCCATGCCTCTACCCCGTGTCCAGCTCTGGCTATTCAGGTTTGAGGTAGACATCACCTCACAAACCCTCTGACCTTCACCAACTAGAAGTACAAAAACATCAGGTACATGAGAACACCACCACTCCAACTCCTCTCCCAGAGCACACCTATTTCTCATTGTTTTTGAGTCAAAATCCATTCCTCTAGATGCATCTTCACCACACCAATTCAAGAATATGGTGTACCATCACTTTCTCAAGTGCAGTTAGGGATGGGCAGTAAATGCTGAGTTAGCTAGTGATGCCCACATTCCCTGAATGGAACGGAGCTAAATATTGGAGCCACAACTGATGCGTTTCTCCTTTATTCTTTCATGGGTTGCAGTCGTTGCTGACAAGGCCAGCATTTATTGCAAACCTCTAATTACCCTTGCACTGAATGGCATGATAACACTTTGAAGAACATTGCTAAGTGTCAACCTTGTTGCAGTGGGCCTGGAGTCAAATATAGGCCAGAGCAGGTAATGAGAGCAGCTTTTCTTCCCTGAAAGACATTAGTGAACCAGATGAGTTTTTATGAACAATTGATAGTTGTTTCATGCTCAACAATACTGTAATTAACTTCATATTCCAGATTTTTAAGAATAATGAATTAAGTAAAACATTGGCAGGATCAGAACTAAACCCTTGTGTCAATGTCCTTGGTTGCTAGTCTGGTGACATTACCATTAGGCCACCAATCTCACTATAGACAAGATGGTAACAAACAGATCACACTTGGAACCTTTGTTTGTCACTGCCAAATGACGATGAGTAAGAAATGACAATTGCAGTATAGTCCCAGCACAATATATGAGACAGCGAACCTCTGGCAAACAGTTTCTTTTCTGTTCGTAGGATGTGGATGTTGCTGGCTGGGTGAATATTTTATTGCCCATACTTCATTTCCCTGGGTAATGTGACAGTGAGCTACCTTCTTGAACAGCTGCAGTCTTGGGAGTATAGTACTATTAGAGAGCAAGTTCCAGGAGGATTTTGATACTGAAGGGACTCCAGACTGCACAGAGAATGAGCTGGGAGGGCTGCAGGAGTATTTCAGGACTTGAACTAGACTTCCTGCAGAATTGAACAGAATGATTGCTTTTGAATGTTTTCTGTCCCAATATGTAGATTTTCAAATGTAGATTGGAAGGATTATTTTGGTTCAAAGGTCGCATTGAATGGGAGATTTGCGGAGAGTTCAGAGGAGGGTGAGGTTGCTCGTTCTGAGTTTGAGAGAGGTGTAGGTTTGGTCAGGATTTCTGGAAGGGGTAGGATGTTGTATGGTGTTAGGATGATTAACTTTTTTCTTGTATGTGGGATGTGGGCATTTTTAATTGGCCATCTCTAATTATCTCACAGAAGACTTTAACAACTGTGGCTGGCTAGGCTATTTCAGTTGGCGAAGAAGATTCACCATTACTGTGAACCCAGAGTCACATGTGAGCCAGACAAAGCATTAGTAAATCTGATAAGCTTTATACTAATTGCAGTGGTAACATGAGTAATAGACTAACTTTCAATTCCAGATTTTACTGAATGGTACCATGGTAGGATTCAGACCTTGTTCCTTTGACCATTAACCTGTGGCTTGGATTACTAATACCGTGCCAACACCACCATCTCCCCTCCTGCTTCCCTTGGCCCATGGGCACTACTATAAAAGCATTTACAGCATGGATCCGAATCTTCCGGTTCTGTTTTACCTGTTGGGTTTCACAAGGTTCGAAACACCCAATAACACATTACCAATAAAATGTCTGTTACAATGGCTGTGTAGGTCCCCCCTCAAAATATTTTAGTCACTTCCCTCCTGGGTGTGAATTTGTTATTCATCCACACCAACAGAGACAGTATCTTCCTGTTAGTATGAAGGGCAAGGCTGGTAGGACTAGGGAATGCTGGATAATTAGAGAAATTGAGGTTCTGGTCAAGAAAAAGGAGGCATATAATAGATATCAGGTAAGAGTTATCAGGTAATAGATAGCTGGGATCGAATGAATCCCTAGAGGAGTATAAAGACTGTAGGAGTGTACCACTCACCTTATCACCCCTCATGATTTTATAAACCTCTATAAGGTTACCCCTCAACTTCCTATGCTCCAGTGAGAAAAGTCCCAGTCTGTCCAGCCTCCCCTGATAACTCAAACCCTATATTCGTGACAACATCCTGTTCAATCTCTCTGAACCCTCTCCAGCTTATAATATCCTTCCTGTAAGAAGGCAACCAGAACTGGACACTGTACTCCAGAAGAGGTCTCACCAACACCCTGTTCACCCTCAACATGACATTCAAACTCCTGTACTCAAAAGTCTCATCAATGAAAGCAGGTGTCTTAAACACCTTCTTAACCACCCCGTCTATATGTGCTGCAAACTTCAAAGAATTATGTACCTGAACCCGTAGATCTCTTTGTTCTGCTACACTACCCAAGACCTTACTTTTAATTGTATAATCCTGCCCACGTTTGTTTTGCCAAATGCAATACTTCACATTTATCCATAGAACATAGAACATTACAGCGCAGTACAGGCCCTTTGGCCCTTGATGTTGCGCCGACCTGTGAAACCAATCTGAAGCCCATCTAACCTGCACTGTTCCCTTATCATCCACATGTTTATCCAATGACCATTTAAATGCCCTTAAAGTTGGCGAGTCTACTACTGTTGCAGGCAGGGCATTCCACGCCTTTACTACTCTCTGAGTAAAGAACCTACCTCTGACATCTGTCCTATATCTATCACCCTTCAATTTAAAGCTATGTCCCCTCGTGCTAGCCATCTCCATCCGAGGAAAAAGGTTCTAACTGTCCACCCTATCTAACCCTCTGATCATCTTGTATGTCTGTATTAAGTCACCCCTTAACCTTCTTCTCTCTAACAAAAACAGTCTCAAGTCCCTCAGCCTTTCCTCATAAGACCTACCCTCCATACCAGGCAACATCCTGGTAAATCTCCTCTGCACCCTTTCCAATGCTTCCGCATCCTTCCTATAATGCGACGACCAGAACTGTACGCAATACTCCAAGTGTGACCGCACCAGAGTTTTGTACAGCTGCGACATGACCTCACGGCTCCGAAACGCAATCCCTCTATCAGTAAAACCTAACACACCGTACGCCTTCTTAGCAACCCTGTCAACCTGGGAGGCAACTTTCAGGGATCTATGCACATGGACACCAAGATCTCTCTGCTTATCCACACTACCAAGAATCTTACCATTAGCCCTGTACTCTGTATTCGGGTTACTCCTTCCAAAGTGAATCACCTCACACTTTTCCGTATTAAGCTCCATTTGCCACCTCTCAGGCCAGCTCTGCAGCTTATCTATGTCCCTCTGTAACCTGCAACATCCTTCCACACTATCCACAACTCCACCGACTTTAGTGTCATCCGCAAATTTACTAACCCATCCTTCTACGCCCTCATCCAGGTCATTTATAAAAATGGCAGACAGCAGTGGCCCCAAAACAGATCCTTGTGGTACACCACTAGTAACTGAACTCTAGGATGAACATTTCCCATCAACCACCATCCTCTGTCTTCTTACAGCTAGCCAATTTCGGATCCAAACCGCTAAATCACCCTCAATCCCATGCCTCTGTATTTTCTGCAACAGCCTACCATGGGGAACCTTATCAAACGCTTTACTGAAATCCATGATAGGGATGGCCTAGCCAATGACGACCTCATCCCGTGAATGAATAAAAAGGAAAAAACTAAACTCCATCTGCCATCCTCGGCCCACTGACCCAATTGGTCAAGATCTCGTCAAGATCTCTTTGTAATCTTAGAAAGCTTTCTTCACTGTCCTCGATTCCACCAATTTTGGTGTCATTCGCAAACGCACTAACCATGCCTTCTATATTCTCATCTAAACCATTTATATAAATGGCAAACAAAAATGGACTCAGCACCGATTCCTGTGGATCACTGCATGTAACGGGCCTCCAGTCCGAAAAACAGCCATTTTTTTTCTGAAGAAAGGTCTAGGCCTGAAACGTCAGCCTTCCTGCTCTTCTGATGCTGCTTGGCCTGCTGTGTTCATCCAGCTCTACACCTTGTTACCTCCACCATCACTGTCTGTCTCCTGCCATTAAGCCAATTTTGTATCCAATTGGCAAGCTCACCCGTGGATCTCATGTGAATAGGGCCCCTTAAAGTGTGACCTTATAGAGGTTTATAAAATCATGAGGGGCATAGATAGGATGATAATGTAAGTCTTTTTCCATGGTACAGGAGATCAAAACTAGAGGGCATAGGTTTAAGGTGAGAGGGGAAAGATTTAAAAGGGATCTAAGGGGCAACTTTTTCACGCAGAAATTGGTCCATGTGCAGAATGAGCTGCCAGAAGTGGTGAAGGCTGGTACAATTACAACATTTAAAAGGCATCTGGGTTGGTATATGAATAGGAAGGGTTTAGAGGGATATGGGCCAAATGCTGCTAAATGGGACTAGGTTAATTTAGGATACCTGGTCAGCAAGGACGGGTTGGACTGAAGGATCTGGCTCTGTGCTGTATGGCTCTATGACTCTAAATATAGCTGTAAGCGGATGATTTGGCTTCTGTATAAGATTGATCCTTTTTTTTCACCTTTCCCACTCACCCAAATCCTACTTAATCTCATTTGTTAAAGGTATCCTCTCAGAGCCACAGGAGGTGATTGAATTTGATTAAGAATTTTATTAAAACATTGAGTTATAGAGCAGAATGAAGCTATTATGGCCATTATTCCTGTGTTAGCTTGTTGAAAGTGCAGTCCAGTTAGTCTCTGCCCTCTCCCCATACCCCTGCCAATTTATGAAAGGTGGCTGGATGCAGATCCAACACCAGCTTGGATAATAGATCGGAAAAGGAAATATTTTCTCAACTTTTTCACTGCAAAGTCAATGTGATAAGCGAGTGTTAAAAAATGAATGACTGAGTTCACTTGAAGTGTTGTGTTTTTGTTGCAGACAGCAACAACAGGAGCCCTTTGAGAAACCTTCTAAAAGGTCTTCAGTAACGGTAGCTTTGATCTGATGTTGTTTATGAGCATTAAATTGAACATCATCATTGTCAGTACTTGACATGGAACCATTGGCTTCAATCCAAGCTCTAGTTCAAAGGCACTGTGAGGCTGGTCATGTCCTAGTCTATTAGCCTGATCCCCTGGAATAATGTACAATTCACAATATTCAAATGGATTTATTCAGGTTGATGTGAAAAAGCTATTGGCTTGGCTGTGTTTATTGCTATATTACTTGTGGTTATGGAGTGAATGCTAAGATATGGTATTAACATCTCTGAAGATACAGTTTCAATCTTCCTCAATCTATTGAATTCAAGGCTGCATTGCATTTGCAGCTCACAGAAGAGGGTGGTGCTCACTCTGTAAGTAAAAGTAACAATGTCAGGAATTTCCTACAGTGTAGAAAAAACACTGCACAATGTTTCAAAGAAAACAGATGCCAAGCTAGAAAAACTTGCATTTGTTATAGCCTCCTTTGCTTTACTGATCTGTCCTTACAGCTCTGGCAGTTGCTTGAAAAGTATGCCCTGCCCTCCATGGGAAAAAGGAACATGTCCAGGCATTGCACTGTTTTATGAAGCCTTGGAGAAATCAGCTCCCTGGAGCATTCTCCATGACAGCGTCTCGACCAACGAGCGTTGACTGGCCAACCAATTGGAGTGATCTTAAAGAGGTTATTAGAAGCATGAGGGGCATAGATAAGGTGAATTGCGATGATCTTTTCACTAAGATGGGGGAATTCAAAACTGGAGGGCATAGATTTAAGGTGAAAGGGAAAGATTTGAACGGGACCTGACAGGCAACTTTTTTACGCAGATGGCGAAGCGTGTATGAAATGAGTTGCCAGAGGAAGTGGTAGAGTCAGCTACATTTAAAACATTTAAAAGATATTTGGACAGGTACATGAATAGGGAAGGTTTGGAAGGATATGGACAAAACGCAGGCAAATGGGACTAGTTTAGTTTGGGAAACCTGGTTGCATGGACAGTCGGATCGAAGGGTCTGTTTCTGTGCTGTTTGACTGTATGGTTCTATTATGCTCTTTCCTCGTGCAGTATAATATGCTAAAATTTAGTACTCATGCACTTGTGTTGATGAGTGCAAGTGAGAAACTTTGACAGCATCTCCCTGTTTTCAACAGCTGAAAGCTGCTCCAAGTACTGTAATGAGTTATGTCAATACTCAATCAAATCTCAGTAACTCATGCTCAGATACTTGCCAGTCAAGTAACAGCACACTATTGATAAGTTGCTTTAGGAACTTCTTTGAAGGACTCAATGGAAAAATGCACCAGGTGGAGTTGTTGTACTGAAGAGTATAAAACAGAAGACCTCACGTTCCAGTCTTAGTCTGTTATGAATTGATTAATATCAACTACAGGAAACCAATGAATTAGTCAGAGAGAGACAAGAATCAGCCAAGTTTCTCGAGTTGCTACAGAGTAACCTCTGCTGTACTGATGTATGTCCGATGAAGAGGAGGTTTGGTTCACTTGCAGTGTTGTTCTAGGCTATGCCTAGGCTTTTCCAAGACCAGTACTCAACTTAAAGCCAGTACTAACCCACTATTTCAATTGGGTTCACAACCTTGATAAGCAAAATTAGCTTTTATTTTCTTCTTATGAGGAACGAGAAATATCAGACCTTTATAAAATTTTGATTGTGTTATAAATAGTATCTTCTGTCCATTTTTAGTCATCACAGTTTAGGAAGGCTATGAGGGCCCTTGAGAGCCTGCAGAGGAGATTTACCAGAATGGTTCTTTAGTGATTGTAATGAGGGCCAGGTGGATCTCATTGACTATGTGATCCTTGTTGGGTCTGTTAACCTGGACCAATCAGGAGGCCCTGGCTAACATATACAACCAGGTGATTCCTCCTCTAATTCCATTTTGATTTGATCCCTACCCTCCCCCTCACATTTTCTTTCACGTAGGCTTTGTCCCTAAAAAGGGCTCTGTTTGATACTGATTCTTTGTCACATGGGTGTTTTTTCCTTGGTGGTATGTTACTAAAGTTATTTGCACACCTGGTGTTTTTTACTGTGTCTGACACCTGCATGGGTGCAACAAGATGCTGGGGAAAATAAGCATTACTGCTGTAGGGTTTTAAAAAAAAACATATATATATAGCTAGGTGATTCAGAGTCTCCTCATTGAAGATACTGGCTTTGAGCTAGCTAATCAGAGCCCGTGTACTATGCACATGTAAATAAGGGGTGATTTAGTAGTGGGATACTGGCCTCTGTTCAGTTATTTCAGGTTCTGGGTACAAGGGACTGGTGTGAGTTTACGTGCAACAGAGTATTTTACCTGATATGGCAATGTGTTTATTATCTGCTGTAACACAGAAATTGGGCATGGATGCTAAGATATTGAAGAATCCATTTATTATATGTAAATAAAATGTACTAATATTATATTTACAGGTACCTAAGTATCTGAAGCTAATGCTAAGCTATTAGATTGCAACAGACCAGTATGCTTCCAGTAGAGTGTCATGCTTCAAGTGATGAATAGTAGGGTGGAGAATGAGACTTCTATGTCCTCAGTTTGCAGATAATGTACTGTACATTTTTTTTATAGGTATGCTGATTGTGAAGCGTACACAAAACCAAATGGTGAGGTGAGAGAAGCTAGAATTGCTGTCCTTGCAGCAAAGAGAGATTGAGGGGAGATTTGATTGAGGTGCGCAAGACCCTGACATGTTTGGATCAGGTGGACAAAGAACAATCTGTTCTTGTCACCTGACGGTATAAGGACTAAGGAACAAAGATTTGAATTTTTGGGCAAGAGAGGACTGGAAAAAGAGTAATGAGGAAGAATATTCTTTATGCAGCGAATGGCAATGAACTGGAACTATTGCCCATGAGGGCAGTGGAAGTGGAGAGAGTCCATTATTTCAGAAGGAAATTCAATGGCCCCTTGATAGAAATAAACATTTTGGGCGCCAGGAATGGAGTGGGGCCATGGGCCTAAATGAATAGTTCTAAAAAGAGTTGGCATGGACTCAATGGACCGAATAGCCTCATTCTGTGCCATAATGAAATCATGACTAGCGAAGGTCCCAGATGTCCAGAGGTGGCCATGGAGTCAGCAGCAGAAGAGGTCAGAGGAAGCACACAGATAATTTTGAGGAAACCCTGTGGACTAAAAATGGCTGCAGCTGGCACCAAGGTACTTGAAGTTCTTGAGCCTTGCTGGCTCCAGCCTTCCTCCTCTCTCTGGCCCCAGGTTAAACTTCTTCCCAATGGTGACTTCACAGTGGGTGTAGTTCCCTGTAGTTCCTAGTATGCTCAGATTCCCATTCCAATTTCTGCTGCTGCCCACTAGCACTGACGTTGTTCATTCTCTTCCACGGTTCTCCACTCAGGACTATGATGGAATACTCCCCACTTTCCTGGAGGGTGCAGCTCCAACAATGCTCATGAATCTTGACATCATCCAAGACAAAGCAGCTCATTTCATTGGCACCACATCCAAAAACATTCACTCCCTCCACCACAGATGCTCAGTAGCAGCACCAGGGACCTGGGTTTGATTCCACCCTCGGGCAACTGTCTGTGTGGGGTTTACACATTCTCCCCGTATCTGTGTGGGTTTCATCCGGGTGCTTCCGTTATCCTCCCACAGTACAAGGATGTGCAGGTTAGGTGGATTGGCCATGGGAAATTGCCCATAGTGTCCAGGGATATTTAGGCTAGGGGATTAGCCATGGGAAATGCAGGGCTACAGTTTAGGGGGGTGAATGTGAGTGGGATGCTCTTTGGAGAGTTAGTGTGGACTGGTTGGGCCGAATGGCCTGTTTCCACACTGTAGGGATTCTTTGACTTATTCTATGACTCTTTGAGAGAGAAAAAAGCTTTGCCTAATCTCTGTACGAAAGAGATGATTGCTGATTTTTGAACAGTGGTCCTGGATTGCCCCATAAGGGGAAACATCCTTGCTGTATCGACAGTGTCAAAACTCCTTGTACATTACATGTTTCCATCAAAACTGAATCCCTATTCTTTCTACCAAAGTGTAGTAAAGGCACATTTTTCTGTTTTAAACTTCATTTGCTATTGATTTGCCCAGAAGCTTATTAATTGCTATGACTGAATGTCAGTGGTGCATGCTTTGGGATGCGGTGCCAATGAAATGAGCTGCTTTGTCCTGGATGGAGTCAAGCTTCTTGAGAGTTGTTGGAGTTGCGCCCATTGAGGCAAGTGGGGAGTATTTCATCACACTAACCTTCAGTGTTGAATTTCTACCACTCCCCACCAACCTGGACAGGATAAAACACAATCTATAGTTTGAAGTGGACAAGAGGCCGTGGCATAGTCCTCTGGAAAAATTGTTATTACGCCTAGGGCTTATCTAACAGTGTGTGCTTAGAGGGAATGTGGAGGTGAGAATTCACCAACTGTTAGACAATGGCTCAGAAACAATTCCGTATCTACTGAGGCTTATACTGAGATATCCATGGGGCTATCTTGAGCTCTGTTACATCTACACACACGCTCCATTGAAGGCAGTGAGCGTATCGGGCCTCTCACATGTTAAAAAGCAATGAAGCTAAAATGTATTCGTGCTCGCCTGTTAAATTGCATAGGGATCATTGGTCTGTAGTAATAAAGTAATGCACTGGACACAAAGTGGCATAAAAACAGCAACGCTAGAAACATTCCATCTGAAAAAAGAAAACATCTTTGCCAACAATTCGCTCTACCCACCCCCCACCCCCCCGATTCTGAAAGCAACGTCTGGTTACTAACGAGGGAGGAGGTGGGAGCTCAAGGGTGGGATAAATACAGTAAAGAAAAATGATTTATTGATTTATTTTTCAAATGCTGCTTTGCACGGAATGTTGCTGCTTTAGAAAGAGAACAATCTTCTAAATGCTTTCCTGGTATTAAGTTACTTTGAGAGGCAGCTTTCCGTTTAGATGTGAGGCCTCGCATGTTCCTCTAATATTGTTTTCCTTATGCATGGTTGTCGGTAGTCTTTCTGGCAGTGATAATCCAAAGGAGCTCCAGCTGCCAGTCATCATGTGTGCATGCATTCAACAATGGCAGCGCATCTCAGCCAGGCACTGACCTTATTCTTGTCCGAGGTCTAAACTCACCTTTGAATATTGTCCATCCACAGTAGATAACGAATAAGGGGCAGAAGGAAGAACTCTCATTGACCTTTTCTCTTCACTTTTATAGAATTGTAGAATCCCTCCAGCGTGGAAGCAGGCCATTTGGCTCATCAAGTCCACACCGACCCTCCGCAGAGCATCCCACCCACACCCGCTCACTACCCTATCCCTGTAACCATGTATTTCCCATGGCTAACACACCCAGCCTGCACATCCCTGGACACTATGGGGCACTTTAGCACGGTCAGTGCATCCTAACTGGCACATGTTTGGACTGTGGGAGGAAACTGGAGTATCCGGATGAAACCCGCACAGACGCGGGGAGAATATGAAAAACCCCACACAGCCAGTCACCCAAGGCTGGAATCAAACCCAGGTCCCTGGCTCTATGAGGGAGCAGTGCTAACCACTGAACCAACGAGCCACCCAGTATCATCAAGGTGGACCATTGTTAGCCATGGCTCAATTTGTAACATTCCCAGCTATACTCAGGGGAGTGCTGGTCACATTTGAGGCTTAAGCACGAACCTTCGGCTGGTACTCCAGTGTTGCACTGTTGGAAAAGTTATCTTCTATACATTCACGACTCTGCCTATTCCAGAGGGGGCTTTAAAACCTTTTGGAATTATTTTGCTGAAGGGTGGGACTGTTACCCCAAGGTCTCAGTCAATAATTTTCCCTCAGCCTGCATCTAAAAACACTTGCCTTGGTGATTAGCACATTTATATTTGAGGGAGCCTTCTGTGTGTGAATTGACTGGTGTTTAGTACATTTGGATAATCACTAACACTTTAAGCATATCAACCTTGGAACATTGGGCACAATACAGTTTGGGATATCCTGAAGTCATAAAGGGTGCTGTATTTATGCAAGTCTTTCTTTTGTTCAGTTTCTCCTGCATACCCAGATCAATTGACTTCAGCACTGATGAGATATCAAAGTTGGGTTCACCCTGGGCCTGTGGTTCTCTGTTCCACACTGAGTGTTACATCTATTTAGGCTCCTTGCAAGAGCATATTTAGGTCAGGCACACACATTGACATATACACCTGAACAAATGGCATTTTGATGAAATGCCTTTTAATTGCTTCACCAGACCTTGAGAGGGCTATTAAAATGCCTGTGTCGCTTGAAGCCACCATTGTGCAGTCATATTTATAAATCTGATTTTTATTTCTGGAGTGATACACAATGTGAAGGCATAGCCATTAACGCAAACATGAAATGTTATCGATCCCATGTTGTTGAATCTTGCTGCTGTGTACTTCAGAAGGAGTTGCATTGTGCTGTGTTCTCTGCTTGACATTCAGGTTTGCTCCCTGCATTGGAAGTCTCTCTCTGCACATTTATTTTCCACCTATTACAGGTCTGTTTGGAATCTTTTAACCATCTGAAGGGCAGTCCTGGGGAGGCATTGGAGGTGCTGTCTTTCAGCAAAGACATCAACTTGGGACCTCATCTGCTCTCCTTGGCAAGAGATGCCTACTTCAGAGTAGAGCCTGGGAGTTACCCCTATAATGCACTGTGCAGCACCTAACCCTTAACCAACATCCCAAAAAAGAAAACCAGATTATTTGCTTATTATCACATTATTTGTAGTAGCTTGCTATGCACAAATTGATCGCCATGCTTCCTTCACTGCAAATGTGGCTACATGTCAGAAATACACCATTGCTTGTAAAATGATTTAGGTCATCTTGAGGTGGTGAAAGATACTACATAAATGCAAGTCTTTCATTTCTTTCTCTCCGCTGTCGTGAGGTGCCGCTAGGGTCTATCTCTAGTCCACCTCATTCCTGGGGAAGAGACCTGGGGGTTGAAGCCTCAAATCCCCACTTGTGCGTGGAATCCAGGCTGATTTATAGAGTCATACAGCACAGAAACAGACCCTTCAGTCCAACCAGTCCATACTGAACATAATCCCAAACTAAACCAGTCCTACCTGCCAGCTCCTGGTCCATATCCCTCCAAACCTTTTTTATTCCTGGGCTTACCCAGATGTCTTAAACATTGTAATTGTACTCACATCCGCCACTTCCTCAGGAAGTTCATTCCAAATGTGAACCACCCTCTGTGCAAAAAATCTACCCCTCATGTCTTTTTTAAATCTCTCTCATCTCACCTTAAAAATGTACCCACCTTGTCTTGAAAGCCTCTATCCCAAGGAAAAGACACCTATCATTAACAACAAAAACAAGGTCACTGGAAAAGCTCAGCAGGTCTGGCAGCATCTGTGAAGAAGAAAACAGAGTTAACTTT
>JAHRHZ010000008.1:8660916-8676403 GCA_024137785.1 Ginglymostoma cirratum | reverse complement strand
TTTTCTCCTCCACAGATGCTGCCAGACCTGCTGAGCTTTTCCAGCAACTTTGTCTTTGTTCCTGATTTACAGCATCCGCAGTTCTTTCGGTTTTTACACCTACCATTAACCCTATCTAAACCCCTGATGATTTTATAAACTTCTATAAGGTCACCTCTCAAGCTCCTATGCTCCAGTGAAAATCTACAACAACAAAACAGTAAGAAACTTTGCAATTATATTGGATTTTCAAATTTAGTTAAACCTGGTTAGATCTCTCACAGGAGAGATTATCAGATAAAATTTAACACTGAACTTCAGGAGGAAATATTAGGACAGTTTTAAGGTGTATTTTCAGAGATGAAAGTGATGTGCAGACAATTAGGAAGGGGATTGCAAAGCTAACGGACCATGTCTATTGAAGGGATGACTGTCGAAGGTGGAGTGAGAACAGAGTTGGAGGAATGCGGAATATTCAGCAGGGCTTGACTAAGTGACAGAGTAGGGAGAAGTGAAGAAATAATGGGATTTGAAGACAAGATAGTAAATTATAAGGTTGAGACTTTATTTAAATTTACTTGGCTAGCATTTGTTGCCTAACACTAGCTGCCCTTCAGCTGGGTTGCTTGCTAGGCCATTTCAAAAGACAGTTGAAAGTCACTCAAGTTGCTGTGGATCTGGAGTCACATGTAGACTAGATCAGGTAGGATTGGCAGTTTCCTTCCCTGAATGACATTAGTGAACCAGATGTGTTTTCGCACAAAAATAAACAATGGTTTCATGGTTATCAGTAGATTCTTAACACCACATTTTTTTTAAGTGAATTCAGATTCCATCATCTGCAATGCAGGATTTGAACCTGGGTCTCCAGAGCATTGGCTGAGTTTCTGGATTAAAAGCCTAGCGATAATGTCACTATGCAATCACCTCCCAATACTGCCTGACTGAGAGATCTTTTATTGTGTGTTTGTTGTCATTTTGAGTTTTGGTTCAAGACAGGTTGGTCTAAGAGAAGTGTTGCGAAGTTGGATAGTGTACTTGTGGATTGGGAGGCAGGAAGGTAGAATTTGGTGTTTGTAAAATCTTGACAGGGAAAGCATTGCATGGCTCCTTTAAAAGATGAGTAACAAGGTGTAGAGCTGGATGAACACAGCAGGCCAAGCAGCATCAGACGAGCAGGAAAGCTGACGTTTTGAGTCTGGACCCTTCTTCAGAAAACCTTTTCTGAAGAAGGGTCCAGACCCGAAATGTGAGCTTTCCTGCTTCTCTGATGTTGCTAGGCCTGCTGTGTTCATCCAGCTCTATACCTTGTTATCTCAGATTTTCCAACATCGGCAGTTCCAACTATCTTTAAAAGATGATATGCTTTTTCTGTGCTCAGAGATTTAAAATGGACATTTGTGAGCAGCAGCTTGAAAGTTTGCAAGTACACAGAGAGCACCTGAATTGAAACATTTGTATCAAAAGGCTGTACAATTAGCAGGCCAAGCAACAGTTTTTACCAAGACAAAAAGTTTTGAATTTGGCCAATCAGTTTGAACCTGGCACTTAGAGACCAAAAACCATTTCAATTTAAATCTGATGGTTTTGACAACATAGGACCAATCTTATCAGAAGAAATATTTACATGTCATCAAGGGTATAAAAGAAGGGGCAGTTGGACAAAGCAGCAGAGCTAACTGCCATCTGCCAGAGTTCACAGCTCTGAGCTCTCAAGAGAGAATCGCTGGCTCTCACAGCCTCCTCTATGTCTTAGAGGAAGCACCACTTAAATAACAAAGGTACCCTATGGACAACTAATTAATATTCCTGACAGAAGAATTGACGGAGAAGGCACAGAACATTTCGGAAGACACATAACCTGGCTGTAATTTTGAGAGACCAAATTCCACTTTTTTTGTATTTATTGAAACAGCTTACTATTAAATCTTGTTTTATTTGGAAATAGTTAGAGGTTAGAAGGGATTTATTCAGTTTGTTAATAGTTAATTTGTTTACTGTTAGAGTTATATAAATAAATTGTAACATGTTGATTGTAAAGTGAGTGTCAGGGATTTATTTTATTTAACCGCTAGAAATTGCTGAAAGGCAGGTTACACCACTTTTCATACTCCTTTTATAGATTATAGGGTGAGATGCTCCTCTTTGAGTGTTTCAGTGTTAGTTCTCAGAAGGGGGACAACCTCCACTTTTACAACAGAAGGCAAAGTCATGAACTGCCTTTAGGCTAAGACTTCAAAATAACATGATTTATTACATGTTAATACTAAATACTGCCATACGGGGCTCTAATCTTATTGTTGCGTAAGGTAAAGACTGAAACATTGTCTTTGCATGTCATATCCACATGCTGCCTCAATCTTTCTGATCTCACATAGTCTTATCGAGTTTTTTAACTCTGCCTGTACTGTGCTATTTGTGCTCAGTGATGTGAGTCCCGTGGCAACACTGCAAGATTTCTCCAGGGTCCTGAAACCCTTACACAGCAGGATCGAATATTGGTCAGTGAACTCAGGGCGATGAATGAACGGGACTTGTTATGGGTTCGGATAGAGGCAAAAAAGTTTAAGATAATGCAGTGATTGGGACAGGTAGATCTCACGTACTGTGAGAACCTTGATTAGGGTCAAGCAGGGAGCCCTGGCTGACAGATATAACAAGAGTCTCAAAGAGTCTTCTCGCTTGAGGGATTGGCTCTGAGCTGGCTGGTAAGAGCCCATGTACTGTGAACATGTAAATAAAGGGTGACTTGGTGACGGGATACTGGTCACCGTGCAGTTATTTCACATCAGTTGCAGTGTATGTACAGTGGAAGATGAGAGAACAGCCAGGAGAGCATTGCAATCGTCAAATTATTTGACTGCTGAATACTGGACTTGATAATTCACTGTGGTATTGACAGAATGGAAGACACATAGATGCCATTATTGTAAAGATGTAGGAGCATTATTAAAGGATACATACTGAAATGTTTTTCTTTCCAAACTGACTTTAAAACACTTCTCACTGCACCTGCCGTGATTAAGTCACGTCATCGCATGTCAAGGAAGAAAAGCACGTCTTCAAGTACATTCGCATTGGAAACAACGATAAGCAAAAATAAAACCCTGTAGCTCACGGAGTTTGAGAGATTGGAACCCTGTTGTCCTTTCAACGTCTTTTCGTCTTTTAATCAGATTGTGGGCCTCAGTTGACAATGTGTATTCTATGGACTGAAGAGCTATGATACGTCAAAATCCCTTGAGTATACTTCCACCTTCTGACAATCTTTCAGATATTGCTACTTCTTTTCTGGGTAACTTTCATTGTCTTTTTTTTGTGAAACTCATCAAGCTGACTGATGTCATTTGAGGAGAGGGAAGACTCCTTGGTACAAAGTGTCAGTGCTGTGTAGTCCCTGGACAAGGGGCTGCTTGGATTAGCGATGGAAGGGTAAACTGTCTTTTACTTTGCCCCCAGTGATGTGTTTTGCACTCAAGCTCAGGCAGTACACATCTTTCTTCTCATATTCCTGTGACATCTTCCATTACCATGTAGTTAGAAACCCGGACGCCAAATCGAGGTCCAACAGTTCAGTGCAACAGTGACGGCTTTCTGCACTGTAGTCAGTGCAATCCTCAAATAGTCACCGAGTCCAGCACCTTGTTTGTGCCATACTTAAGTGGTCGTACATGGCCATCATTCTGAGGGAAACATGGGAGCCCTTCCAATAGCCTGATCAACATGGACACCTTAAACCATAGCACCAAAATGGACTGGATGATTGTTCATTCCTGCAATAGAAAATATGTTATTAAACTTGAAAGAGTTGAGAAAATATTTACAAGGATGTCGCCAAGGTTGGAAGGTTTGAGCTATAAGGAGAGGCTGAATAGGCTGGGGCTATCCTCCCTGGAGCATGGGAGGTGACCTTACAGAAGTTTATAAAGCATGAGAGGCATGGATAGGATGAATAGTCAAGGTCTTTTCTCCAGGGGATAGGGGAGTCCAAAACTAGAGGGCATAGGTTTAAGGTGAAAGGGAAAAGATTTAAAAAGGACCTAAAGGACAACATTTTCACGCAGAGGGTGGTGTATAGATGGAATAAGTTGCCAGAGGAGATGGGGATGACGAGTACAATTACAACATTTAGAAGGCATCTGGATGAGTATGTGAATAGGAAGAGTTTAGAGGGATATGGGCCGAATGCTGGCAAATGGGACTAGATTAATTTAGGATATCTGGTCAGCATGAATGAGTTGGACTGAAGGGTCTGTTTCTGTGCTGTACATCGCTATGACTCTATGACTCCATTTCATTGCAGCCCATATGATCTTGCTGTGTACAAGTGGGATGCCAGGTTTTCCCATTTCACAATGGTGGCTACAGTGAAAAAGTAATCCATTGGTTGCAAAGGTGTTTGAGATATCCTGTAGTCATGGAAGGTGCTATGTAAACTCACGTTCTTTCTAAAAAATGGGCCTAAAAAACCTCTGTAAATGGATACTGAGGTAACAAAGGGGGTTAAAAGAGGGCTACGGGGAGCTTGGTGAAATAAGTGGGTTTTAAGGATGATCTTTAGGAGGAGCAGGATATGGAGAAGCAGGAGTGGTTTGGGGAGACAGCTTTGTAACTTGGGACCAGGGTGGCTGAAGATATAGTTACCAGTTGTGGGAAATGGAGAAGAGGTGTTTGAGACCTCAGGCAGAGGAATGGAGAGATCAGGTCTGACAATGGGCTGGAAAAGGGATAGGAAGAGGTGAAGCCATGACGTGACTTACAGAGATGGAGAATAATCTTAAACTTGAAACTCTGGTGGAACTAGAAGCCAATATAGGCTGAACAGGGTGGCGGTCATTGGTTAATGGCATGGTGGGCTAAGCTTGGTCAGTTGCAGAGTTTTAGATTAACTGAAGTTTGTGGAAAGTATATGTTGGATTGTTGGAAGAAATAGCAATAGAGGTTGTATGTATCAAGAGACACTAGGTCTATATTCATTGGAGTTTAGAAGAGTGAAGAGGGATCTCCTAAAAACCTATAACATTCTAACAGGATTAGACAGAGTAGATGCAGAAGGAATCTTCTTAATGACCAAGGAGTCCAGAACCGGGGTCACAGTCTGAGGATAAGGGGTAGGCCATTTAGGATAGGAATGAAGAGAAATTGGAGAAATTCCTTCAGTCAGGGAGTGGTTGGTTTGTGGAATTCTCTGGTACAGGAAGCCATTGAGGCCAAAACATTGAAAACTTTCAAGGAAGATGTAGATATAGTTCTACATTTAAGACTAAAGGATATGGGAGAAAGTGGGAACAGGGGACTGAGTTGGATGGTCAGCCATGATCATAATGAATGGTGAAGCAGGCTCAAAGGTTCAGTAGGCTGAATGGCCTATTCCTGCTCATGTTTTCTATATTTCTAAGGGATATGCATAATTGAGCCTCGAGGTAATAAAGGCATGAATGAGGGCTTCATCAAGAGGTGAACTGAGGTGGTGAAGAGACAGGCAAATTTACAAATGTGGTCCTTATGATTGAGGAGATCAATGGTTGTATCTTGGGATGGAAAGGTGACCAATTTGGTAATATTTATAAGGCAGACTGCTTGCTGTTCTATAACCTGAGTTTCATTATAGAGGGAGATCCGACCGCCACATCCCTAGCTTCTTAATAAATGACCTTTTGGCATACCGTAGATTCCATGACAAAGCCTAGTAATTCAACACACATACAAATGGAACAATGCATTCCAATACATGAATCCTATGTATTTAGTGCAAAATAGGAATTGCCTGAAGTCTCCAATTAATTCTTTTAATTTGAAGTGGTTGGGTGTTGGTTGTGGGGGTATTCATTTGTCCATTGCATGGTGGCACAGTGGCTCAGTGGTCAGCACTGCTGCCTCACAGCACCAGGGACCTGGGTTCAATTCCACCCTCAGAAAACTGTCTGTGTGGGTTTGCACGTTCTCCCCATGTCTGTGTGGATTTGCTATGGTTTCCTCCCATAGTCCAGGTTAGGTGGATTGTCCATGGTGTCCAGGGCTGTGTAGGCTAGGTAGATTAGCCACAGGAACTATGGGCTTACAGGAATAGGGTAGGGGGGTAAGTCTTGGTAGGATGCTCTTTGGAGGGTTGGTGTGGACTTGATCTGCTGAATGGCCTCTCCATGTTGTAGGGATTCTATTATTCTCACTCACAGTAGCAATATATCAAGAACGACTACATTTAAAGAATTTAAATAGCTTAACAAAGTTTCACTGGTGCCTGATGCCTCAATTGCAATGGCGCTGAAAAGCGGGTTCTGCTCATAACGGGAACCAAATTCAATTTTGCCTCATCTATACTGCACTGGGAATATTGTGCTGTCTGATGAGGACTCCAGTAAGCTATAGCTTTCCAGTTTTACTCAGTGAGCAGTGTTAATTTAGTAAGAGATAATTGTAGGGAAATGTTCAACTCCAGTAGGCCTTGCTATGATTAGGAAATTAGTTTAATTTGTGCTGGTGCTATTTTTTTCCCACATGGTACATTTTCAGACCTGCAGGCAGAGGCAATAGACGGTTAGATACCAGAGCGAACAGAACACTAATCCTAATTTATTTTAGCCACATTCTGTGGTTGTTTGCCTAGATTGCTTGGAGATGTAAGTAGTGGGAGAAATTAGAAAGGATTGCATTTGTACCTCTTTAGATATTATTGAAAAATGTAGAGTCTGCTCTGAGTGGAGGAGCTGTTTGCTGCCCGGTACTGTCTCAGACTATCTTTCTGCGTTTTATCTTTTCATGTCGCTTTAAGAATTTTCTCAAACCTGTTGTTTTGATTCATCTGTCCAAGATGATTGAGGAATAATGTTACTTTCACAAAGCGTGCATTTTGGGTAGGATTACCCCTGCGAGGTAAAGAGCAAGAAAGGTTGAGGCATGTGTTACTTATGCTATTTTTGGTTCCCAATCTGAATATGTATTGGATATGTTAATATTGCCGGTTAAAGCTGCGTATAATCAACACTCACTTCACTGCATCCAACTGCAATGGGAATACTAGAACGTGGCAGAAAATCAATTAGCAATTTTAAAGTAGCTTTTTAAAGAAAATTTGTAGAGAGAGACATTCTAGATTTAACTCTTAAGCTCTTGGAGAAGAGCTCCTGTGCCTGTTAAGCTGCTTTTAAACTATACCCTGGTACTAGTGTACTTTCATTTCAAAACAGACCCACAGCAATGTGGTTGACTCTTAACTGCCCTCTGGGCAATTAGGGATGGGCAATAAATGCAGCCTGGTCAGCGACACCCTCATCCTGTGAATGAATAAAGAAAAAGAAAAGTTTGGTGAAGTAACCGCACAGAGGTCGGTATCCCATCACCAAGTTGCTCTTTCCTTACTTGTGCAAAGTACACTGGCTGTGGCCAACCATCTTGGAGTCAATCCCCTGAACTGAGGAGATTCTAAATCACGGTCAGCCAGGCTCCCTGATTGGCCCAAGTTAACAACCCCAATCAAAGATCTAATAGTCAACGATATCTACCTGGTTCCAATCACTATATTTGTAAAGTAGTATTAATAGCCTAGGCCCTGGATTTGGTGGAAAGGCCTCAATAATGCCATCACTCAGGTTGTGCTAAAATTGCAATCAGGACTCAATGTACCTCCTCTCCCTTATCTGTATGTGTAAACAGAGGGCTGAATCTGTTTTCTTTTGGCTAAGTCTCAGTTACTTCTAATTTTTAGGACGGTTTCCTGGTAAGAGGCCTAGTGATTCTCTCATCCTACCTTACCAAATCCACCTCATTAACTATGCACCCTGCCCCTCTCAACAAATTCTAGTCCCATCTTACCACATACCATTCCCAGAGTGCCTTGCTGAAAGATGGGTCTTTGAAAGGCCGCTCTGCAGTTGATCAAGTGTTGGCATTCCAGTGTTACTCAACACTGCCAACAGATGGCACAGATAGTCTCACTGCCTATGGCACATGACATAGCTGACACTCCTGTGCAATTTCTCTCCCTCTAGTTGCTTTTGAGCTATCAGGCCGCAAGAGGTTATGTGCAGGTGCAAAATTGACATCTCAGTGTGCTGTGCAGCAAGTTATTCCTCTCACTCGACAGATTCTTACCAATAAGCAGCCTGTCTGTGTCTGCCGAAAAGAACATGTCAATGTGGCAGTGCTGTTAGTCAGTATTCTAGCAGATGCAGAGTAATGAACAATGAAATCCTTCATTTTCCAGCTTTCCATCCACCTCGCTTGTCCCTGCAGCACCAGGTTGAATCTTCCCGGAATCTTTTGTTAGCTATTTCACTCAGTCTGAGTATTCCAGAACCAACTTCCATCATCAAGGTCCGTCTTAGTGATACCAACTGAGGCAGGGGACTTGAGTAGTGATGTTTTTCAATGCAACACAGCTGCCTTATTTTAATGGGCTCCCTTGCACACAAGTTTCACTTTGGGGAGGTGGGTTGTGGAGGTGGGATACAAACCTCAGAAGGAGATTGCTCGTGACTACGGGGAACAGACTTGTGCTGAAGAGCGCTGGTGAGAAGGCCTATCTTGTTGCCCTGGTGTTGAGCTCAATAGTATAAAAACCTGAAAAGACACGGGATCCTATACTGCATATTAAGGCCCTTAGAAGTACAGTCTGCTTGAACTCAACATTAATTGCAGATAGACTTGTGTGATTTGTGGTCCTGCCTTTTTCCCTAACCAGGAAGAATGAGACCTTTCAGAAACTGGGAGGAACTTCCAGATCCTACCCACTATTTTTGAAAGGCTATGGAATTGACCGGATCCCCAGAAAAATCTGGCCTTCGTTCGACCTTAAATTTCCAACAGCTCTGTCATTTTGATCTCCTTGCTTTTGAACAGAGACACAACTTTCACAAGCATTGGGCTTAGTTGTTAATACAAAAACAGTTCACTCTGCCATTTACAGCAATAGCCGGTGTTTCCATGCATGGCAATAATATATTTGTCTCTCTCTTTCTCTCTCTCTCTATGACTGTCTCTACCAAACAGTCATCCCATTTTCTGTGTTAAGGTGTGAAAACCATCACTTGATTTTCAACAGGTTACAGTTTGGGTTTCTTTCTCCATGGCAACCAGATCACATTGGCCTGTCTCCAGGCAGTGTTCAGTGAGGCCACTCTACCACTGATCCACAACATTCTGCTTCATCTAAAGTCAAAGGAAACACTTTAAATTTAAAATTCTTGAAAGCCCAATGATCATGCATGAGAGAGACGGTGGCAAAAATGGAGATCCTGGTCATAATTGCAAGCCAATTTTAACTGCCTACCCATTTGGCTTCTGCCCACGAGGGTTAGAATCACCGTGGTAATATCGACAGTGATGAAGCATTGCTGATGTGCACTCTTGCATTACAAAGTTCTTTAACTCTCATGCAGCTTTCTGAAAAATTGACTCAAAATTAAATTGTAGGAGTGTTAGCAGACGATTGTTTACAGAATGTGGGCAGTTTGTGTAAAGTAAGTAGGCTAATACTTCAGTTCATAAAGCAGACAAAAGGAAAGTTTATTAATGTTTAAATGACATAACTTCAAGACAATGCAATATTTTTCAGTTTGTTAAATCTAAGTATTTTTGTTTTGTTTCAAGTACAATGAATGCTGATCGTATCAACTCTTCCCCCAGGGCAAAGGAGAGTTTATATAAACAAATTTTCATTGGCCTTCTTGGAGGAACTGTGCCCAATTAGACTCCAATGCAATCATACTCATCCCATGCACTTTTCATGGCTTGATAGCCATCTAGCCACCCGAATGACTAGGGGGTGAACAATTCACCTCGCAGGAAAGAGGCAAAGGACATCACATGCGAAGCCACCGACATGGCTATGCTAAGATTTTGGAAATACCGCTTTATAGTTCCACAGAGAATGACTGGTACTCACATGCAGAGTTTTATAATCAGAAAGATTCTAAATTTGTGGGTGGCATGGTGGCTCAGTAGTTAGCACTGCTGCCTCACAGTCCCAGGGACCTGAGTTCGTTTCCACCCTTGGGTGACTGTGTGTGGAGTTTTCACATTCTCCCCATATCTGCATGGGTTTCCTCCCACAGCCCAAAGATGTGCAGGTTAGGTGGATTGGCCATGGGAAATGCAGGGATAGAGTGGGGGTGTGGGTCTGGGTGGGGTGCTCTTTAAAAGGTCAGTGTGGACTCAATGGGCCAAATTGTAGGGATTCTAACATACTGAAGTTGGCAGCCTTACCCCTTAAGGAGTTTGAATCAAAAATTAGATTGAGATTTGTTTCATTGTGAGACCCGTTCTCTGGTTTGACTGTAGCGAATTATCCAATGTCCAAACCAGGTGTTTTTTTGATGAGAGAATGAAACAGACAGATAAGCAGAGCATTGAGTTTTTATTTTCAGCTGTTTTCTGCTCAGCTGTATCATGATTCACTGAGCTGTACCACTGTTGATGAAATTCTGAGCGAGCGAAGGCGCAGTTAACAATTTTGAAAGGCCACTTGCTGAGTTTGGTGCCAAGATTTCCCAGTCATGCACTTTCTCCCCAAGTTCCTACTTCAGTCTTCATTTCCTACTGAGCTCCGATTCCCCAGTTTCCCATTCTAGCAATGAGATGGCATGGTGTAGTGGTAATATAAGTAGGCCAGCAATTTAAAGGCTTTGATTAATGCTCTGCGAGCATGTCTTCAAGTCTCCCACAGCAGCTTGTAGAGTTCCAAAATCTGGAAGTACAGACTTGTCTACTGCCCGTCATGAGTGTCTTGTGATAAAGACCCTCTGTCTTTTAGCAAAAGACATCTGCAATCCAGTTCTGAAGAAGAGATGTTGAACTTGAAGTATTAACTCTGTTTGATGCTGCCAGATCTGTTGAGCTTCTCCAGCGATCTCTGTAGTTATTTTGATTTGACTTGATTTATTGTAGTCACATATACCTAAGTACAGTGAAAAGCTTTGTTTAGCAAGCAATATGGGTAGATCATAACATACAAAGACATACAGATCATAGAGTGCTTAGACTGAGCAAGGCATACAGGTTACAACTGCACAGGAGGTGCGCAAAGCAAGATCAACATTATTTGAAGACAGAGACTCCATTCATCAGTCCAATAATGGTAGGGAAGAAGCTGTTCTTGAACCTGTGCATGTGAACAAGCTTCTGTATATTCTGTCTGATGGAAGAGATTGTAGGAGAGCATTACCAGGGTGGGAGGGAGGAGGGATCTTTAATGATGTTGGTAGCCTTTCCGTGGCAACGAGATGGAGTCCATGGATAGGAGGTTGGCTTCTGTGATGGTCTGGGCTATGCACACCACTTTCTGTAGTTTTTTATGGCCCTTGGCAGAGCAGTTGTTTCTGCCATCCATACCTGGTCTGATGGAAATGTGACCAAACCCCACAGCAGTTGACTACTAAATTAATGATTGTTTCATGACTGTGATACTAGCTTTTTGTTCCTGATCTTTGTTCATTAAGCTTAAGGACATCAGGCACTAGGATTTGATCCCATATACCCACAGCTTTAGCCTAGGCCTGTGTGTTGCTAGTCCAGTGCCTATGCCACAGTTTCATCCCAAACACTGCTGGATTGCAGCAAGATAATTCACTGTTGGCCCTTGCTCTCACTAACCTACATTGATCCTGTTCCCTGAGCACCTCTATGTAAACATTTTCATTCTTGTGTGCAAATCCCTCCAGAGCTTCACCACTCCCTAGCTCAGTAACCTCTTCAGTTCCGCAATTCTCTTTGGTATCTACATTCCTCCCATTCTTGAGCATCTGGAGTACAGTGTGTCCAGTTCTGGTTGCCCTGTTATGGGAAGGAAAATGGAGCGGGTTCGGAAGAGATTTACCAGGATGTTCCTGGGTATGGAAGGTTTGAGTTATAAAGGAAGGCTGGATAATCTGGGACATTTTTCACTGGAGCATAGGAGGTTGAGAAGTTACCTTAAAGAGGTTTATAAAATCATGAGGGGTATAGATAGGGTTAATAGTAGGTGTCTTTTCCCTAGGGTGGGGGATTTCAAGACTAGGGGGCATATTTTTAAGGTGAGGGGAGAAAGATTTAAAATAAATAAGGTATGAGGGGCAAATTTTTTACACAGAGGGTGGTTCACACGTGGAATGAACTTAGAGGTAGTGGTGGATGTGGGTACAGTTGCAACGTTTAAAAGACATTTCGATAAATATATGAATAAAAATTGTTTGGAAGGATATTGGCTAGGAGCAGGCAGGTGGGACTAGCTTAGTTTGGGATTATATTCGGCATGGAGTGGTTGGCTTGAAGTGTCTGTTTCCATGCTATATGACTGTATGACTCTATTAATGGCTCCTTCTTTGGATAGCTGTGCCTGCAGCTGCCTAGGCTGTAAGCTCAGGAATTCTCTCTCAAAACCTCTTTGCCTCATGTATCTCTCTCCCTTGAGTACGCTCATTAAATTTGAGCTTTTTGACCAACCTTTGAGTCATCTGAATGATATTTCTTAAAGGCGGTGACTTATTTTGTATGAAAAAGCCCATATTAAGGCATGTTTTCTACATTGAAGGTGTTGTATAAATGCAAACTACTGCTGTTGTTCAAAGATATTGGCTGAAAGTATAGAAATGTACACATAAATCTGCAGAAAGGCTAAGCACTGAGTGAAACGTGTTCCACTGTTAGGCTAAAATATGAAAAGGAAAGAAGATCCCCTTTGTAGCGGTTTGATGGGCCATGACTTTATGTGGGATGTAAACTTGTCAAGAGAAGAAAATGCATAGAAATTGAACATTAAACATAACCAAGGCGAACAATCTTGATGCACATTCCACCTCAGGAATAACACTTGAAAGTGTTTTATCCATCCTGACAGTCCAGGGAATAGACAGCAGGGAATACCAATGATTAGACACTGAGGTGCCATCCTTTGGGTGAGACATCATTCTGAGGCTCCGGTCTTTCTCATCCATCAAATCCAATGATTTTGAAGGTTCTTCAGCCCTATTTGAGGAAGAGTTGGGACCTCTCCAGATGCCCAAACTAATGTTGGTCACCACGGAGAAACTCTTTTTGCTTCACAGTTGTTTGGGGAACTAACATTTCTTTGCGAAGTGGCTTGCCTACTAGAGTCACTATATCACGAAAGGAAACTTAATGTGTTACATCCATTAAGGTGATAAGATGATTGGACATAGGAGCGGAGGTATGGCATTCGTCTGCTTGTGTCTACTGTGCCATTCAATGAGGTCATGGCTGATCTGATACTCCTTAGCCTCACTTTCCTTTTCCTCATAACTATTAAATCCCTTACTGATTTAAAAATTTGTCTATCTCAGCTTTGAATATACTTAACAACCCAGCCTTAAGCTCTAATAACTTTAGATGTGATAAAGTGCAGTATAACTGGCCGGAATATTATTGTGAATTTTTGTACTATTACTTTGAAACATGCAGAAGTTATGTGTATGGGTTTCTGTGCTAGGTCTTATGAATAGGTAAATTGGCTTTTGGGCTGGATCAGTTCAGTCAATCCTGTGATCCATCAACCTTAAGCTGTTTGAAAATAAATCATCTGTGATTTATTTTTAAAGCCCCATTCTTATTTCAAAATTCTTGCGCATTCAGCTGGAGGAGGTCACGACAGTAGGACACAACACTCTCCAATTTCAGAGGAGCAGGAAAGCTGACGTTTTGGGTCTAGACCCTTCTAACGTCAGCTTTCCTGCTCCTCTGATGCTGCTTGGCCTGCTGTGTTCATCCAGCTCTACACCTGGTTATCTCAGATTCTCCAGCATCGGCAGTTCCTACTATTCCTACACTCTCCAGTTTCTCTTGCCTGAATTATCAGCTCTGTACACTCCTAGCTCAACTAAATGTGGAATTAAGCTCCTGCCTCCCATTCCAGCCAAGTGGTTTACACAGGGCCTTAGAAGGACGACATTTGCTATCGCTTGCCCTGCATTGACTCCTTCAATGAACAGCAACAATGTGCTGTGTGGGTAGAGTTTGTTTGTTTTCAGTCATAGATGCATTGGAGCAGGAGTGAGAGAGAGAGAGAGACTGAGTGTGGGAAGTAGAGAGAGAGCAGGAGGGAGAGAGAATGAACAAGAAAGGAATAAGAATAGAGTCACAGAGATATGCAGCACAGAAATAGACCCTTCGGTCCCACTCGTCCATGCCAATCAGATATCTTAAATTAATTAGTCCCACTTGCCAGCATTTGGCCCATATCCCTCTAAACCCTTCCTATTCATGTACATCCAGATGCCTTTTAAATGTTGTTATTGTACCAGCCCCTCCACCACTTCCTCTGGCAGATCATTCCATACAAGCACCACCCTCTGCATGAAAATGCTGCTCCTTGGGTCCCTTTTAAATCTTTCCCGTCTCACCTTGCCCTCTAGAATCCTCTACTCTGGGGAAAAGATCTTGCCTAGTCACTGTATCCATGCCCCTCATGATTTATAAACTTCGATAAGGTCATCCCTCATCCTCTGACATTCCAGAGAAAATAACCCAGCCTATTTAGCCTCTCCCTACAGATTGAACCCTCCAACCCTGGCAACATTTTTGTAAATCTTTTCTAAACCTTTTCAAGTTTCACAAAATCTTTCCTATAGCAGGGAGACCAGAATTGAATGCAGTATTCCAAAAATGGCCTAACCAATGTCCTGTACGGCCACAACATGACATCCCAACTTCTACACTGACCAATAAAAGTAAGCGTACCAAATGCCTTCTTCACTACCCTGTCAACCTGTGACAGCGCTTTCGAGGAACAATGAATCTGTAACCCAAGGTCTCTTTGGAAGAATCTGGAAGAATGAGGCATTATTGTTCTTTTCAGAAGAGTTTAGCAGCTAACAAACTATAATTGATGCAGAAGCAGAGGCTGTGGGTGCAGGGGAGCTGGCCTGGGGGTTTCAGTGGAAATAATTTGGTGGCTACCAGGTGCCGTGGTGACCTCAAGTTGAGGGCCTGCCTCGGTGCTCTGGCACTTTTTCTGGATTTTCTTTTTTAAAAGTAATCAAATATAAAATGGCCTTTCTGCACTCATCTCTCACACTGCCCGGACCCTTCAGCTCACACCATACTGCCCACACCCTCAGCTCACACCATACTGCCCTCACCATTCCAGCTCTCATCCCTCACACTGCTAGCACCCTTCCAACTATCAGCCCTTACATTGACCGCATCCTTCTAGCTCTCACTCCTCACATTGCCTGCACCCTTCCAGCTCATGCCCTTCACACACCACACCTTTCCATGCCTATCTTAGCTCCTCTCCTATTCTCTCCAATGAGTTTAGGTGTTTAACACATGTTATTTTCTCATCTTAAACACTCCAAATGTTGTCTTATCCCTCCCAAAGGTGTCCCTGAATCATATCCTAACAGGCTACCTTACTTTTCCAAAGGACTGTGCAAAGTTCAAAACCTGTTGAGATAAAAGGTACTGCAGATGCTGCAGAATCCGAAATAACAAGCATGGGGCTAGATGAACACAGCAGGTCAAGCAGCATCATAGGAGCAGGAAAACTTGACGTTTCGGGTTTAGGCCCGAAACGTCA